>JAEIGM010000041.1:0-396136 GCA_018903735.1 Drosophila cardini | reverse complement strand
TACTACTGTCTGGAATCTAGTTTTCTCTATTTTGTCCGTGATTATCGTAACCGCTTTTTCGATTTTTACCTCTACCTTAGAAATGTCCTCGGTTAGTGCGGAGTATTTTTCTGGCACTTTTTGTGGCAATCTATCACTAATTTTGGCACTATGAAGCGATTTGGCTAATAATATTAATTCTTTTGAATATTAGAATCAGAATATTAGCTGAAAATACTTGCACAGTCCCTTTATTTTGGTTCTTAGTTTATAAGCTATATCAGCTAATAATGTGTCGTTTTCAACGAATCTTTTGCACGACCTATCGAATATGTTTTTATATTCTCTGCAATAGAGAGTATATTGGGTTTGTGAAAAGTATGTAATAGGCAGAAGGAGGCGTGGCCGACCCCATTAAGTAAATATATTCTTGATCAGCATCACAAGCCGAGTCGATATAGCCATGTCCGTCTGTCCGTATGAACAAACAGATTTCGGAGAAGGTAAAAGCTACAAGTTCGTATTTAGTCAGTATCGACTCGATATTCAGTCAGTCAATACAAGAATCTTTTTTTTTTCGATGCCACGCCCCATTCGCCCACAATGAGCAAAAAACTAGACACACCTCGGAAAAAAATTGATGTTTTAGACGAATATCTCAGTAACTATGGCAAGAAATAAAATAATTTTCAAACTTCAATGCCGATTTTAAGGCATATGTTCTTATCGTACAGTATTGTAATTTCACATTCGTTTGAAGACAAAATGTATCAAACTATCCTAAGAGTTGCATATAAATCGGACAATAAACAAAAGAGCTAGACAATATAATTAAACGCCATGTCACTGCATGTGTGCAAGCGAGACAGAAACATACAAACATGTGAGCGAACGTTTTCGCTGCTTGTATAGCGGCAGCGCTGCCCGCGAATGCTGGCTGAGCCGACCAATTGTATATGTATAACATATACACAGATACATATGTGCGTGCATACTTATATTGTTAAATTTATATGTGCATACATACAAACATATGCATTTGTTTCAACGTGTACTATCAGTTGATATACTTGGATACCGATTTTATTAAATGATCGGGAATAAATTGCAGAGAGTATTCTACGGTCGGGCGTGCTCTTTTCATTTTATCGGCCACACATCAAGAAAAGCTTGTAGCCTTTGTGCCTACCGCCAAACTCAGGTATTAACCGTTATATCGCAATTGCACTCGCTTCGAAAATTGAAAATATTTTTTTTTTCCTCGTTTTAATGTTTTACCTTTCCCGCTGAATAAATGGACAACAAGACTTGATGGTTAGAGCACAAAAATTTAACTCTATATTTTTAGCACAAAATTTGAACTAATTTTATTTCTTACAATCCTAGTCTTATATAGCATCAGGCAGAGCTCTCCTCTAAGGTATTTAGTATTGTACCAGACGCACAGGATAGAGCGCGGTTTTATACTTAGATCTATTTATATCTTAGGCTTCGTTTCCAAGCATGGAAACGGGTCGCAAGCATAGATAAACATTGTGTTCTTAGATTAGAAATCATAGTTTCTTAAAATAATCTCCGCGTTATTGTTTTCTGTTTACATATAATGTTTATTCTTGAACGTCTGTGTAAACACAAAGTTTTAAATATACTAACAATCAAATTTTATTATTTGCTTGCAATATTAACCAAAACAAAGTTAATCAAAGCAAGTTGTTTGTTTATTTGCGCATTTGTTTTTCGCCTGACTACAAGCTTTGTTTTTGTAACTTGTATTTTAACTTGCTTAATACTCTCCGCTCAAAACGTTTCAGTCGCGAGCGTAATCCATAAATAGATTATTACTCTCTCGCGTCTTACTCTCTGCTCTCTCTAGCAGCTCTTTGCTTCACCCCATTGCTATCCCGCGATCTAAGTGTTGTTGGTGTTGACTATTTCATCTCTGACGTTAAATTTTTCGGTCGTCGCGCAAGCAATTATGCTGTAGTATCTGTTTACTTAAACCTTGCGCATATCTACATTTTAAAACACATACAAAATTACATTATTTCTATTTTTCCGCAGTATTGTACCATAACGTCTATGTGCTATACTAAAAATTGCCAGGTGCTAACCAAAGTAAAATAAAAAAAATTTGATAACGTATCACATGAATAATGTATTATTGACTTGACTTAATCGAATTCAGGTATAAAAAGAACATCAGATTTAAGAACCTTCTTTGAATAAAGATTTCAAGAGTATTAACATTTTGAATAATTCTCCGAAGATGATAAAGGTCAATTTAAGGTTGTCAATTGGCCCGAATGAACTTTAAAACACTCCTCATATCTCTATCAATTCTGATCCGACTCTAATTAATTTTTCTCCCCCATCCTCAAATAGTATTGTTAGTAGGAATGATAACTTTACTTCGCCCCACAAAAATTGTTCCTACGGACACCGAGCCAACCCCTGATGCAGTCGCTATCAATACAGTTGTTGTTGACCAACGTACTAGTGATGACATTGCGACTGGATCAATCAGTCAATCAACCATTGCAATGTGTTCGAAAGACGATATAGAGACTCCACTGAAGAGACGAATCTTTGTTTCACGGCTAGACCCTGATACTACATCTGATGATGTCGAGGCCTTTAATTGGCCCCGTACTTAGAGTATATAGGGGTCTATTAAGTTTGTCTGAAGCGAAATGTGCGTAACAGGCAGAAGGAGACGTGGCCAACCCCATAAAGTATATATATTCTTGATCGGCGTCAACAGCCGAGTCGATATAGCAATGTCCGCCTGTCCGTCTGTTTTTCTGTCTGTCTGTCTGTCCGTCCGTATGAAGACTTGGATCTTCAAAACTACAAAAGCTACAGCCACCAAATTTAGCATGAAAGTCCGTCTATATGTCAGGCAGGTTAAGTTTATTTGAAATTTTTGCCACGCCCCCTACTGCCCTCGCAAATTGTAAAAAACTATTTTCACATCACCATAACTTAGAAACGACTAGAGCTATCGGGACCAAATTCACACATTACGTGTATTGTACCATTAGAGGAGACATGTAGTTTAAGTTGAGCGATCACATATTCTCATATAATATGTATGGTACAATTATAGCTATCCTCACCACGTTTGGTCCGCATCGGACAACTATAGCCATAGGACAAATCGGCCGAAAATTGGTGATTTGTGGGGAGATATGCAGTTTTAGTTGAGCGATCGCAATCAAATTCGCATATTATGTGTTTGGTACAATTATAACTATCTTAACCAAGTTTGTCCCGGATCGGACAACTATAGCCTATAGCCCTATTGGACAAATCGGTCTAAAATTGGCGATTTACAGCTAAGTATAGCTCCCATAAGACAGATCAGTCAGCCAGTTATTTGTATGGTAATATGCTCACTTGAGTGAGTACGGGGTCTATTACAGTCGGCTTGCTCGACTGTAGTCTTTCTTACTTGTTAAGTTTGGGAACAAATAATAATCACTGGGGGCTAAATCTGGAGAATAAGGTGGGTGAAGAACCAGTTCGAATCCCAAATCGTTGATTTTGGCCATCGCTTTGACGGAGGTGTGAGCTGGTGCGTTGTCATGGTGGTACAAAATTTTTTTCATTGCCATATGGGACCGTTTTTTTTAATTTCCTCTTTAAGTTTGTCTAAAAGTGCAACATAGTATTCTCCTGTTTGTGATCTTCCTTTCTGGAGACAATTTATGAATAGTATACCATTGGCATCCCAAAAAACAGAGACTAGAACCTTCCCAGCCGAACGTTGGTCCCTTGGACGCTTTGGTCTGCTTTCACCGCTGGCGAGCCACTCGGCTGATCTTCGATTTGACTCTGGTGTGTGGTAATGGATCCATGTTTCATCCAAACTAGCCCTGGAAGCATCGACACGTTGTTGATATAAAATTCAGACACTATATGTATGGTACCATTATAACTATCCTTACCAAGTTTGGTCCGGATCGGACAACTATAGCCTATATCCCCATAGGACAAATCCGTCGAAAATTGGTGATTTACAGCTTCGTATAGCTCACATAAGACAAATCACTCAGTCAGTTATTTGTATGGTAAAATGCTCACTAGAGTGAGTACGGGGTCTTTTACAGTCGGCTCGCTCGACTATAGCCTTTTATACTTGTTCAGGCCAAATCTGTAGCCAACATTACGATGGAAAAATTCTAATTTGCATATGCTCGGGAAATATCATCATTTAAAACTAGTTTTCCGGCCGAACAATTTAACAAAAGCCAGACCACTTATTATCACATATTATCAGACATTCTTATTACCTGGCTTTGGAAATGTTGATGAATTTTCTACCCAAATGGGAGAGTCTATCTCGAGACCTACCATGCGTATCCATCTTGTGTTTCAAGTGTGTTAAAAAAACGTATTTGGTTTACACGAGAATTAACACGCATGAAGAACGTAAAATTAAAATTTTATATGAAATTCAGGAAAACTGACTCTTTCCGGAATCTCTCTCGTTATGTAATTGCTCGATCTGATTTCTGTGCATTGAACAGCCTGTGCTATAAGAATTACCTTTGAAGCTGTGGTCAGCAGTTTTGGAGTAAGCCTAAACTCTTTTGTAACTTCGTTAATAAGAAGCTCAGATCATTAACAGCAAATTCTGACCAGGCTATAGCCGATTAATTTGCTGATTTTTTTCAAACAACTAATTGTGTACAGCAAAATAATCTTTAACTGCCTTATCTAAAGGCTATTTAACCAGTGTCTTCCGCGGGTCCGGATGGAGTTCCACAAATTGATTCTGGCCTGAGGTTCCAAATCTCAACTTCAGTAAATGTAACGTAATGTCCTTTAGTATGCGAATGCCTGTTCATAATAACTTCTCTAACCTCTTTAGAGAATAAAGTCGGTCAATAGTCGAACTATTGGTGTCCAGAGTTTCATAAAGCGTACCTAACAAAAACTCTTTACACATCACATGTGTGGCCTATTCTTGAATAAGTATAGTGTGTTTGGTCCCCCCAATACATGATACATCAGGACAGAATACAAGCTGTACAAAAACTATTTCTTCTTTTTGCCCTAAGGGAATACTAATATTCGATTACCTTCGAATCGTAGTAGACTTTTGCTAATAAACTTTCCTTCTGCTTAGGAACGCAGAATCATGCTTGGTGTTATTTTCTTACACAAACTAATTAATGGAGAAATAGATTCATGTTGTCTAAATAGCCAGATCAGTTTCGCAGTTCCGATCCGGCCTATTAAAAACTTCCTTCCTTTGCCCTTCAAAACTGGACCACCAAATTTGCTTTACATAATCCGTTTGGTAACTTATAAACTAACTTTTAAAATCTTTCTCGTGTAGTGTATGGAGCCACTTCTTTGCCTTTACTTAGAACTTCGCTCCTCTCATACTTATCTATCTAACCTATCTGCGTAATATTCTTTTCCAGTAGAAGGTGTAGCATAATAATTAGTATTCTTGCTATACTCTCTGCAAGAGAGAGTATATTGTGTTTGTGAAAAGTATCTAACAGGCAGAAGGACGCGTGGCAGACCCCATAAAGTATATATATTCTTGATAAGCATTACAAGCCGAGTCGATATAGCCACATCAGTCTGTCAGTCTGTCTGTCCGTATGAACAAACAGATTTCAGAGATGGTAAGAGCTACAAGTTTGAATTTAGTCAGCATCGACTCGATATTTAGTCAGTCAATACAAAAATTTTTTTTTTTCGATGTCACGCCCCGTTCGCCCACAATGAGCAAAAACCTAGACACACCTCGTAAAGAATTTATGTTTTAGGCGAATATCTCAGTAACTATGGCACTAAGGAATACCAATTTTGGTAGGCAGGTTCCTAAAGGCAATAAAATGAAATGGTGTTAAAACTTTTTGGCTGCCACGCCCCCTTTTCTCAAAGGAAATAAAATAATTTTCCAACTTTAATCCCATTTTTAAGGCATATCTTCTTATCGTATAGTATTGTAATTTAAAATTCGTTTAAAGACAAATTATAATAAACTTTCCTGAAAGATTAAAATTTTTGGGCTGCCACGCCCCCTTTTCCCACAAGAAATAAAATAGTTTTCAAACTTCAATGCCATTTTAAAAGCATATGCTCTTATCGTACATAATTGTTATTTGAAATTCGTTTAGAGACAAAATATATCAAACTATCCTTAACGTTGCAAATAAATCCGACTATAATCAAGAGAGCTAGACACTTAACAAAGTTTATAATTGCACGCAATGTCAATGCATGTGTGCAAGCGAGATAGAAAATACAAACATGTGAGCGAACGCTTTCGTTGCTTGTGTAGCGTCAGCGCTGCACGCGAATGCTGGCCGTGCCGACCAATGTTATATCTATTACATATGCACACATACATTTGTATGTTAATACATATAATGTCAAATGTATATATTCTCGGATAAAGATTTTATTAAAATGATCGGGAAAAAATGCAGAGAGTATTCTACGGTCGGGCGTGCTCGACTTTTATTTTCTTTCTTGTTGAATATTATTTCCATTAGTATTAAAATGTATACATTTTTACTTCTCCCAGCTGACTATAATTTCGTATGCAAAGGAATGGGCGTTTCCAAGTTTCTTCACGAAAACGCTTCTGCATAAGTAGTGTAGATTTCTTTACTATCGGTATTTTGCCGATGCGTGATTTTTAACGCAAGAATGTCCGAAAGGTGTTGCCAGTATGACTTGCGTTAACGTGAAAGTTGAGTTTGACAGTCTCATAAAAAGTATGGCTATACAACAAATTTAATTACCAAGTTCAATTGTTAGAGAAAACCTTTCAAGTGCAGTACGTACGTTACCATAGGGAAAGTACTTTATTAAAATAATGATACTGTAATTTCGCAATCTAGGTATCGACAGTCGATATTATCACGATACGATTCCCATTACAATTATCCCATCCCTATTTCCCACTGGAAAATTCCGCGACAAGTAATTAGAAACTCATTTAAGTCATGGAGCCGATGACACTAGGCAGTCCAATCAACAGTTCAGGCCTTAATCAGAACCATTACCTGCCGTCTTTTCTTATGGGCGATTCACAGACAATAAACGACGATAATTCTCTGTCACCAAAACTTGGACGCTGTAATATCAGCTTTGGTAAGCTCTTAACCATTAATGTATGTTAAAAATAACAAACATACTTTGTTCAGTAGCGTCATCTGCGAGTATTACGTTGCCACTGGAAATAACTGGAAACTTAAATACGCCAATGCTTTGTCGCCCGAACCGTTCTTTCTTTTCTGGTGGCAACTCCAACAATAAGGAATATAATAGTCACCAAGCTGGCCCACCGACTCAAGGCCTTTTTGAATCGCTTGATAATCTGAATAGTTCTATAAACAGCTTCAATGCAAGCTGTTATTTACCAAAACATTTAAATGATTCACACGTGGCCAATGTTCCTAAGGCTCCTAACTGTTCTAAACATTCACTTTGCTCACCATTAGGATCTAAAATATTACCTTTAAAAAACACTCACGCTGGCGACTTTTGGGTTACAATTTTTGGATTCTCTCCAGGTACCAGTTCGATGATATTACAACACTTTACGATGTGCGGTACAATTGTAGACATGGTTGATGCACCGAGAAACGGAAACTGGATGCATGTGCGCTTTGCATCACGTGTCGAAAGCGACAAGGCTTTAAACTTTAATTTAAAAATAATTGTCAACAATCTAATGATTGGAGTTACACGCTGCACTGATGAAGACATTATCAGCAAGGAAAACGAAAAAGTAGCAGTTCCGAGTATACAAACTGTGCGACCACTAGTACAGCAATCATATAACGTAGCACAGCAGGACACACAAGTTTCACCCTACAGAAATGCACCAAGAATGAACTCTGGATTGATAAGCAAGGCCATTGATCTCATATATGGTTGGTGAATTGCTAATATTAACAAAAGTCGATTACAAGCAGTAAACATTATTTTTTGCAGCACAAATTCGAATGTTTGTGTTATTTTAATATAAAAAGTGGTTTTACATATACATCCACAAATATAATTATATTTCATTTCATTTCCATTATTTGGGCTCCAATTGTGCAGTACCAAGGTTTCTCATTGTGGGATAAGTTATGGCACGACTATCGAGTTTATCTTGTGCCCATAAAATTAATTTTAGTAAAAACATCATCTTTGGCGTTGAGTCCTCGCTGTGATCACATCGCAAAATAGCAGAGTTCAGCTCACTTGCAATCTTCTGTCGGTATGATTGCTCAAGTAGATCAGAAAATGGACTTTCATGTGGTTTTTCAAACGCTAGGAGTGCAAGCGTTCGTTCCAGCTCAAATCTTATTTCCTCTCCAGACTCTGAGAGCTTTGACTGAGCAAACCTCAACGCCTCTTCGACATTGCCAGCTCTAATGAGTTCAATAAGCTGTAATTGTTGTAAATGAAAATACAAGTAGAGCTCGCTACCCAGCAGTTCCGGGTGTAGTTGGTTAACAAGGTGAGTAGCTTCGTCTATACGACCAGCCTGCACCGCCTCCCTTATCAAAATGCGATCATCCAGACTGCTCAACTCAACACTAGGTTCAAGCTCGGCTTCGTGCTGAAATTTCCCTGCTGCCTCCTTAAACCCCTCTTCAAAATACACATACAATGAGATAAAAATATTCAATACGTAAAAGGGTTTGTTTTTCTTATTTTTTACATACCTGTTACTAAGTAGTTCATAATTAATCGATTCATATCTGCCTGTTTAAACGGAAAATGTTCTAATCGCTGCAACCATTCTTCTTTTGTGATAGTATTACTTTTCTCATTATAGCTCATTTTTTTGCTTTTCCGTATTTTGCCAATTTTGAGGCTGTTTTGGAAACCTTTTATTTAGATGAATTTTAGCGGTTTCGGCCACAACAAGGAGGTCTTATATTTACGAAATAAGTTATATGATAGACTTGTATCGTGTTGCTAAGTATATTTACAAATGTGAATGAACGAACTCAATACTTGATTGTAGTCAGTGCTGCCAACTTCTCAGAGCATGAAAAAGCTAGATCAGCCTATGAAAAAAAATAACTAAAAATCGTCAAGTTTCGTCATAACACTGAACTGACAGTATTTGCAGTAACATTTGCTTTCATCGATAGGGTCAATAGATAACCAATCCTGTCATACAGGATCTCGCATCCAGACTTCTGGTATTTTTTTGCTTCTACTGCACTTTGGACATTCTTATATTTTCAAGTATTTGAAAAAATTGCAAAATATTCTGTTAAAGGCTTATAGGTATAATAAAAGCTGACACAGTTACATCGATAACAAGTGAATCTTTAACTATCGATTTAAATAGATTCAATAAATTTCAGAGAGTTGCCATTTCAACTTTAGAAAGAACCATATTTCCTGTCAGAAGCTACATTTAAATTTTCCCCCATACGGCATTCGAATACAGCCAGATATAGCCGGAAAACAGCTGAGATGTCAGCTCTGATTGTAGTTCAGTTGCTTAATTCGTTCGTTTTGGTACCGCTCTTTTCGACCTATTCTCGCTTGTTCTTATTGGTTCTATTCTTTTTAATTTTCATTATTTTTGATCCCATTTTAGTTTAGTAGCTCTAATTCTATGTAGCGTACAATCGTTTTATGATAGCATAACAAATTCATGAATAGATTATTACATCATGTGATTAATTTAAATTGGCGATTACTAATCGCAATTGATCTAACAAAAAAATAATCGATTATTTATATGACTAAATCAACATTTAACAAGAAAGAAAAGTACAGTCGAGCACGCCCGACCGTAGAATACTCTCTGCATTTTATTTCCGATCATTTAATAAAATCGGTATCCAAGTATATCAATTGATACTTGCAACTAAACACGTTGAAACAAAAACATCTGTTTGTATGTATGCACACACATATACATTTGACGTTACATGTGTGTATATGTAATACATATACAATTAGTCGGCATGGCCAGCATTCGCGAGCAGCGCTGCCGCTAGAAAGCAGCGAAAACGTTCGTTCACATGTTTGTATGTTTGTGTCTCGCTTGCACACATGCATTGACATTGCGTTCAATTATTAACATTCTTACATGTCTAGCTCTTTTGTTTATTGTCCGATTTATATGCAACTTTCAGATTAGTTTTATATATTTTGTCTCCAAACGAATTTGAAATTACAAGACTGTACGATAAGAACATATGCCTTAAAATCGGCATTGAAGTTTGCAAATTATTGTATTTCTTGTGAGAAAAGGGAGCGTGGCAGCCAAAAAATTTTAATGACATTATATTAATGTCTTGACTAGGGACCTTTACACCAAAATTGGTGTTCCTAAGTGCCATAGTTACTGAGATATTCACCTAAAACATCAATTTTTTTCGAGGTGTTTCTATTTTTTTGCACATTGTGGGCGAACGGGGCGTGGCATCGAAAAAAAAAAGATTCTTGTATTGACTGACTTAATATCGAGTCAATAGAGACCAAATTCAAACTTGTAGCTCTTACCATCTCTGAAATCTGTTTGTTCATACGGACAGACGGACATGGCTATATCGACTCGGCTTGTGATGCTGATCAAGAATATATATACTTTATGGGGTCGGCCACGCCTCCTTCTGCCTGTTACATACTTTTTTTTTTGCACAAACCCAATATACTCTCTCTTGCAGAGAGTATAAAAATATATGGTAAAGTGGTAGTTCGGGCAGGTGCTCAGTAGTCAATCTGTTCGGTTTCCTAAGGTAGTCCCTGCGCTTAAAAAAAATAGATGTTTTGCTGGTACTGAGGTACCTACAAGAAAGTTACAAACTAAGATATATAGTTTGGGGATAACAGTAGTTATCTCCAGTAGATGGGCCGCCATTATGCTTTCTTCATTTCTGTCTAAAAGCTCAATATTATCCATTCGTGAATTGAAAATTTATTTTTTTTAAGTGTAAAAATGATGCGTTTTTTTGAACAATTATTCGATTACATTTTTAATCATTTGAAGCTCATTTTGCGATGCAATAAAATCGTTGATAAAAAACTAATCGATTATTTCGTATCATATGATTTATCGTGCGATCACTACTATCGTTAGCTTAACTGATAATTACGGACAGAAGAAATCTGTTGGAACCTGCAAGGTTTTAACAATTAATTTTTATGAAGATATAAATTTATAAATTTTTCATCCAATTTATTTTATCAATCATAATTCGATTTGCAAGAGGAGTCACCTTAAGTTGTTTTTCCTTAAATATAAAATATGGTCAAATAGGAAAGAATAAAGCGCTTAACCCTGTAATTAATGAATTTATACATTTCAAATTTTGTTAGGAAATAAAGCAAAACAATAATATTAAAATAATAATTCGACTTGCTTTCGATGACGGACGAGCTTTTTTTTTTTTTTATCACACATTGGTTTTAGCTACATATGTATTTTCCTTAGTAAAACTTATATTTATTTAGACGTTGATGTACTAACGAGACAGTACATTCAAGTGGCCCAACAACACCAAGCAACGTGCTTGTTAACGCGCGGAACCCTGCAAATAATGCAGCCACCTCCCGCCCAACCGACCGAGGGGCACACCGCATAACGTACGGCTAACGAAAAACGCGAAACGGATTTATTAATAAAAAACGATTACATTATAACAAAAATACATTACAATATGACAAAACATTACAGTACGACAAAATATATAATAATTTATGTATGTAAACTATATTCATTTAGATCTTAATTACGATTGAGGTGAGAAAGAATAGAATCTCTAATGAAAGGGGTAGAAGTAGAACTACCTACAACTCGAGAAAGTTTGTTGTAGTTACTACACAATATTCAGAAAAGGTTATGGACAGCAAAGTTAGTAGTACAGGGTTGAAGAGTAAGGGGAAGAAAGTTTCTAGTGGGTCTGATCAGCACAGCGAAATTAATCTGGCTAATTAATTCAGTGGAATCAATTTCGCCGTTGATTAGTTTGTGTAGGAAAATTACACCGAGCACTGTCCTACGATCAGACAAAGAAGGAAGATTTAATAGCAGTAGTCTACTACGATAAGATGGCAAGCGTATGTTAGTATCCCAATTAAGGGCCCTTAGGGCAAAAAGAAGGAATTGTTTTTGTACTGATTCAATTCTATCTTGATGAATCCTGTATTGGGGAGACCAAATACAAGATCCATATTCAAGAATTGGACGTACCAAGGTGGTGAAAAGTGTTTTTGTTATATAGGGATCGTTAAATTCTTTCGACCAGCGCTTTATGAAACCCAGGACGCCAAAAGCACGGTTAGTAATTGATAAAACATGCCTATCAAACTTGAGCTTGATCGTTTATTTCTTGAACCTAATACTATTTGTAACTTTGTGTGATAATTCTGTTGTGTTGTAACGCATTGTTTTATTAATTTTTTAAGGCAATGTTAGCCAACTTGTGTGTAAAAACAACTACAATTTCACATTCAATCAGTCTGTATTTCTTAGTTCTGCTCTTGTTTGTCGCCGTATAATTGTTTTTGTATTTTTACGCCTTTGATTACGCTCCCAATACTTTTTTGCATCCCAGTAGGAGAAATTGCGAGACAAACGCACTTATGTCACTCGACTAAGTCTGATGGTTGTACACCCTATTTGTGACAACTTTAATCGCTTTTACATTGGCGTGATCACGAATGGAACTAGGAAATTAATGCAAATCAACTGAAATTTCTGCCATGACGATTTTCGTTTGTGCCAGCCCACCGCTACCCCTGTACATAAACTTGTCACTAGGAATTTTTCTGCAGGAAAATTCCAGTTGGACTTCTTATTATTTTTGTATGAATGCCCCCCTCCCCCTGCATAAATTTATGTTAAATTTCGAAATTCGATAAAAATTTAATTTTATTTATTATGAAATATTATTAATTTTTACGATGGGTTTTAAAAATACGATTACTGGATGCAGGTTCGCTCTCAAATTTTTTGTTCTTTGTGCCGACAATCATTTATAGAAAAATAAATCTGAAACATAAATTTAAACATTCATTGCTTATTAATTTCATATTAATACCAATATATAATACCTACTTTTTAATCTCGAAAAGATCTGGTATAGTTGTGCGATTGTGCTCGCAAATGCCGAGCTCGAATTTCACCAGCCGTGTCAGACGCTGATATAAAAATAAAAAATACATTGTTATTCAAAATATTTGTAATTCTCAAAGAAGTACTTTAAGCGAATGTGGTTGAAACACTCTTATTATTTAATTATTTGCCTAAAACTTACCTTTTTCACGTTTTTCACAATATACTCTTCACTCGCGCCACATAGACAGAGCAAGGGCTGCAGTCTCAATGAAATTGTATCGGAAAGCCGATACACGCATTGTCCGCCCTGAGTATTTATCGATGGCCGAGATCGTTTCACTTTTCACTTGTTAGCACACAAAAATGATTTTGTTTTATTATATTAATATAAAATCTTTAAAATACATAAAACAGTATTAAAATGTTTGGCAACACCAGAAAAATCAATAATAGTGTTGCCGATTTTCGATAGTCAGCCTACCGTACTTACCGGCAATTGTTATCATGGACATGAAAAAAAATCCATTTAATACTTTTGTATATAATGTCTATTATATTCATTAAGAAATTTGGAAATGTTTTAGCTAACCAAATACTTACTAAAAGTTCCACAAGAATATTAACTGGGAAAATAATTTAAATTGCAATTTTAATACATATAAATAAATAATATTTTTATACCCGTTACTCGTAGAGTAAAAGGGTATATTGTATTCGTTGCAATGTATGTAACAGGGAGAAGGAGACATGGCAGACCCCATAAAGTATATATATTCTTGATCAGCATGACTAGCCGAGTCGATATAGCCATGTCCGTCTGTGTGAACAAAAGGATCTCAGAGACTATAAGAGCTAGAAAGGCCCGAGTGGTCGCAAACGAAAGATAAAATGCCCAAGCAGTACAAGTTTGCTTTTGTTTTTGACACGCCCACTTTAGGGCGTTCTATGTGCATACAAAGGTAAAAACAGGTAAAAATAGCATGTTTTATTATAGAAAACTTTTTTGTTAGCAATGCTATCTAAACCAAATTGACACAGAAAGTACACGTCTAGGGATTACGTATACTGACTAAGTTTGATCCAAATCGGACAACTATATCATATAGCTCCCATAGGGACAATCGGTCAAAAATACGTTCCAAATATGAATTTATATGAATAACTTTTGCGTTGGCCAATCAATCGAAGTGAAACTTACACAGAATATATCTGTCAATAATATAAACATATTGACTAAGTTTCATTCAAATCGGACGACTATATCGTATAGCTCCCATAGGGACGATCGGTCAAAAATACGCTGTAAATATGATTTTGTATGCAAATTTTCTGCGTTTCTCAAGTCATCTGAATTAAAATCAATAGGGTCGATTACCTAAACGATTGTAGTATTATTAATATTATTAATAATATATTATATTGTTAATAATATAATTAAACTGAGTAACGGGTATCCTAAAGTCGCGAGGCGAATATAGCATTCTGTCTTGTTTGTTTTAATAAAATATTAAAAGAAGGCTTCAACATGTGCAATCATTTTATTTATGTAAATATAAATATAATATACCTATTTTAATTATTTAATTTATCATAAAATATAAGAATTATTTTTATCAGCATGTTTAATATATATTAACACTAAGCGATATTTTCCCACTATGACTCAAAAAGTTCTAAGCAGCAAAACTTACGGCCAAGTACATGAAAATGTCAATGGGATGTACGAGTTTATCGGCCTCTTGTCAGCGGGTATTTCTTTCTACGCATCAAAATAATTCCAAGCAGCAAAACCTAAAGACAAAGTCACTAAACCGCTCTGAACACTGGGACGAGCAAGCGGAACAGATAAGCAGGTAATTCACATTGGCAAAACGTAAAATTCCTTCTGAGAAATTCCCGGCGACCAAGGGATGTAGTCCCCAAAACAGACAAATTCTGTACCGCAGCGGTACATACTTTGTCTGTACCTAACATAAATTCCTAGTGGGTTGCCAACTAATCTCCCCGCTATCTTCGTTTTCTTTAGTAACATAGTCATTTGTTAAATCAAAAAATTGAATGTAAATTTAATCGGATGGTTGCTTTATTGTCATTTTTATTTCTTAACATGAGATCAGGGTTAGAGAATGAAGAAGAGAATGAATCATGATCAAGCTTATTTTTAAGTCATGTCCGAAGGTTCTTAGCACTAGATAATCGATAATTATCCTAGATAACACACATCTATCGATATTTAACAAAACTAGCTCAACGATTCATCGATATATACTTAAAAAACATGTATAAAATAAAAACATGTGTTATCAATATTCACTTAATCAAAACACCTTAAACATTCACTCTGTATTTCATCTAAATTATTTTGCTCTACTTTTTTTTCCAATCAGAGCTTTTAGGCTTCAGTATGCTACAACTCCAAACGTAATGGTTGGTCTATTTGACTCCGTACTCTAAAAAAGAGTAGAGGGGTCTAAGGAGGCTTTTCCGACCCCATAAAGTATACATATTCTTGATCAGCATCAACAGCCGAGTTGATATAGCAATGTCCGTCTGTCCGTATGAACACCTGGATCTTTTAAATTACAAAAGCTAGAGCCACCAAATTTAGAATGAAAGTCCGTCTTTATGTCAGGCAGGTTAAGTTTATTTCAAATTTTTCCACGCCCCCTTCCGCCCACGAAAGTTGTGAAAAACTGTTTCCACATCACCATTACTTGAAATTTATTAATAAAGCTAGAGAGACGAAATTTACAAATTATTTGTATTCTACCATTATAACTATCCTTACCAAGTTTGATCCAGATCGGACATCTATAGCCATTGGCTCCCATAGGGCAAATCGGTTGAAATTAGGACATAAGTATGAAGACATTCTGTGTTGGTTGAGCTATCGCAACCAAACGCACATATTATGCGTATATGATGATTGTAACAATTCTTACTAAGTTTAATTTGGATCAGACAACTATATCCTATAGCTCCCATAGAACAAATCGGTCGAAAATGGCTTATTTGTATGGTAAAATGCACACTATAATGAGTACGAGTCTTTTACAGACGGCTCGCTCGACTGTAGCCTTTCATACCTGTTTTGCTTCTGGCTATGTGCAAACTTTGCACATGAGTTATTGACCAGCCCTTAAGGATTTCGAAAGAGATTTCATGAGCTTTATGCGACATACTAAAAGTTGCTGTGGGGACCTATATGGCAGATATAAAAGTCTAGTTGATAGTTTTTCAGCTTTGAATAAGGAACTTAAAGACTTTAAGGTTTCGATTCTCCAAAATGGAAAAAGCAAGTTTTAAATTTTCGATTAGCTTAAATAAACTTTTAGTCCCTCCTCATACACCCTAGTTGTCCACAGATTCTTAAATAAATTTTTCATCTCCATATCCCACTTCGGTGGGAAAATTGAAATTTTTATGTTTTCGGTAAGTGTTTGCATTTAAAATAAGTGTTTTCGCCAATAATTTGTACAGTGCGGCTTGTCTTTCTTGGGGCTAACGCGGTTAGCTCACTGATACCCTAAGTCCTAAAATTGCCCCAACCTATCGCTTGTGAAAGCGCAATTTAACTTTTTTGAGTACGGCTGAGCCAGCTGAGCAGAACGGTATACGATTGTTTTCCAACACTAATTGATATTATTTTCTTCTGTTTCACCGCGCCCAACGTAGCCCATCGCTTAAACCCTGAGAGTCTCATGCTCTACCAACTGAGCTATCCGGGCTTATAGCCGGATATGTTTGGCGTAACAGCCACCTATCGATCGCCCGTTCTCGTTCTCCAGCTCGTACAAGTTCGCGCCCACTGCTTTGATGACCCGAGCTTTCAGGAATTTCTGCGCAAATTGCATTGCAATTTGCATTCAACGCGCATTGAACTCATTACAAAATTGGGCTGTAAGACTTCCTGCCCTGAAACCAAATGGAGTTATGCTTCGCTCATAAGGCTGATGAATTTGACTCTGGATTTTATGTTTCACTAATGCAGTCTTTCCCAGTCCTACCTTCTCGAACGCTAGAAATTTTTCATTGACTGCTTCTTAAGCTGCCTCCTGCTCCGGCTCTAAGTCCCACGCTTCCGGCTCAGCTTCCTCGGCCGCGTCTCCTGCATAATGGTTAATTTGTTCCGTCATCGCAGAGACTTCCCCCACGGGTTTCGACTCTGGCGCTTCAGCTCCGACTACCTCTGGAGATACACCAAAAGCGCGCCAGGAATCGATCCCAAAATAAGCTAGCTGCTCTAAATAAGGACATAGGTAGGAGGTCGTTTCTGTAACCTTTCCCTGTTATTCAATCAGAATCTTCTGGCGGCCGATTATCGAGCGATCGTCACCCGACGCGATGTGCACTGACGACACGTAGGGCTGCACTGACAAGTCCATGCAACATCCTTTCCCGAATAGGCTCCAGTCGCTCCCGAGTCAAGAACGCCGCGCACTGGCCGTCCCTTTAGCCTTACCTCAGCGAATATGCAAGGGCTCCGTCCTACTGCTTCCACCACCTGCTTCTTGACTCTGCGCCTTCTCTGGAATCTTTCGCGTGACTTCTTCATCCTCCGTGTCACCAGGCGCATCCCGTCGAGCAACCTATCATCGAAAATCCTGTTTCAAGCCTCGATGTATGCTCTAACTCACTCTTCATAAGGCAAAAGACGAAAATTCCTATCCCTAACAGTATCTTTTCAGACTATCGGACGACAATCAACCTTATCTCCTAGTACACCTATACCTACATGACAGCATTTACTTCTACTCCACTCCGCCGAAGATCCGCTTCTCTTCGCGCCCTGGCATACCCCTACCTCTGACCCTGCTTCTTCGTCAGACACCATTAGCTCTTCATTATTCGCGCCCGCTTGGAACCGCGGCAATTCTTCGGCTACAGCCGGCTCTTGCCGCTCGAGAGGCAACTGACTTGCAATCGGCCGCAGGGTATCATTGATCGCCTTCATCACCTTCATGAAGCCTAGCCGCATCTCCTGCTGGATGGTCTGTCATATGCCATCGGCTTGGGACTTCGCGATTCGAGCAAAAAAAGCTGAATCAAGGAAAAAAGCTGAAAAAGCTGGATTCAACTGAAAAAAGTTGATAAAAAGCTGATTTTAATTACATATGTATATGAATACCAAACTATAGGTATTTTTATTAAACATAAGTCATATCCTTTGGATAAATAAATCATATCATAAATTTGGAACCGCCAATGTCATTATATAGGTCTTGATTAAAATGGGGAGCCAATGAGTTTTTAATTATGTATGTACATTTTGTGCGGTCCAGTTTAATTTTCGACGCGGTACTGCTGTCATCGAACTTTTTTTTTGGCAAATGTCACTTAAATGGTTCACAGGGACGATTGCGCTATGCTGGGCAACAAATAGACAAAGCGCTGCCTCCTGCTCAATTGTCTTTGTGGGCAATTGAACAAAAGATAGTTTGTTTTTTTGCACATAGCCCTCCATTGAAAATGTGATCGTAAGTTTCAGTCTCAAGTTATACCTGAGTGAAAGAAGTATATGTGCACTTTTTAGTTTGAGTATATTTCTGTTAATATACCGGTGTAATTTTTTTTGGTTATAAAATTTTGTACATCATATGTTTTGTATATGTAAGTATTTCAACAATCGTCTTTGGTCTTCGTTCTTGGTACCGTTATTATAAATGTTTGTCGCAGATCGTGTTTTTTTTTATGAAATAAGTATATGTGCATTCTGCGTGATTGTACTGAAGAGTGCACGAGAACTAAATATTTTGAAGTGAATTTGTTTTTTTTCTAACCGGAAAGTAAGTACACATTATTTTAATACATTTTGGTTTCGACATTGTTGTTGTTTATTACATCAAAATGCCACGTGAAGTACATTTATCAGAGGAAGTCCAAGGTCTGAATAAAGGAATGGTCGAATCCGGCAAAAACATTACTTATCTCGAAGCCAGAGTCAACCGGCATAGAATCACCATTGCCAATTACCTAAAAAACCCGGACAGTTATGGGACAGTCAAACGGAGCGGACGACCCAGGGAAATCGATAGCCGCTGTAAATGGAAGATTCGACGACTGGCTGTTGAAGACAACATGTCATGCATGGAAATCAAACGCAAACTACAGCTGGATGTATCAAGTAGACGTGTCAATTAATTTAATGGACCCATTACAAGATTACTCATGCTTCCCAGGATCCTGTTACTCGACTATTAAAACGGCACATGACCGCGCGTCTAGCTTTTGGGGATAAATATAAATTTTGGTCAGAGCTTTTTTCAGCTTTGAATAAGGAACTTAAAGACTTTAAGGTTTCGATTCTCCAAAATGGAAAAAGCAAGTTTTAAATTTTCGATTAGCTTAAATAAACTTTTAGTCCCTCCTCATACACCCTAGTTGTCCACAGATTCTAAAA
The DNA here is from genome assembly GCA_018903735.1 of Drosophila cardini. Taxonomy (NCBI): domain Eukaryota; kingdom Metazoa; phylum Arthropoda; class Insecta; order Diptera; family Drosophilidae; genus Drosophila; species Drosophila cardini. The sequence continues at coordinate 376,703 of JAEIGM010000041.1, read as the reverse complement.
TAAATTTTTCATCTCCATATCCCACTTCGGTGGGAAAATTGAAATTTTTATGTTTTCGGTAAGTGTTTGCATTTAAAATAAGTGTTTTCGCCAATAATTTGTACAGTGCGGCTTGTCTTTCTTGGGGCTAACGCGGTTAGCTCACTGATACCCTAAGTCCTAAAATTGCCCCAACCTATCGCTTGTGAAAGCGCAATTTAACTTTTTGAGTACGGCTGAGCCAGCTGAGCAGAACGGTATACGATTGTTTTCCAACACTAATTGATATTATTTTCTTCTGTTTCACCGCGCCCAACGTAGCCCATCGCTTAAACCCTGAGAGTCTCATGCTCTACCAACTGAGCTATCCGGGCTTATAGCCGGATATGTTTGGCGTAACAGCCACCTATCGATCGCCCGTTCTCGTTCTCCAGCTCGTACAAGTTCGCGCCCACTGCTTTGATGACCCGAGCTTTCAGGAATTTCTGCGCAAATTGCATTGCAATTTGCATTCAACGCGCATTGAACTCATTACAAAATTGGGCTGTAAGACTTCCTGCCCTGAAACCAAATGGAGTTATGCTTCGCTCATAAGGCTGATGAATTTGACTCTGGATTTTATGTTTCACTAATGCAGTCTTTCCCAGTCCTACCTTCTCGAACGCTAGAAATTTTCCATTGACTGCTTCTTAAGCTGCCTCCTGCTCCGGCTCTAAGTCCCACGCTTCCGGCTCAGCTTCCTCGGCCGCGTCTCCTGCATAATGGTTAATTTGTTCCGTCATCGCAGAGACTTCCCCCACGGGTTTCGACTCTGGCGCTTCAGCTCCGACTACCTCTGGAGATACACCAAAAGCGCGCCAGGAATCGATCCCAAAATAAGCTAGCTGCTCTAAATAAGGACATAGGTAGGAGGTCGTTTCTGTAACCTTTCCCTGTTATTCAATCGGAATCTTCTGGCGGCCGATTATCGAGCGATCGTCACCCGACGCGATGTGCACTGACGACACGTAGGGCTGCACTGACAAGTCCATGCAACATCCTTTCCCGAATAGGCTCCAGTCGCTCCCGAGTCAAGAACGCCGCGCACTGGCCGTCCCTTTAGCCTTACCTCAGCGAATATGCAAGGGCTCCGTCCTACTGCTTCCACCACCTGCTTCTTGACTCTGCGCCTTCTCTGGAATCTTTCGCGTGCCTTCTTCATCCTCCGTGTCACCAGGCGCATCCCGTCGAGCAACCTATCATCGAAAATCCTGTTTCAAGCCTCGATGTATGCTCTAACTCGCTCTTCATAAGGCAAAAGACGAAAATTCCTATCCCTAACAGTATCTTTTCAGACTATCGGACGACAATCAACCTTATCTCCTAGTACACCTATACCTACATGACAGCATTTACTTCTACTCCACTCCGCCGAAGATCTCTTCTCTTCGCGCCCTGGCATACCCCTACCTCTGACCCTGCTTCTTCGTCAGACACCATTAGCTCTTCATTATTCGCGCCCGCTTGGAACCGTGGCAATTCTTCGGCTACAGCCGGCTCTTGCCGCTCGAGAGGCAACTGACTTGCAATCGGCCGCAGGGTATCATTGATCGCCTTCATCACCTTCATGAAGCCTAGCCGCATCTCCTGCTGGATGGTCTGTCATATGCCATCGGCTTGGGACTTCGCGATTCGAGCAAAAAAGCTGAATCAAGGAAAAAAAAAAAAGCTGAAAAAGCTGGATTCAACTGAAAAAGTTGATAAAAAAAGCTGATTTTAATTACATATGTATATGAATACCAAACTATAGGTATTTTTATTAAACATAAGTCATATCCTTTGGATAAATAAATCATATCATAAATTTGGAACCGCCAATGTCATTATATAGGTCTTGATTAAAATGGGGAGCCAATGAGTTTTTAATTATGTATGTACATTTTGTGCGGTGCAGTTTAATTTTCGACGCGGTACTGCTGTCATCGAACTTTTTTTGGCAAATGTCACTTAAATGGTTCACAGGGACGATTGCGCTATGCTGGGCAACAAATAGACAAAGCGCTGCCTCCTGCTCAATTGTCTTTGTGGGCAATTGAACAAAAGATAATTTGTTTTTTTTGCACATAGCCCTCCATTGAAAATGTGATCGTAAGTTTCAGTCTCAAGTTATACCTGAGTGAAAGAAGTATATGTGCACTTTTTAGTTTGAGTATATTTCTGTTAATATACCGGTGTAATTTTTTTTGGTTATAAAATTTTGTACATCATATGTTTTGTATATGTAAGTATTTCAACAATCGTCTTTGGTCTTCGTTCTTGGTACCGTTATTATAAATGTTTGTCGCAGATCGTGTTTTTTTTTATGAAATAAGTATATGTGCATTCTGCGTGATTGTACTGAAGAGTGCACGAGAACTAACAAGTAAGAAAGGCTACAGTCGAGCTAGCCGACTGTAAAAAGACCCCGTACTCATAGTATTTGCAATAAAAAACTTTGAGACAAAATCATCAGTTTGTAATAGGGATGCAAATCGCCAAGAAAATGCCGATATCGATATTAATTAAAATATCACATCAAATCAAATATCGATATTATCAACAACTGAATTCAAATACGATATATCGCTATAGATATGGACATAATGACCAAATATCGCATTCAATATCATATCGCAATTATAGTTACTATCGTGTTGAATATCGATATATGATTTATCGTATCGTATGCATACATGTGCGTGCATCGTTCGCGAGCAGCGCTGTCGCTACACAAGCAGTGAAAACGTTCGCTCACATGTTTACATGCTTCTGTCTCGCTTGCACACATGCATTGACATTGCGTGCAATTGTAAACTTTGTTACGTGTCTAGCTCTTTTGTTTATTGTCCGATTTGTATGCAACTTTCAGGATAGTTTGTGATACATTGTCTCCAAACGAATTTGAAATTACAATACCGTACAATAAGTGCAAATGCCTTAAAAATGGCATTGAAGTTTGAAAATTATTTCATTCGTGTGGGAAAACGGGGCGTGGCAGTCCAAAAATTTTAATGACAATGCATTTATGCTGTCCCTAGCAACCTGCTTAACAAAAACGGTATTCCTAAGTGCTATAGTTACTGAGATATTCGCTTAAAACATCAATTTTTTCCTAGGTAACCATAGTTTTTTACAATTTGCGGGGGCGGTAAGGGGCGTGGCAAAGATTTGAAATAAACTTGATCTGCTCGCGAAGCAGACGGACTTTCATTCTAAATTTGGTGGCTCTAGCTTTTGTAGTTTAAAAGATCCAGGTGTTCATACGGACGGACGGACAGACGGACAGACGGACATCGCTATATCGACTCGGCTGTTGATGCTGATCAAGAATATATATACTTTATGGGGTCGGCCACGCCTCCTTCTGCCTGTTACGCACATTTCGCTTCAGACAAACTTAATAGACCCCTCTACTCTTTTTTAGAGTACGGGGTCTAAATATTTTGAAGTGAATTTGTTTTTTTTCTAACCGGAAAGTAAGTACACATTATTTTAATACATTTTGGTTTCGACATTGTTGTTGTTTATTACATCAAAATGCCACGTGAAGTACATTTATCAGAGGAAGTCCAAGGTCTGAATAAAGGAATGGTCGAATCCGGCAAAAACATTACTTATCTCGAAGCCAGAGTCAACCGGCATAGAATCACCATTGCCAATTACCTAAAAAACCCGGACAGGTATGGGACAGTCAAACGGAGCGGACGACCCAGGGAAATCGATAGCCGCTGTAAATGGAAGATTCGACGACTGGCTGTTGAAGACAACATGTCATGCATGGAAATCAAACGCAAACTACAGCTGGATGTATCAAGTAGACGTGTCAATTAATTTAATGGACCCATTACAAGATTACTCATGCTTCCCAGGATCCTGTTACTCGACTATTAAAACGGCACATGACCGTGCGTCTAGCTTTTGGGGATAAATATAAATTTTGGTCAGAGCTTTTTCAGCTTTGAATAAGGAACTTAAAGACTTTAAGGTTTCGATTCTCCAAAAATGGAAAAAGCAAGTTTTAAATTTTCGATTAGCTTAAATAAACTTTTAGTCCCTCCTCATACACCCTAGTTGTCCACAGATTCTTAAATAAATTTTTCATCTCCATATCCCACTTCGGTGGGAAAATTGAAAATTTTTATGTTTTCGGTAAGTGTTTGCATTTAAAATAAGTGTTTTCGCCAATAATTTGTACAGTGCGGCTTGTCTTTCTTGGGGCTAACGCGGTTAGCTCACTGATACCCTAAGTCCTAAAATTGCCCCAACCTATCGCTTGTGAAAGCGCAATTTAACTTTTTGAGTACGGCTGAGCCAGCTGAGCAGAACGGTATACGATTGTTTTCCAACACTAATTGATATTATTTTCTTCTGTTTCACCGCGCCCAACGTAGCCCATCGCTTAAACCCTGAGAGTCTCATGCTCTACCAACTGAGCTATCCGGGCTTATAGCCGGATATGTTTGGCGTAACAGCCACCTATCGATCGCCCGTTCTCGTTCTCCAGCTCGTACAAGTTCGCGCCCACTGCTTTGATGACCCGAGCTTTCAGGAATTTCTGCGCAAATTGCATTGCAATTTGCATTCAACGCGCATTGAACTCATTACAAAAATTGGGCTGTAAGACTTCCTGCCCTGAAACCAAATGGAGTTATGCTTCGCTCATAAGGCTGATGAATTTGACTCTGGATTTTATGTTTCACTAATGCAGTCTTTCCCAGTCCTACCTTCTCGAACGCTAGAAATTTTCCATTGACTGCTTCTTAAGCTGCCTCCTGCTCCGGCTCTAAGTCCCACGCTTCCGGCTCAGCTTCCTCGGCCGCGTCTCCTGCATAATGGTTAATTTGTTCCGTCATCGCAGAGACTTCCCCTACGGGTTTCGACTCTGGCGCTTCAGCTCCGACTACCTCTGGAGATACACCAAAAGCGCGCCAGGAATCGATCCCAAAATAAGCTAGCTGCTCTAAATAAGGACATAGGTAGGAGGTCGTTTCTGTAACCTTTCCCTGTTATTCAATCGGAATCTTCTGGCGGCCGATTATCGAGCGATCGTCACCCGACGCGATGTGCACTGACGACACGTAGGGCTGCACTGACAAGTCCATGCAACATCCTTTCCCGAATAGGCTCCAGTCGCTCCCGAGTCAAGAACGCCGCGCACTGGCCGTCCCTTTAGCCTTACCTCAGCGAATATGCAAGGGCTCCGTCCTACTGCTTCCACCACCTGCTTCTTGACTCTGCGCCTTCTCTGGAATCTTTCGCGTGCCTTCTTCATCCTCCGTGTCACCAGGCGCATCCCGTCGAGCAACCTATCATCGAAAATCCTGTTTCAAGCCTCGATGTATGCTCTAACTCGCTCTTTATAAGGCAAAAGACGAAAATTCCTATCCCTAACAGTATCTTTTCAGACTATCGGACGACAATCAACCTTATCTCCTAGTACACCTATACCTACATGACAGCATTTACTTCTACTCCACTCCGCCGAAGATCTCTTCTCTTCGCGCCCTGGCATACCCCTACCTCTGACCCTGCTTCTTCGTCAGACACCATTAGCTCTTCATTATTCGCGCCCGCTTGGAACCGTGGCAATTCTTCGGCTACAGCCGGCTCTTGCCGCTCGAGAGGCAACTGACTTGCAATCGGCCGCAGGGTATCATTGATCGCCTTCATCACCTTCATGAAGCCTAGCCGCATCTCCTGCTGGATGGTCTGTCATATGCCATCGGCTTGGGACTTCGCGATTCGAGCAAAAAAAGCTGAATCAAGGAAAAAAAAAGCTGAAAAAAAGCTGGATTCAACTGAAAAAGTTGATAAAAAAGCTGATTTTAATTACATATGTATATGAATACCAAACTATAGGTATTTTTATTAAACATAAGTCATATCCTTTGGATAAATAAATCATATCATAAATTTGGAACCGCCAATGTCATTATATAGGTCTTGATTAAAATGGGGAGCCAATGAGTTTTTAATTATGTATGTACATTTTGTGCGGTGCAGTTTAATTTTCGACGCGGTACTGCTGTCATCGAACTTTTTTTTGGCAAATGTCACTTAAATGGTTCACAGGGACGATTGCGCTATGCTGGACAACAAATAGACAAAGCGCTGCCTCCTGCTCAATTGTCTTTGTGGGCAATTGAACAAAAGATAATTTGTTTTTTTGCACATAGCCCTCCATTGAAAATGTGATCGTAAGTTTCAGTCTCAAGTTATACCTGAGTGAAAGAAGTATATGTGCACTTTTTAGTTTGAGTATATTTCTGTTAATATACCGGTGTAATTTTTTTGGTTATAAAATTTTGTACATCATATGTTTTGTATATGTAAGTATTTCAACAATCGTCTTTGGTCTTCGTTCTTGGTACCGTTATTATAAATGTTTGTCGCAGATCGTGTTTTTTTTTATGAAATAAGTATATGTGCATTCTGCGTGATTGTACTGAAGAGTGCACGAGAACTAACAAGTAAGAAAGGCTACAGTCGAGCTAGCCGACTGTAAAAGACCCCGTACTCATAGTATTTGCAATAAAAAACTTTGAGACAAAATCATCAGTTTGTAATAGGGATGCAAATCGCCAAGAAAATGCCGATATCGATATTAATTAAAATATCACATCAAATCAAATATCGATATTATCAACAACTGAATTCAAATACGATATATCGCTATAGATATGGACATAATGACCAAATATCGCATTCAATATCATATCGCAATTATAGTTACTATCGTGTTGAATATCGATATATGATTTATCGTATCGTATGCATACATGTGCGTGCATCGTTCGCGAGCAGCGCTGTCGCTACACAAGCAGTGAAAACGTTCGCTCACATGTTTACATGCTTCTGTCTCGCTTGCACACATGCATTGACATTGCGTGCAATTGTAAACTTTGTTACGTGTCTAGCTCTTTTGTTTATTGTCCGATTTGTATGCAACTTTCAGGATAGTTTGTGATACATTGTCTCCAAACGAATTTGAAATTACAATACCGTACAATAAGTGCAAATGCCTTAAAAATGGCATTGAAGTTTGAAAATTATTTCATTCATGTGGGAAAACGGGGCGTGGCAGTCCAAAAATTTTAATGACAATGCATTTATGCTATCCCTAGCAACCTGCTTAACAAAAACGGTATTCCTAAGTGCTATAGTTACTGAGATATTCGCTTAAAACATCAATTTTTTCCTAGGTAACCATAGTTTTTTACAATTTGCGGGGGCGGTAAGGGGCGTGGCAAAGATTTGAAATAAACTTGATCTGCTCGCGAAGCAGACGGACTTTCATTCTAAATTTGGTGGCTCTAGCTTTTGTAGTTTAAAAGATCCAGGTGTTCATACGGACGGACGGACAGACGGACAGACGGACATCGCTATATCGACTCGGCTGTTGATGCTGATCAAGAATATATATACTTTATGGGGTCGGCCACGCCTCCTTCTGCCTGTTACGCACATTTCGCTTCAGACAAACTTAATAGACCCCTCTACTCTTTTTTAGAGTACGGGGTCTAAATATTTTGAAGTGAATTTGTTTTTTTTCTAACCGGAAAGTAAGTACACATTATTTTAATACATTTTGGTTTCGACATTGTTGTTGTTTATTACATCAAAATGCCACGTGAAGTACATTTATCAGAGGGAGTCCAAGGTCTGAATAAAGGAATGGTCGAATCCGGCAAAAACATTACTTATCTCGAAGCCAGAGTCAACCGGCATAGAATCACCATTGCCAATTACCTAAAAACCCGGACAGTTATGGGACAGTCAAACGGAGCGGACGACCCAGGGAAATCGATAGCCGCTGTAAATGGAAGATTCGACGACTGGCTGTTGAAGACAACATGTCATGCATGGAAATCAAACGCAAACTACAGCTGGATGTATCAAGTAGACGTGTCAATTAATTTTATGGACCCATTACAAGATTACTCATGCTTCCCAGGATCCTGTTACTCGACTATTAAAACGGCACATGACCGCGCGTCTAGCTTTTGGGGATAAATATAAATTTTGGTCAGAGCTTTTTCAGCTTTGAATAAGGAACTTAAAGACTTTAAGGTTTCGATTCTCCAAAATGGAAAAAGCAAGTTTTAAATTTTCGATTAGCTTAAATAAACTTTTAGTCCCTCCTCATACACCCTAGTTGTCCACAGATTCTTAAATAAATTTTTCATCTCCATATCCCACTTCGGTGGGAAAATTGAAATTTTTATGTTTTCGGTAAGTGTTTGCATTTAAAATAAGTGTTTTCGCCAATAATTTGTACAGTGCGGCTTGTCTTTCTTGGGGCTAACGCGGTTAGCTCACTGATACCATAAGTCCTAAAATTGCCCCAACCTATCGCTTGTGAAAGCGCAATTTAACTTTTTGAGTACGGCTGAGCCAGCTGAGCAGAACGATATACGATTGTTTTCCAACACTAATTGATATTATTTTCTTCTGTTTCACCGCGCCCAACGTAGCCCATCGCTTAAACCCTGAGAGTCTCATGCTCTACCAACTGAGCTATCCGGGCTTATAGCCGGATATGTTTGGCGTAACAGCCACCTATCGATCGCCCGTTCTCGTTCTCCAGCTCGTACAAGTTCGCGCCCACTGCTTTGATGACCCGAGCTTTCAGGAATTTCTGCGCAAATTGCATTGCAATTTGCATTCAACGCGCATTGAACTCATTACAAAATTGGGCTGTAAGACTTCCTGCCCTGAAACCAAATGGAGTTATGCTTCGCTCATAAGGCTGATGAATTTGACTCTGGATTTTATGTTTCACTAATGCAGTCTTTCCCAGTCCTACCTTCTCGAACGCTAGAAATTTTCCATTGACTGCTTCTTAAGCTGCCTCCTGCTCCGGCTCTAAGTCCCACGCTTCCGGCTCAGCTTCCTCGGCCGCGTCTCCTGCATAATGGTTAATTTGTTCCGTCATCGCAGAGACTTCCCCCACGGGTTTCGACTCTGGCGCTTCAGCTCCGACTACCTCTGGAGATACACCAAAAGCGCGCCAGGAATCGATCCCAAAATAAGCTAGCTGCTCTAAATAAGGACATAGGTAGGAGGTCGTTTCTGTAACCTTTCCCTGTTATTCAATCGGAATCTTCTGGCGGCCGATTATCGAGCGATCGTCACCCGACGCGATGTGCACTAACGACACGTAGGGCTGCACTGACAAGTCCATGCAACATCCTTTCCCGAATAGGCTCCAGTCGCTCCCGAGTCAAGAACGCCGCGCACTGGCCGTCCCTTTAGCCTTACCTCAGCGAATATGCAAGGGCTCCGTCCTACTGCTTCCACCACCTGCTTCTTGACTCTGCGCCTTCTCTGGAATCTTTCGCGTGCCTTCTTCATCCTCCGTGTCACCAGGCGCATCCCGTCGAGCAACCTATCATCGAAAATCCTGTTTCAAGCCTCGATGTATGCTCTAACTCGCTCTTCATAAGGCAAAAGACGAAAATTCCTATCCCTAACAGTATCTTTTCAGACTATCGGACGACAATCAACCTTATCTCCTAGTACACCTATACCTACATGACAGCATTTACTTCTACTCCACTCCGCCGAAGATCTCTTCTCTTCGCGCCCTGGCATACCCCTACCTCTGACCCTGCTTCTTCGTCAGACACCATTAGCTCTTCATTATTCGCGCCCGCTTGGAACCGTGGCAATTCTTCGGCTACAGCCGGCTCTTGCCGCTCGAGAGGCAACTGACTTGCAATCGGCCGCAGGGTATCATTGATCGCCTTCATCACCTTCATGAAGCCTAGCCGCATCTCCTGCTGGATGGTCTGTCATATGCCATCGGCTTGGGACTTCGCGATTCGAGCAAAAAAAGCTGAATCAAGGAAAAAAAAAAGCTGAAAAAAGCTGGATTCAACTGAAAAAAGTTGATAAAAAAGCTGATTTTAATTACATATGTATATGAATACCAAACTATAGGTATTTTTATTAAACATAAGTCATATCCTTTGGATAAATAAATCATATCATAAATTTGGAACCGCCAATGTCATTATATAGGTCTTGATTAAAATGGGGAGCCAATGAGTTTTTAATTATGTATGTACATTTTGTGCGGTGCAGTTTAATTTTCGACGCGGTACTGCTGTCATCGAACTTTTTTTTGGCAAATGTCACTTAAATGGTTCACAGGGACGATTGCGCTATGCTGGGCAACAAATAGACAAAGCGCTGCCTCCTGCTCAATTGTCTTTGTGGGCAATTGAACAAAAGATAATTTGTTTTTTTGCACATAGCCCTCCATTGAAAATGTGATCGTAAGTTTCAGTCTCAAGTTATACCTGAGTGAAAGAAGTATATGTGCACTTTTTAGTTTGAGTATATTTCTGTTAATATACCGGTGTAATTTTTTTGGTTATAAAATTTTGTACATCATATGTTTTGTATATGTAAGTATTTCAACAATCGTCTTTGGTCTTCGTTCTTGGTACCGTTATTATAAATGTTTGTCGCAGATCGTGTTTTTCTTTATGAAATAAGTATATGTGCATTCTGCGTGATTGTACTGAAGAGTGCACGAGAACTAAATATTTTGAAGTGAATTTGTTTTTTTTCTAACCGGAAAGTAAGTACACATTATTTTAATACATTTTGGTTTCGACATTGTTGTTGTTTATTACATCAAAATGCCACGTGAAGTACATTTATCAGAGGAAGTCCAAGGTCTGAATAAAGGAATGGTCGAATCCGGCAAAAACATTACTTATCTCGAAGCCAGAGTCAACCGGCATAGAATCACCATTGCCAATTACCTAAAAAACCCGGACAGTTATGGGACAGTCAAACGGAGCGGACGACCCAGGGAAATCGATAGCCGCTGTAAATGGAAGATTCGACGACTGGCTGTTGAAGACAACATGTCATGCATGGAAATCAAACGCAAACTACAGCTGGATGTATCAAGTAGACGTGTCAATTAATTTTATGGACCCATTACAAGATTACTCATGCTTCCCAGGATCCTGTTACTCGACTATTAAAACGGCACATGACCGCGCGTCTAGCTTTTGGGGATAAATTTAAATTTTGGTCAGAGGATTTCCAGAAAGTGATTTTTTCGCATGAAAAAAGTTCAATCTGGATGGACTCGACTGTTGCCAAAAGTATTGTCGCGATGTAAGGCAACCGCAGAGGACTTGCCATAAGCGCAACCATGGTGGAGGATCGCTAATGATTTGGGCAGCGTTCGTATATGCTGGAAAGTCTTTCTTATGTTTTATTCCAACGAAGACAAAAGCGGATATCAATTAAGAGTTATTGGACACAATACTTATTGATTTTAATGAATGGATTTCTCAGCAGGACAACGCCCCACTCCACACGGCTAGCAAAACAAGAGATTTTTTTTCGAATAGAAAAATACCTGTTTTGGAGTGGCCAGCTATTAGTCCAGATCTTAACCCGATCGAAGATATCTGGGGAATACTGTCACGTAAGGTATACAGAAATAACCGCCAATTTGACACAATCAAGGACCTCAAGAGGGCATTGATCGAGGAGTGGAGTCAGACAGACGCTACGACTCTACAGAATTGGTCAAACTCAATGCCAAATCGCATTAGTCAAATGTTAATAAATAAAGGAAAACACATTGCCTATTAAAAAATTTAATTCCACAAAAAAACCCCCGAATTAATTAATTTTACTATAATTTCTTCATTATGCATATGTATATACTTATTTCATATGAAAATTAGTTTGATAATTAAATATTTTTGGTTCCTTAAAATAAATTTAAGTAAAAATGCTATTTTTTTTGTTGAAGTATAACACCACTTTATAAATTAAAAAAATTGAAACTGTTTCTTTTATGTCTACTAGTTTAAATGTTAAACAATATCAATGCACATATACTTGTTTCACTCAGTTAGTGCGCCAAAAATGAAGTCCACCAATCAAGAAATTCGTCATGTTTTACGTTTTAACTACCTGAGAGGTGAAATTGCAACGAAGGCGGCCGCAAAATTTTGTGAAGCTTATAGGCCCGATAGATAAATAATTATTAGATAATTTATATAAATAAATACCCGTTAAATAATATCTCTTAATACACACACATCACAGAATAGTTATAAATAAATAAATACTAAATAATAAATATAAATTAATAATTATTGAGTAATTTATATAAATAACAAGTAAGAAAGGCTACAGTCGAGCGAGCCGACTGTAAAAGACCCCGTACTCATAGAAGTGCGAATTTTCCATACGAAAAAGAAGAAAAACGGAGTTATTCACATTTTATATACATACATATTTATATACAGATGTATGTAAATATATACACAATTAAATGCACAATTTCCTTGCTTGGCTTATTTTAAAAATAAGCCGTGTTTTTAATTTTAAATTAAATTTTAATTTAATTTTAAAAAAAAAAATTTATATATAATTAACTTTGACTGGACTCGAACCTGCGACCCATGCCGATTTGCAAAAGAACGAACCGTAACCCTACCAATTAGGCCACGCTCCACTTTCAAATAGCGTTGATTATTCTCATTGACATTTAATATAACAAAAATTAATATTAGCGGATTGAGCTCTGGCGGGAGTGCATTTGAGTGCATGCGAGACAACAAATATACAAATAAATATATATTTGAATAGAAATCTTTCATTCAAAATGGTACAAATTTAAACAATATCTGCGTTCAGTAGCATTGCATGAATCTGTATAGTAACAGAATTTATTTTTGGCGCGTGCCAAAATCAGTTCGGAACAAGTACCAATGAGCGCTAAATGCCGATCAACTGAGCAACTTACTTCAATTGAACTATGTTAAGCAGTTCAAATACACAATGAACAAGTGCAAAGCACAAGCAAAAATATGTATGTATGTATGTATGAATGTATATACATATTAATAAATGTATGTACGTGCAAGGGAGTTTACTGAATTGTTTTGGACTTTCGTATTACTTTTTTTATAGCATACCATGTTACGCAAATACATTTTATATACAAATATACGTTATTATTATTTAAAAAAATAGGTTTACAATTTGTGTTAAAATTAAAAAAATTTGTGTTTAACTTTGACTGGACTCGAACCTGGGAACCACACGGATTTGCAAAATAATGAACCGCGACCCTACCAATCAGACCACGCTCTGCTGATAATTCAGTTGAATTATTTTCATTCACATGCAATAATTGTTTATTTAACACACTACACTGCTTGCTGCAGTTTGTGTAGTTAAGCGTAGACTTTTCTATTGCAAGCAGTGTAAACAAACAATTTGTAAGTTATTATTTAGATGTAGTCACTCGTTTCGAATTGATTAATACCACGAGTACCAATTATTATTTAGATGTAGTCACTCGTTTCGAATTGATTAATACCACGAGTACCGGTGAGATTTGCAAAGTACATTTATTAAAGGCGTCCGCCGTTCAATATGAATGATTACAAACTAAATCTACAAAGCATAAATTCTTAATAACTAAGCTATGGTCATTGGCGACGCCGCCGCTGCCGTCGGCAGCGCTGTCGCTGTCGTTAGCCACATTGTCGCTGGCCGCGGTGTCGCTGCCGCCGCTGTTGTTGGCAGCCGCACCGGCAAAGTGCAGCGTTAGCGCCTCGTGCAGAGTGTTATGTTACTCGGCGGATGTTATGCAAGAATGTTGCGGGGCACTGACTTTACTCCGCTGATCGCTGGCGTAGCCGCACTTGACACCCGAGTTTTGGACATTCTTGCTGACTGGCGTAACTGCTGATGCAGTCGCTGCGACCCCAACATCGTGAGAATACTCTTTCCATTTTGGGGTCGCTGGGCGCTCACAGTTAACTTGTACATAAAATTTAGCATTTTTGATTAATTTGTTTTATATGTTGTTGTTGTCCGATTTGGACCAAATTTGGTGGTGATATTTTTAATAGTTATACACACATCCTCTGTGAGTTTGGTTGCGATCGCTCAACCAACACTACATGTCTTCATACAAATTTTTTATTTCTGACCGGTTTGTCCTATGGGAGCTATAGGCTATAGTTGTCCGATCCGGACCAAACTTGGTAAGGATTGTTATAATGGTACTATACACATAATGTGTAAATTTGGTCTCTCTAGTAGTTTTCAAGTTATGGTGATGTGAAAATTGTTTTTTACAATTTGCGGGGCGGTAGGGCCATGGCAAAGAATTGAAATAAATTTGAAGTGCTCGCGAAGCAGACGGACTTTCATTCCAAATTTGGTGGCTCTAGCGTTTGTAGTTTAAAAGATCTAGGTGATCATACAGACGGACGGACAGACGGACATTGCTATATCGTCTCGGCTGTTGATGCTGATCAAGAATATATATACTTTATGGGGTCGGAAAAGCCTCCTTCTACCTGTTACGCACATTTCGCTTCAGACAAACCTAATAGACCCCTATACTCTTTTTTAGAGTACGGGGTCTAAAAATAAATATCGCACAATAAACAAATCACTACCGTTGAATATACATATGATGTAGGAAGCAGAGAACTGCAAGGGTGTCACTTTTTGCCACCCTACTCACACTTAATAAAATTTGGGTGCCGGTGCCACTCATTACCGGCTAAGCAAAGCACAAGCACACACTTACACAAAATCTTGCGAGTGCTGTGAGTGCTGGCAATATCATGCTGTCGCTCACAACAATGCACCGTTTTTTTTTTCCATGGTACTCAAGTATTTTTCGGCATCGCGTGCCGGTCGCACTCACACTTAAACCGAACGTAGAAAAAAAGCGAAAGTGTGAAAAGTGCAATGCGCAATAAACGCAAGTGGACAAAACACAAGAAAATCACCCAAGTGTTTTAACGGCACCATGGTGTGTTTTTCAAATTATCGGCTGTTTTGCTTTTGCACCAGATCACTTCTTAGTTTTCTGGATCAGTGCGTGTTTGGATTTGCCATCGACAATATGACAGCGCAAGAAGTAAAAAATAAAATTAATCTTTCTGTTTATACAGTTGGCGCAAAACGTAAAGGCAAAAGCGTAATATGGAACATTTTACATGAAAAATGCACTGAAGCATACAAATTTTAATATCATTAAGTTTGTCAATTAAATATTTTAAGTTTATTACTTTCATAAATGCACTGAATATGTTAAATAAATAAAAATCTTATTTTGAGTTGAATATTATTTTGTTGTTTACTATATTTTTGTATTGTGCACGCTTTTGCAGCAGAAAGTGCGTAAAAAACAACTCAAGCAATAACTTGCACAAAAGAAACCGCAACATCGGCGACACTCTACACATTGTATGTTTTCTATTTTTGTGTTTCTCTTTTCACCCAACCTTCTTTCGACGATCAAGCGCCGACATATATGACATACACACATATGCAAAAAAAATACCTACTCACTTTTGATGCTTGTCCGCACAAACACTCAAGTATTTTTGTGAGTCAAGCGATTGTACGCATTTGTACGGTGGTTAAAAACACCCGGGTGGCAAAATCACCCTATATTTACCCGGTGCACCTTAAGTGCCGGTGGCTTGTTGCAGTTCTCTGGTAGGAAGGGGATTTCGTTCTGCCGATTCGAGCTGACTAAACCTACGTCAACCATATGGTTTTGACGGATTTTCCCTATTGGAGCTATACGATATAGTTGTACGATTTGGATCAAACTTGGTCAGTATATGAACTCCCTAGGCTTGTACTTTTTGTGTAAATTTGGTTTAGATAGCATTTCTAACACAAACATTTTCTTTACTCAAACATGCTATTTATACCCGTTACTCGTAGAGTAAAAGGGTATATTGTATTCGTTGCAATGTATGTAACAGGGAGAAGGAGACATGGCAGACCCCATAAAGTATATATATTCTTAATCAGCATGACTAGCCGAGTCGATATAGCCATGTCCGTCTGTCCGTCCGTCCGTCTGTCCGTCTGTCCGTCTGTCCGTCTATGTGAACAAAAGGATCTCAGAGACTATAAGAGCTAGAAAGGCCCGAGTGGCCGCAAACGAAAGATAAAATGCCCAAGCAGTACAAGTTTGCTTTTGTTTTTTGACACGCCCACTTTAGGGCGTTCTATGTGCATGCAAAGGTAAAAACAGGTAAAAATAGCATGTTTTAGTATAGAAAACTTTTTTGTAAGCAATGCTATCTAAACCAAATTGACACAGAAAGTACACGTCTAGGGAGTACATATACTGACCAAGTTTGATCCAAATCGGACAACTATATCGTATAGCTCCCATAGGGACAATCGGTAAAAAATACGCTCCAAATATGAAATTATATGAATAACTTTTGCGTTGGCCAAGCAATCGAAGTGAAACTTACACAGAATATATCTGTCAACAATAAAAACATACTGAATAAGTTTCATCCAAATCGGACAACTATGTCGTATAGCTCCCATAGGGACAATTGGTCAAAAATACTCTCCAAATATGAATTTATATGAATAACTTTTGCGTTGGCCAAGCAATTTTAGTGAAACTCACACAGAATATATTTGTCAATAATATAAACATGCTGACCAAGTCTCATTCAAATCGGACGACTATATCGTTTAGCTTCCATAGGGACGATAGGTCAAAAATACGCTGTAAATATAAATTTGTATGAAAATTTTCTGTATTTCCCAAGTCATCTGAATTAAAATCAATAGGGTTGATTGCCTAAACGATTGTACTATTATTATTATCATATCCCATTGTTAATAATATAATTAAGCTGAGTAACGGGTACCTTTAAGTCGTGAGGCGACTATAGCATTCTTTCTTGTTAATAACATAATTAAACTGACTAACGGGTATCCTAAAGTCCCGAGACGACTATAGCATTCTTTTTTGTTTTCTTTGTTTTGTTTGTCACTGTGCGTGTGTACAGATTTTATTTCAGTTTTATAAATTTTCTTCCTACGTTTTACTGTGGTGTCGCGGTCTTGATTTTAGTTTTCAAAACTTTAATACATTTTAAGTTGTTGTTCCGTCACTTGCATGTGTTTGTGTATTAATTTATAGTCTTATTTGTAAAGTGTTTTTAAATTTTCGTGTTTTAATTAATTGTTGGACTTTTAACAGCACACTGGCTCTCGACACCACACACCACGACACCGACAAAACAACCTTATTAAATTATTTCAACGCACCAACAAAAAAAAAAACGCACAAAATATTCTATCGATCAGGCCACGCAACCGTCTCGTGCCGATCTCCAAAACCAACTCCTCGTTGACTTTCAGGCCACCTATGCCATATCCAATCCCTAACCTTCTTATTCCTCTACCATGCAACGGTGCCTTAACAATTAGCAGTTAATAATAAATAATATTCGGCGATGACAATAAATCGGACTTCGACTGGACGGCACTTCCCGCCGCGGTGGAGGTGTGCTTATTGCCGTTAATTATATTTTATTTCCTGAAGAAGTGCGGTGTTATAAATATTGAGTTATTGCCAATAACTTGTGTATAGAAAACATTAGTGTTTTCACAACATGATCTCATATTCCTCATTCTTCGGACTCTTCTCCTTATTGTTTTCATTTTTCGTCCGTTAAGTCAGTCTTCTTTATGCTATGCGATTGTGATTTTCGTGTGGTGATCTTAATATTGCCGAAACTACCTGAATTTCTTATCTGGACGCTGCAGTGTCGACCCCTACGACTCAGCACGATTTCCCTGTAGATTTGTTTGGAATTTAATTTTTTTAGATCAATGCTATCCCAAATTCTTTAACTAAAATGCTAGCTCTGATTTTTGTTTCGGATCAACTCTTTTATTCTATTCCCGTAAAATACCCTTATCGAATTCTGAAGAAACTTGTCGTCTGACTTTAAAATGTTTGATTGATTTACCTGCCAAATCTACTAAGCGACCTCGTCAGTTTCGGAAAGATTTAAACATATTGGATGTACTGTTATTCCAGACTTACCGGTTCCGGCTGTGCATGTGTAGAAATGTTGAAAGTGCAAGCACAATTTTTTATTTGATGTTTTGGTTTGTGTTCCAACTAGGTGTAACAAATCTATTTGTTTAACGCATGAGTTAAGATGGCTATATTCTATAAGAGATTTAAGGAAACTGTCTTTTCCTTGCATATCTCTCCCTATCTGGTTTCTCCATTAAATGACCGTTGCAGTAAGGAATACCTTTTTGACTGAGGACAACAGTTTCAAAGGAATCCTAAACGGTTTTAAAAATCATCAACGCTTTCATATAGTTGTAGTGACGATGGTTAAGCCAGAGTCAGAACCAAATTGGTTAAGTGAAATTTCCTCGTAAGAAAGTACCAATGGTATATTTCCTTGTTGTTCCCTTGTTGCTCTTTTCCTTTTTATCCACTAAACTTCACCTAATAGACGGTTTTTTTTTAACCTAAAACCGTTTGCAAAAAAGTGAGGGAGATCGTTGAGTTCAACGGTCCAAGTCTCAAACGGAACTTCGGCATTATGGCGACTGTTCAGAGGTTTCATTTAGATCTCTTACTAAGGCATCACTCTTTTCTTTTGGAAGCAACTGACCAAGGCAGACGTCAACTGTCGACTGCAAACGGTCCGGAGCCACAGTCCGGTTCGTTGTGTATTACATTTTCTAATATATTTATATATATATTTCATAATTTTATATATTCTGGCGCCCAACATATGAGGCCAAATTCCGGTAGCCCATAAGGATAATTGCTTAAAGTCAATGTCATTAGACTTATGTCCCATTCTCAATTCGATTTCTTTCACCTTTCCGTTCAGTGTTGTGTTCCGGAGTGCTAAGATTTTTGCTTTCTATCGATTTAAAATAATTCCAAGGCCAAGTCTAAAGTAACGGATAGTAAACAAAACATGCATGCCAAGTGGACTGGATAAAATTCTAGCTTCTTAATAGTTTAATTACGGTTGCTTTTAGCACATTGCATTACAGTCATTTGCTACTGCACTTATAAAAACAAATCATGCATGTATCAAGTGTACTGGATAAAATTTTATCTTCTAAATTGACGAGTTTTATGAATCAATCATCACCCTAGCAAATAAACTTACAGTTCCCCTTTCTGAATTTTCACTTTGGGAGTCGCTCAGAGCTAATTTAAGATTGGAAATCCAGCCTGAATTACTGTATAAGGACATTGGCAACGTAGGAAAACTTTGTCATTTAGTAGGAACAAGAGAACTTTTTTGCAAACAGTTGTGAAACGTTCAGCACCAAAGCCTCGTCCAGTGCCAATGTCACGACGAGTAATCGATGCTAGACAAGGTTCGATAGTGTACGAATCAGAATCGAAGACTTTTGAATTAGAAGAGACCGAAATAGCCGCTATTCAATTAGTATGTTGGAATTGCGAAGAAACCGGACACCTTTACCAAGACTGTGTTAGTCAAGTTCGTAGAATATTCTGGTACGGGTGTGGTAAAGCCGATACATATAAGCCATCGTGCAGCAAATGCAAGATGAATCTAGAATCCCAACACAGATTATATCTACAATACCGGACGTTCAAAGAATTCATAAAACTATAAAATCTAATTGTCTTTCTAGCTCCGTAGCACGTCAAAAAAACTTTTCAGCACTCGGTACAACTGAGGAAAGAAAGCTATTGGCAGCAGTAATTAACAATTCGCATGATATTCCACCATACGCATACGTTTCTTTTTTAGGAAAGACCGTTACTGGTCGGCTTGACACCGGTGCATCAATAAATTGCATAGGAGGTAGCTTTGCGAAAGACATACTAGACTAACAACATCTCTACAGACCTTTAACGTCGAATAGTAGGACCGCGGATGGCAATGCACAAGCCAAAGTTAGGAAACTCAACTCGGAGGTTGAATTTCTTGGGAAGAAACATATTTTGACTTTCTACTTGGTACCCTAACTTTCACAAGATTTATATTTAGGCATCGATTTTTGGAGGTCATTTGATTTACGGCCATCGTGTTTCGATGCAGGATGTAAACGAATGGCATCTTTAGAAGACCCTTTGTTAAGAATACTAAGTTTAGAACAACACAATCTCTTCGACTCGCTTTCGCTGACGGACGTGTTTTTAATCGCTTCTATCTATTTCCAAGTTTTCCTCGCTTAAACACTTAATTTTGTTTAATATTTCTGGCTTAATCCCTTTGTAACTTTGTGTTAGACATTGGTTGTGTTGAAACACATTGTTTTAATAACTAAAAAGCCAATTTTAAATAACTTTGTGTTCAAATACAAAAACAATTTCACAGCTAAACATTTCTGTTTACTTATTTTTGCGCCTGTGAAATTGTTCTTGTAATTTTACGCCGTTGCTTGCGCTAACATTTTGTTTGTGTAGAATTTATCTCACTGTTATCTTCGGGCTCTCTTCTTTATTTACGCTCTCGGCGCGCTCTCATCTAACGCGCTCTTTTATCTTGTTTTTGGTGTTGGCCGGTAATTCCGTATGTTTTCTCTTTTCGGTCGCCGCGTCCGCGCACAATTTTTTTCTGTGCATAAACTTTGTAAGTAAACATCAGTAGCTTGCAAATTAACCCTAGATTGCCTACTATTTTCATTTCCTACTAATTTTAGTTACAGTGCTTGTTTAGCTTCAGCTTATATATATATATATTTTTTTATTATTATATTTCTGTTTCGTATTGCATTAACACTCAATTTGAATCAACATGTACGTCTGTTACAATACTAATTGCCAGGTTCGAACAAACGTTAAGGTGGGTTTTGTTTGCTGCTGGCTATGTGAAAATGTTTCACATGAAAAATGTGCAGGTCTCAACGGCCGAATTATTGACCTGATCGAGTCTAAATCAGGTTTAAAGTGGACATGCAAAGCTTGTAGGGATGTCGAAAGGAATATGATGAGCTTCATGAGACACACTAAAAGAGGCTTTGGTGACCTATTTGGCAGATTTAAAAGTCTGTCCGATAGTTTCGCAGCTTTGGATAAAGAATTCCAAGATTTAAAAGTCTTGAATAATTCTCCAAAGCGTAAAAAGGCCAATTTTAGATTGTCTATCGGCCCTAATGAACTTTCGGCCCCTTCACAGCTTTGTCCTCCCACTTTGTCCGCACCTTCCTTAATAAATTTTTCATCCCCATCTCCAAATTCAGTAGTTAGTAGTGATGACAATTTCACTTTACCCTCTGAAGTTATCCCTACAAACCCCGAAGTTTTAGTTTCTGATTCGTTGGCTGTCAACCATGTTGCAGTTAATGAACCAGTTAATGAGTCAATCACTGCTGTCGCTTCCACGGAAGTAACTACAGTGTCTAATAAAAAGACTCTTGTAGGAGTTCCGCCAAAAAAACAAATATTTGTTTCCAGGCTTGCCCCTGATACCACATCGGATGATGTCAAGGCCTTTATTCAGGCTAAATCAGAAGCCAACATTACGGTGGAAAAATTCCAGTTCTCGTATCTTCGGGAAATTTCGTCTTTTAAAGTAAGTGTTTCTGCCAAATATTTCAGCAAAATTTGTTGTAAAGAATTTTGCCAGACCACCTAATAATAAAAGAATATACAGCGAAGAAAAGAAATCGGGCTCCGATTGCGCTGCCTCCCAAACCTGTTTCGGCCTCTGATTCCGGAAAAAACTAGCTTCCTCCCTCTCATTTGCCTATCAAAATGTTAGAGGTCTTTGTAGTAAGCTAAGTAATATCTATTTAAATAGTCTGTCATTTCATTTTCAAGTCGTCGCCTTTTCCGAAACATGGTTAAGGCCCGATATTCTAAACTCTGAAATTCTATCCAATAAATTCTCTATCTATAGGAAAGATCGTACATCTCGCCGCGGTGGTGGTGTGCTTATTGCCGTTGATGTTAACTTATCCTCTGAAGAAGTAACAATCGATGGCTCTATAGATATTGAATTTGTTGCTATTAAGTTTTGCCTAAATAACATTAGTGTTTTCATAACTTGTTCATATATTCCTCCATCTTCTGACTCTTCTCTTTATTCATTACATTTTTCAGCTATTAAATCAGTCTCCTCTATGCTATCCGATCGTGATTTTCTTGTAGTTCTTGGCGATTTTAATATTGCAGGAACTACATGGACTTCGTGTCCTGACTCTGCCGTGTTGATCCCTACGACCCAGCACGATTTTTTTGATGGTCTGTTTGGGATTTCATTGTTTCAGATCAATTCTATCCCAAACTCATTAAATAGAATGCTCGATTTGATTTTTGTTTTGGATCCATCCTGCTTTTCTGTTTCCCGTATCACTCCCTTATCTAATCCTGAAGATCCTTATCATCCGACTTTGGAGGTGTTGATTGATTTACCTGTTAAGGTGACCAGTACTAGTAGTAAATCTACTAAGCGTTCTCGCCAGTTTCAGAAAACCGATTTTAACAGGTTAAATGAACTGTTATCTGAGACTGACTGGTCCCAGCTGTTCATGTGTAGAGATATGGATAGTGCAATCACAATATTTTATTATACTTTGAATTCCCTACTTGATGTCTGTGTTCCGGTTCGTGTGCCAACTAGGTCCAACAAGCCTGTTTGGTTTACCCGCGATTTAACATTGCTTAAAAATAGGAAGTCGAGACTTTATAAGAGATTCAGGGAAACTGGCTCTTCCTTGTATCTCTCTCGCTATCTGATTGCACGATCTGATTTCTCTGTCTTGAATGACCGTTGCTATAAGGAATACCTTACTGACTGTGGGCAAAGTTCCAAGGGATCCTAGACGGTTTTATAACTTCGTTAATTCGAAGCGTAAATCATCAACGCTTCCATCTAGTGTAGTCTTTGAGAGAGAAACTGCTAACTCAGATCAAGCTATCGCCGATTTATTTGCCGATTTTTTCCAAACCACTTACAGTGTGCAGGATTATAGTTCTAATTCACCTTACCCTTATCGTGTAAATTCTTTCAATTGTAATTTCGCGCCAGTAATCACTGAAAGCTCGCTTTTACTTAATCTAAAAGCTATTAAACCTGTTTTTTCACCTGGGCCAGACGGAGTCCCAGGCTGTGTGCTTAGAAACTGTGCTGACGGCCTTTTAAAGCCCCTGTATAAACTATTTACATTGTCTGTTGAATCATGCTGTTTCCCTGAAGTTTGGAAATCATCTTACATTATTCCTCTTCACAAAAAAGGAAACAAATCTAATGTCTGCAACTATAGAGGTATTTCCAAGTTGTCTGCTATTCCCAAGACATTTGAGAAATTAATAACTTCTCAACTGCAACATTTCTGTAGATCTATGATTTCACCCTGCCAGCATGGGTTTGTGAAACATAGATCCACTACCACTAACCTGTTAGAGTTTACATCACTCGTTTTGCAGGGCTTTGATAAAAAATTGCAAACTGACGTCATTTATACAGATTTTAGCAAGGCTTTTGACTCCGTTAACCACAGCCTCTTAATACATAATCTCAATATTTTGGGACTTTCTTATAACTTTATACTGTGGATTTCGAACTACTTAAGTTCTAGAACACAACAGGTGTATTTTAATGAAACACTATCTAAGTCTGTTAAAGTTACTTCTGGCGTTCCACAAGGCAGCCATCTTGGTCCTCTGTTATTTATTTTGTTTATAAATGATCTGCCATCAGCAATCAGTCACTCTCGGGTGCTCATGTATGCCGATGACGTTAAACTCTGTGTATCGGCCACTGAGTCACTCCTTGGAACCAGGTTACAATCTGATCTTTATAGCTTTCAAACCTGGTGTCAAGCTAATTTATTAAATCTTAACTATAGTAAGTGTAACGTAATGTCCTTCAGCAGGCGACTCCCCTTTCTAAACAATTATATTCTGAGTGGCAACTCCGTTCACAGAATTGAGTCGGTCATTGATTTGGGTATCCTTATGGATCCAAAGCTCAAGTTTGATAGGCATGTTTTATCAATTACTAACCGTGCTTTTGGCGTCCTGGGTTTCATAAAGCGCTGGTCGAAAGAATTTAACGATCCCTATTTAACAAAAACACTTTTCACCACCCTGGTACGTCCTATTCTTGAATGTGGATCTTGTATTTGGTCTCCCCAATACAGGATTCATCAAGACAGATTAGAATCAGTACAAAAACAATTCCTTCTTTTTGCCCTAAGGGCCCTTAACTGGAATACTAACATACGCTTGCCATCTTACCGTAGTAGACTTCTGCTATTAATTCTTCCTTCTTTGTCTGATCGTAGGACAGTGCTCGGTGTAATTTTCTTACACAAACTAATCAACGGCGAAATTGATTCCACTGAATTAATTAGCCAAATTAATTTCGCTGTGCCGATCAGACCTACTAGAAACTTTCTTCCCCTTTCTCTTCAACCCTGTATTACTAACTTTGCTGTCCATAACCCTTTCCGAATCTTGTGTAGTAACTACAACAAACTTTCTCGAGTTGTAGGTAGTTCTACTTCTATCCCTTTCATTAGAGATTATATTCTTTCTCACCTGTCTAGATCTTAATTAATATAGTTTATTGGTATAAAAAAAAATTCGTTTATTTATAAAATTGTTCCGTTTCACACTGTGATGAGGGATTGGGACAGTGGGATGATGAATGCTTGAAGTTGTCTCGCAGAGACAATGAACATGAAGCACGTGGATAACCACAAAACAGAAGAAGGACATGCACATTCACGTTTAGCACTATGTACAACGGTAAACGACAATTAAAGGACTGAGAATTAAAGATAAGTCTGCTTAAATTTTAGAAGCCTGCGCCTTCTGGCTAGAGGCGAGAGCAGCCTGTAGGTTCTTGGCCAGTGTTTCCATGAACTCGAAGGTCTCCTGGTAATCCTTGCGTTCAACAGCACTCATGCTGCCCTTGATGCAGATGGCCAGATCCTTGGTCATGGCACCGCCCTCAATGGTGTCAATGCACACCTGTTCGAGGGTCTCGGCAAAGTTCTTCAGTGGCTCATTGTTGTCCAGCTTGGCGCGATGGAGCAGACCACGGGTCCAGGCAAAGATCGAGGCAATGGGATTGGTGGATGTCTCCTTGCCCTGCTGGTAGAAACGGAAGTGGCGAGTCACGGTGCCGTGAGCAGCCTCAGCCTCAACGGTCATGCCATCGGGGCAAAGCAGCACGGAGGTCATCAGACCCAAAGAGCCATAGCCCTGGGCAACGGAATCGGACTGGACGTCACCATCGTAGTTCTTGCAGGCCCAGACGAAGCCACCCTCGGATTTCATGCAGTAGGCGACCATATCATCGATCAACCTGTGCTCATACCAAATGCCAGCAGCCTCGTAATCCTTCTTGTATGTCTTTTCGTAGAGTTCCTCGAAGATATCCTTGAAGCGGCCGTCGTACTTCTTGAGGATTGTGTTCTTGGTGCTCATGTACAGTGGCATCTTGCGGTCCAGAGCGTACTTGAACGAAGCATGGGCAAAGTCCACAATGGAAGCATCTGTGTTGAACATGCCAAGGGCAACACCGGGTCCCTTGAAGTCATTGATGACCTCCTCAATGACCTTGCCGTCGTTTCCCCTCCAGGTCAGAGTCAGCTTGCCAGGTCCGGGCACCACATAGTCCACAGCCTTGTACTGATCGGCATGGGCATGACGACCAATGACAATGGGTTTCTGCCAGCCGGAAACCAAGCGGGGAACGTTCTTGCAGATAATGGCTTCACGGAAGACGGTGCCACCAAGTATGTTACGAATGGTGCCATTGGGTGACTTCCACATCTTCTTCAGCTTGAATTCCTCAACACGCTTCTCATCGGGAGTGATTGTGGCACACTTGATGCCCACATTGTACTTCTTGATGGCCTCAGCACAGTCGATGGTCACCTGATCCTCGGTCTTGTCACGGTACTCAATACCCAGATCGAATGTGTGCAATTCAATGTCCAAGAAGGGCAGAATAAGCTTATCCTTGATCGATTGCCAGATGATGCGGGTCATCTCATCACCCAACACATCGACAACGGGTCCAGCACGGATCTTCTGAGCCATCTTGTGGAATTTTTAGTTAAAATGCCGGCAAAGTAAAAAGAACGAACACTGAATTTCTCACTGTAGACCGCAAAATGGCGAACCACTCCCAATCAGACACAACGTAGAACTGATGATGTTTACTTAATAAGTTATTATATATTTTGTCGTATTGTAATGTTTTGTCATATTGTAATGTATTTTTATTATATTGTAATCGTTTTTTACTAATAAATCCGTTTCGCGTTCTTCGTTAGCCGTACGTTATGCGGTGTGCCCCTCGTTCGGTTGGGCGGGAGGTGGTCGCATTATTTGCAGGGTTCCGCGCGTTAACAAGCACGTTGCTAGGTGTTGTTGGACCACTTGAATGTACTGTCTTGTTAGTACATCAACGTCTAAATATTTACAGGATGTCATCAAGGAGTTTCCTTCATTCATTAAATTAGGCCTAGGTCGAACCTCATTACTTTCACATGAGATCGACGTTAATAAGGCAATACCTATTAAACAACGACATTATCCTGTTTTGCCTGCCGTCGAAAAGCTTATGTATCGGGAACTAGATAGGATGCTCAGCTTAGGAGTTATTGAGGAATCTTCAAGTTCTTGGTCCTCGCCTATAGTTCTCGTTCAAAAGACACAACGTATTTTAAGAGACTTTTAATAGATTTCTTAGGCCCCTACCCTAGGATTCGCACAGGCTATATTGGTATCTTTGTGGTCTTGGATGATTACTCCAAATATCATTTTTTTAAGGCTGTCAAGAAATTGACAGCTGAAGAAGTCGCACAATATTTGGAAGAAGAAATTTTCCACTGTATAATGTAAAACATTATTATACTGCAGTATATTTTCCTCAAGCAAATGCCTCAGAAAGAAAATAGATCCGTTATTGCCGCAATTAAGACTTATGTACGTCCAGATAAAAAAAAAACTGGGATGAGCAGTTAAACCATATATGAGCAGTTAAACCATATATGTTGTGCGTTGCGTTCAAATGTTCATACAGCCATCAACTCGAGTCCTTACCGAAGAACCTTTGGACAAAATATGGTTACCTCTGGATCTACATACAATTTACTGGGTAACTTGGACTTTTTAGATGATAGAACGGTGCAGTTTGACAGAGGAGATTCTTTCGACCTAATACGTTCAAAAGCAAAGGCGTCAATGAGACAACAGCAAATCAGAAATGAACGGAATTATAATCGATTTTAGTTCTCAAAACTTTAATACATTTTAAGTTGTTGTTCCGTCACTTGCATGTGTTTGTGTATTAATATATAGTCTTATTTGTAAAGTGTTTTTAAATTTTCGTGTTTTAATTAATTGTTGCACTTTTAACAGCACACTGGCTCTCGACACCACACACCACGACACCGACAAAACAACCTTATTAAATTATTTCAACGCACCAACAAAAAAAAAACGCACAAAATATTCTATCGATCAGGCCACGCAACCGTCTCGTGCCGATCTCCAAAACCAACTCCTCGTTGACTTTCAGGCCACCTATGCCATATCCAATCCCTAACCTTCTTATTCCTCTACCATGCAACGGTGCCTTAACAATTAGCAGTTAATAATAAATAATATTCGGCGATGACAATAAATCGGACTTCGACTGGACGGCACTTCCCGCCGCGGTGGAGGTGTGCTTATTGCCGTTAATTATATTTTATTTCCTGAAGAAGTGCGGTGTTATAAATATTGAGTTATTGCCAATAACTTGTGTATAGAAAACATTAGTGTTTTCACAACATGATCTCATATTCCTCATTCTTCGGACTCTTCTCCTTATTGTTTTCATTTTTCGTCCGTTAAGTCAGTCTTCTTTATGCTATGCGATTGTGATTTTCGTGTGGTGATCTTAATATTGCCGAAACTACCTGAATTTCTTATCTGGACGCTGCAGTGTCGACCCCTACGACTCAGCACGATTTCCCTGTAGATTTGTTTGGAATTTAATTTTTTTAGATCAATGCTATCCCAAATTCTTTAACTAAAATGCTAGCTCTGATTTTTGTTTCGGATCAACTCTTTTATTCTATTCCCGTAAAATACCCTTATCGAATTCTGAAGAAACTTGTCGTCTGACTTTAAAATGTTTGATTGATTTACCTGCCAAATCTACTAAGCGACCTCGTCAGTTTCGGAAAGATTTAAACATATTGGATGTACTGTTATTCCAGACTTACCGGTTCCGGCTGTGCATGTGTAGAAATGTTGAAAGTGCAAGCACAATTTTTTATTTGATGTTTTGGTTTGTGTTCCAACTAGGTGTAACAAATCTATTTGTTTAACGCATGAGTTAAGATGGCTATATTCTATAAGAGATTTAAGGAAACTGTCTTTTCCTTGCATATCTCTCCCTATCT
This sequence comes from Drosophila cardini, assembly GCA_018903735.1. Taxonomy (NCBI): domain Eukaryota; kingdom Metazoa; phylum Arthropoda; class Insecta; order Diptera; family Drosophilidae; genus Drosophila; species Drosophila cardini. The sequence continues at coordinate 348,488 of JAEIGM010000041.1, read as the reverse complement.
GGTTTCTCCATTAAATGACCGTTGCAGTAAGGAATACCTTTTTGACTGAGGACAACAGTTTCAAAGGAATCCTAAACGGTTTTAAAAATCATCAACGCTTTCATATAGTTGTAGTGGCGATGGTTAAGCCAGAGTCAGAACCAAATTGGTTAAGTGAAATTTCCTCGTAAGAAAGTACCAGTGGTATATTTCCTTGTTGTTTCCTTGTTGCTCTTTTCCTTTTTATCCGCTAAAATCCACTTAATTGGCGGTTTTTTTTTACCTAAAACCGTTTGCAAAAAAGTGAGGGAGATCGTTGAGTTCAACGGTCCAAGTCTCAAACGGAACTTTGGCATTATGGCGACTGTTCAGAGGTTTCATTTGGATCTCTTACTAAGGCATCACTCTTTTCTTTTGGAAGCAGCTGACCAAGGCAGACGTCAACTGTCGACTGCAAACGGTCCGGATCCACAGTCCGGTTCGTTGTGTATTACATTTTCTAATATATTTATATATATATTTAATAATTTTATATATTCTGGCGCCCAACATATGAGGCCAAATTCCGGTAGCCCATAAGGATAATTGCTTAAAGTCAATGTCATTAGACTTATGTCCCATTCTCAATTCGATTTCTTTCACCTTTCCGTTCAGTGTTGTGTTCCGGAGTGCTAAGATTATTGCTTTCTATCGATTTAAAATAATTCCAAGGCCAAGTCTACAGTAACGGATAGTAAACAAAACATTCATGCCAAGTGGATTGGATAAAATTCTAGCTTCTTAATAGTTTAATTACGGTTGCTTTTAGCACATTGCATTACAGTCATTTGCTACTGCACTTATAAAAACAAATCATGCATGTATCAAGTGTACTGGATAAAATTTTATTTTCTAAATTTCTTTATTGCCGTTGCTGTCAACATATTGCATTATCAACTTTTGTCAATGTATTTACATCTATTGACGCTGGACTAGGTTTTTTGGTCAAGAGCTAGAACCCTCCACGCATAAGATTGGATTTATTAACGCCATGCAAACTATCGGACTTAATACAGATCGGACTTATTCAGATCCAGTTGTCACCGGATACGATATGTTAGAATGATCGTGCACTCAATTATGTACCATTATGTCTACCATCGTCTACTTTATTATGGCATTCTTTCGATTGCATTGTTACCTGAGAATTATTCATGTGATAGCTCCTAAATTTATAAGATTTATTGAGCAGTCTCATCTTTGTTTGTTTTACTTATTTATTGGTTTATTTATTAGCGATTGTTTTGATAATCAATTTATTTATTGAATTTATTATTGAGCAAATTTTATTAGCGTTGTTTAATATTCAGCTTATTTATTATTAACCAAAACTCGTATCCAAAATGTCCATGGAAGACAGCTCCGAAATGTCATTGACAACAAGAGCAGTTGTTACTTGTTTTACGTCGTCCCAAGTGCAAATACTGTCGCACAATGTCCAGCAATGCCGTCTAATGAGAGCTTGCAGCAAGTGTTTGCAAATGAGTTAGCTTTGGCCGCAGTTTATCATGGTTCTCATGATCGAGTCAGCCAGATAATATCTAATTGGAAGCTTCCATACAGATTTGCATGTTAGAGCCCTTATAGATAGGCGTAAGCAAAGAGAGCGAAAAACATTTGACGAATTTTATGAATCAATCATCACCCTAGCAGATAAACTTACAGTTCCCCTTTCTGAATTTTCACTTTGGGAGTCGCTCAGATCTAATTTAAGATTGGAAATCCAGCCTGAATTACTGTATAAGGACATTGGCAACGTAGGAAAACTTTGTCATTTAGTAGGAACAAGAGAACTTTTTGCAAACAGTTGTGAAACGTTCAGCACCAAAGCCTCGTCCAGTGCCAATGTCACGACGAGTAATCGATGCTAGACAAGGTTCGATAGTGTACGAATCAGAATCGAAGACTTTTGAATTAGAAGAGACCGAAATAGCCGCTATTCAATTAGTATGTTGGAATTGCGAAGAAACCGGACACCATTACCAAGACTGTGTTAGTCAAGTTCGTAGAATATTCTGGTACGGGTGTGGTAAAGCCGATACATATAAGCCATCGTGCAGCAAATGCAAGATGAATCTAGAATCGCAACACAGAATATATCTACAATACCGAACGTTCAAAGAATTCATAAAACTATAAAATCTAATTGTCTTTCTATTGGCAGCAGTAATTAACAATTCGCATGATATTCGACCATACGCATACGTTTCTCTTTTAGGAAAGACCGTTACTGGTCGGCTTGACACCGGTGCATCAATAAATTGCATAGGAGGTAGCTTTGCGAAAGACATACTAGACTAACAACATCTCTACAGACCTTTAACGTCGAATAGTAGGACCGCGGATGGCAATGCACAAGCCAAAGTTAGGAAACTCAACTCGGAGGTTGAATTTCTTGGGAAGAAACATATTTTGACTTTCTACTTGGTACCCTAACTTTCACAAGATTTATATTTAGGCATCGATTTTTGGAGGTCATTTGATTTACGGCCATCGTGTTTCGATGCAGGATGTGAACGACTGGCATCTTTAGAAGACCCTTTGTTAAGAATACTAAGTTTAGAACAACACAAGGCTTTACAGGATGTCATCAAGGAGTTTCCTTCATTCATTAAATTAGGCCTAGGTCGAACCTCATTACTTTCACATGAGATCGACGTTAATAAGGCAATACCTATTAAACAACGACATTATCCTGTTTTGCCTGCCGTCGAAAAGCTTATGTATCGGGAACTAGATAGGATGCTCAGCTTAGGAGTTATTGAGGAATCTTCAAGTTCTTGGTCCTCGCCTATAGTTCTCGTTCAAAAGCCTGGTAAAGTGTGATTATGCTTGGATAGCAGGCGAGTTAATTCAGTCACTGTTAAGGATGCATATCCTATGCCGTTGCTCGATGTTATCCTAAGCAGACTACCGAAAGCTGAATTTATAACAAGCCTTAATTTAAAAGACGCGTTTTGGCAAATTTTTTTAACTTCCAGTTCTAGAGACAAGACAGCATTTAGTGCACCTGGGAGGCCTCTCAATCAATGCACTGTAATGCCTTTTGGTCTTTGTAAGGCTCCTCAGATAATGTCCAAGTGTTTATCTACTTCGATGATCTTTTGATCGTATCAGACACTTTTGAGAGACATTTGTCTGTCTTAAAAGATGTTGCGTAAAATAAAGGAAGCCGGTTTGACCATAAATATTGAAAAAGTATTTTCTGCTGAGAGAAGGTAAAATTTTTAGGACATGTTGTTGGAAAGGAAACCGTTGCTACAGATCCTGATAAGATTTCCACTATTAAAGAGTTTCCTACTCCTCGATCGGTGAAGCAAGTAAGACGCTTCCTAGGCATGACTGGATGGTATAACAAATTTATCCGGAATTATGCCTCGATTGCATTCCCTATTACGGATACTCTCAAATCGAAACGGAAATTTCCTTGGAGTGACGAGGCTCAAGAAGCTTTTGAAATGCTAAAGGCTAATCTCACGGCTGCAACAGTGCTCCAAAGCCCAAATTTTGAATTACCTTTTGCCATTCATTGTGATGCTAGCTATACTGGTATAGGTGCAGTTTAAGTCCAAGTCAATGATGACGGCAATGGAGTCCCAATTGCTTTCATGACTCGAAAACTTAACCGATGCCAAAGAAACTATTCCGTCACTGAAAAAGAATGCTTAGTAGCCGTTCTTGCTGTTAAGAAGTTTAGAGCTTATGTGGAAGGTCAAGAGTTTTGCATCGTTACCGATCATGCATCTTTAAAATGGCTTATGTCCCAGTCAGACCTAAGCTCACGATTGGCTCGAAAGGCATTGATGCCACAAGGTTTTGTGTTTAAAATTATACACCGTAAGGGAACTCAGAACATAGTCCCCAATGCCTTGTCGCGTACTCATGGTGACGATTTATCAGAATTAGATTTAGGCATTTCCGTTAATATGGATTCAGAATCTTTTCGATCAGCAGAATATAAAAACTTAGCTGACAAAATTACAGCCAATCAGTCGCACGCACCTGTTCTCAAAGTAGTAAATGGCTATATCTATCGACGGGCAGAGCATGCAAATGGTGACAAGATTGCGGGCGATTCATGTTGGAAACTATGGATTCCGAAAGATTTGATTCTGGAAATTCTTAAAAATGTCCATGACTCTTCCATATGGTCTCTAACTGGACTTTGTAAAACTTTAGAAAAAATACGTCGCCATTTATTTTGGTCACATTTGGCTCTAAATGTCAAAGAATATATAAATAGCTGCGACGTGTGCAAGTGTACAAAGTACCCTAACTATTCCTTGCGTTCTCTACTCGTAAAATCTACTGAGACACAACGTATTTTAAGAGACTTTTAGTAGATTTCTTAGGCCCCTACCCTAGAATTCGCACAGGCTATATTGGTATCTTTGTGGTCTTGGATGATTATTCCAAATTTTATATTTGTAAGGCTGTCAAGAAATTGACAGCTGAAGAGTCGCACAATATTTGGAAGAAGAAATTTTCCACTGTATAATGTAAAACATTATTATACTGCAGTATATTTTCCTCAAGCAAATGCCTCAGAAAGAAAATAGATCCGTTATTGCCGCAATTAAGACTTATGTACGTCCAGATAAAAAAAACTGGGATGAGCAGTTAAACCATATATGAGCAGTTAAACCATATATGTTGTTCGTTGCGTTCAAATGTTCATACAGCCATCAACTCGAGTCCTTATCGAATAACCTTTGGACAATATATGGTTACCTCTGGATCTACATACAATTTACTGGGTAACTTGGACTTTTTAGATGATAGAACGGTGCAGTTTGACAGAGGAGATTCTTTCGACCTAATACTTTCAAAAGCAAAGGCGTCAATGAGACAACAGCAAATGAGAAATGAACGGAATTATAATCGACGCAGTCGTGAAGTTTCCTTTGTAGTTGGACAAGAGATATACCAGTGGAACTTTCAGCAAAGCAATTTTGCGAAAGGCTTTAATGCAAAGCTAGCACCGAGTTTCAGTAAAGCCCGAACACGAACGAAGTAAGCAACAGATTTAATGAAATTGAGGATTTACTTGGTGGCTTATTAGGGAAATACCATACAAAGGACCTGAAGCAATAAAATTGGTTACAGCGCTGATCACACTTAACATGTATTCACCATGTAAAGTGTGACTTTAGCAGGGGGCTATTGTAGTGGCGCTGGTTAGCCAGAGTCAAAACCAAATTGGTTGAGGGAAATTTCCTCGTAAGAAAGTCCCACTGGTACATTTCCTCTTTTTGTTCTTTCCCTTTTTATCCGCTAAGATCCACTCAATTGCCGGTTTCTTTTGACCTGAAACCGTTTTCAAAAAAGCGAGGGAGATCGTTGAGCTCAACGGTCCAAGTCCCAAACGAAGTCCCAAAGTCGCCATAAGGCGAGAGGTTTCATTTAGATCTATTGCAAAGGTATCACTCTTTTCTTTTGGAAGCAGTTGACCAAGGCAGACGTAATCTGCACGACAAAGATAAATTAAACAGTGTTCAGTGCTAGTCTGTTAAGTTACAGAGTCGACAAAGTCAAAAATATAAAAAATAAAGACAAGAAAAAAATAGCGAAAAAGAAAAGAATTAAACCAGCGAAATTTTGTGTCAACTAAGGTGAGATTTTTTTTTGTGAATATGCGAAAAATGGGATTAAAACCAATCAATTTTTTTTTGTATTACTATTGTAAACGGCCACACTGAGTTAAGAATGCCACTCTTTAATGCCATTCACCACGGTAAGGTATTATTAGCAAAAGGAGTATGGTCACACAATCACTTTGAGAAGAAGAACAAAAAACGTGTACAACAAAAAGCAAGTTCTGAAAATCAGAAAATAAATTATCAATCCTATTGAATAAAATAAAATAAAAACGACGGTGATTACAAATCAGGTGTAGGGTTTGCCCCGAAACTTTGCGTTTCATGAATTACGGCCAAATTATCAAATTAAATAAACCTGCATTACTTGAGCTGCTAGCAGCCAAAGGAGTGCTTTTTGACAAGGAAGCGCCGATTAATTAATTGCGATCATTGCTAAAGGCAGTTATGTCGGAGAGTCGTGTTCAACCTTCAGGAGACGGACAAGTACCCGAAGAGATATGTCCCTCGATGCCTGCTAATATGGTTGCCGGACAGCTTGTTGATGACGCTGGTCCGGGGCCCTTTTTAGAGCTGCCCGATTTGGAGGTTATAAACGAACAACCCCTTATAGCAGATCACGCTTCTGTTAACGGGACTACCCAAGAGCCAAGTGTGACTGAACGCACTCATACGGACGGACGAATGAGCGAAGCAGATGAACTGGCTTCAGTAATGAGTAGCATAGCATTGTATACAGCGCGTAAAAACCTCGCTGAGCTGAAAACACGTGTTGCTGAACTGGAAGAAAATTTAAATGGTCCTGATCAAAGCTGCCGTTTAAATCTAAAAGATGTCCAAGCCACTCTACCGACATTTTCTGGTGATGACGATCTGTCCATTCATGTGTGGATTCGCGAGCTGGAAAAAGCTGCTTTGGTGTATGCACTAAACAATACACAACGTTGGTCGTTGGGCAACCGACTGTTGCAAGGATCGGCTAAATTATATATGACGTATGAGCAGACCACAACTTGGAAGGAGTTAAAGGATGCCTTGTTGAAAGTATTTGGCCTCCAGATGACTAATTACGAGATTGCTAACCGCATGCGAAGCCGCCCGATTGCCAAAGGAGAGTCGTTCTTACAGTATTTCATCACTATGCGAAACATGGCTCAGCAGGGTAATTTTGAAGACACCGACGTGGTCAAATATATTGTGGATGGACTACAGGATCGCACCGGATTGTCTGCACCGTTATACTACTGTACTTCACTGGACGAACTGCGAGGAAAGATGATGCGCTTTCAAACAGTTCAGCCGCTTCCAAAGTACTCCGCTCCCCGAACACAACAGTCATCAGACCATAAGCAGTCCATTCCGCCAGCAACAAAGGAGGTAAGATGTTACAACTGTCGTCGGATTGGACATTTGAGCACCAGCTGTCCACGCCCCAAAAAACCTGAAGGAGGTTGTTTTCACTGCTTTGAAGTGGGCCACCAATACCGGAGCTGTCCAAAACGTACCCGAATTGCCGGCATGGGTACTCAAGAAGATCCGGATGCCACCGATGATATTCCATTTATTCAAAAAGTAAGCTTAAGACTATCTAGTATAGAGGGATGCACTGATATTGATAACATTTTTGCCTTATTAGATTCCGGAAGCCCTGTAAGTTTTATGAACAGAACACTGACACCACATTTAAAATCCGACAAATTATTTAAAAGTGAACTTCGAGGGCTCAGCGGCGACTCCATTCTTACTTACGGAAAAATCAAATGTTTAGTTTTTTTCTTGAAAAAATATTATGAAATTGAAGTTTTAGTTATTCCTGATAATATTATGCCTACACAACTTCTTCTTGGCAGAGATGTTCTAAAAAATTTAGGTCTTAAGTTCGCAAAAAATGAATATGTACACGAATATGAAATAAATTCAGAATCATTCAAGAAAAGTGTTGGTTTAGCATACAAATCTTTCTGTGCATCCCTGTTTACTACATTTTCTACGTATAACACCATTAGTGATAATATAACCAATATGCAAAATACTGTTAATGAACTCAATGTAAACACGAATGCATCCCCGTTTCGAGAGTGGTTATTGAATCGCAAACCGTTTGTGCATCGTTTTTGGAAAACGAAAATGTCACCGTTGGCAGTGAGTTTGGCTTGAGCGCGATGCGGGAGTGCCGTCGTATTGTGCGCGAACATTATATTGACCAGTTTACAGTAAATTACGGCTCACCTAAAAGTATAATGGCAATACGCCTGACAGATACTACACCATTTCATAGCAGTCCTAGAAGGTTATCGTATTATGAAAGAGGAATCGTCACTGAAACAGTTAATGAGTTGTTAGCGAATAATGTAATACGGCCTAGCAATTCTCCTTATGCTTCACCAATTGTCTTAGTGCGGAAAAAGGATGGAAATATAAGAATGTGTGTAGATTATAGGGGGCTAAATAAGAAAACTGTGAGGGATAATTTTCCGTTGCCTTTGATAGAAGATTGTTTGGAATATTTAGAAGGCAAAACCGTGTTTTCCGTTATAGACTTGAAAAGTGGGTTTTACCATGTAGTGATGGAAGATGAATCAATCAAATATACTGCTTTTGTCACATCAGATGGACAGTTTGAATACTTAAGAATGCCTTTTGGGCTAAAGAACGGACCAGCCGTGTTCCAAAGATTTATATCAACCATTCTTAGTGACCTGATTAGGGATCGTGAGCTTGTAGTATATATGGACGATATCATTCTTGCCACCCGCACCGTGGATCAGCATCATAAATTGTTGGTCAAATTGTTAGATCGTTTTATAGAGTATAATTTGGAGGTCAACTTAAAGAAAAGCATTTTTCTACAGAAACGTATAGACTACTTGGGATACGATGTTAGTGAGCATGGCATTTTACCAAACAATTCACATTTAAAATCCATTCAAGAATATCCAGAGCCACTTAACAGCAAAACATTACACTCTTGCTTAGGCCTTTTTTCATATTTCCGTAAATTTGCTCCGAATTTTTCCCGTTTAGCAAAACCATTAACTGAATTGCTTAAGCAAGGCGGACCTTTTCCAATGAACGAAATAGCAAAAGATGCATTCCTTACTCTAAGATCCGCTTTATCTAGTCCACCAATATTATCCATATTCAACCCTGATTACGAAACTGAGCTGCACACCGATGTCAGTTCTAATGGTTTTGGTGCAGTACTGATGCAAAGACAGACCGATGGCAAGATGCACCCGGTTTTCTACTATTCACGAAAGGCGACGACCGCCGAGTCTCGTTATCACAGTTTTGAACTCGAAACTTTATCTATAATTTATGCTTTGCGCCGATTTCGCGTGTACCTAGAACATAGACCATTTTTAATAGTTACAGATTGTAACTCATTAGTACAAACACTAAGTAAGAAATCGATAAATCCTCGTATTGCAAGGTGGTCATTAGAAATGGAAAGCTTTAATTTATTTATTTATTTATTTATTGACGCAGACTAAAAGCAGTCGCGAGTATTTAATTTAATTATATGATTACGTTGTGTATAGATATATAATTTAAATTTACATAGTATTAAAAGTAATAATTAAAAAATTTAAATTTAAATTAAACTGAAATTAAAAAGATAATAATTAGACCATTAATCTGGGAAAACAAACAAACAAATTGATCCAACATTTGTTGCAAGGGCTAGGAAAAACCCAGAAAAACCCAACCAGATCAAAAAAATTAAAAAATTTTGCCAAAACTAGCTCGAAAGATCACTGATTTAAGGGGAAGAATGGATGGCAGAGACTCCATTCTTACTGCCCTTGGAAATCAGAGATATAACGGAGTTGGCTGTAAAGAGAAGCTTTAAGATGGAAGAGAGAGAGAGATGTATCAATCAATCTATAGTGTTCATTATAATTAGAGCATAATACCCGAAAACGATTGTGCAAAGCATAGTCAGTTGTGCATGTTGGTAGAGATAAAGGTATGTAGTACCTAGTGGTCCTGGAGGGAATATTAAATTTAAGGCGTTCTAAAAGAGATGGGGAGCAGATATCACCAATTATTAATTTATGGAGGAAGATTACCCCAAGAACTCTTCTCCGATTAGTAAGGGATGGAAGATTCAGAAGCAAGAGTCTGTTAGTATAAGATGGAAGGCGAAGATTAGGGTCCCAATTAAGTCCACGAAGCGCGAAGAGTAAAAACTGCTTCTGCACTGACTCAATTAAAGCTTGACCATGAGCATGTTGAGGAGACCAGACACATGAACAATACTCAAGAATGGGACGGACTAGGGATGTGTAAAGAAGTTTGGTGACGAATGGATCATTAAATTCCTTAGACCAGCGTTTAATAAATCCAAGAGTTCCCTTAGCTTTATTAACTACAGTGGAAATATGATGTGTGAAACTTAATTTATTATCAAAAAGAACACCGAGGTCAACGACTGACAATATACGTTTTAGAGGTATATTGTCAATGTGATAGTTGGCTAAGTAAGGAGTCACCCTGTTAAATGTCATAAACAGGCATTTAGAAAAATTTAGGTTCAAGTGATTAGTTATGCACCAGTTGTGCATAGAATTTAAATCATCTTGAAGAAGCGTATGATCTGGGGGATCCTTATAAGACAATAATAATTTCACGTCATCGGCATACATAAGTATACGACAATGGGCTAGTGAAGAAGGAAGGTCATTTATAAAAAGATTAAAAAATAGGGGGCCTAGGTGACTACCCTGGGGAACTCCAGAAGTAACGAAGACAGATTTAGATATGGCTGATCTAAGCATAACCCTTTGGGTCCTACCTGTAAGATTGCATAGTTTATGCAGAAGGAGGTTATGATTAACAGAGTCAAACGCTTTACTGAAATCAGTATAGATGACATCAGTTTGCATTCTATTAAGGAATGCCTCATTTACAAAAGAGGTAAATTCCAATAGATTGGTCGAAGTCGACCGACTCTTAACAAAACCGTGTTGGGCAGGGGAGATAATTGACTTGCAGAGGTGTTGCAAAGTCGAAGTAATTATCTTTTCGAAGAGCTTAGGGATTGCGGACAACTTCGCAATTCCCCTGTAGTTGGATATATCCGACTTGCAACCTTTTTATTGCTGAGGGATAATGTAAGATTCTTTCCAAAGGGAAGGAAAGACAGAGGATTGCAAAGAGAGGTTAAAAAGAATTGAAAGAGGTTTAATTATAGAAGAACAGCACTCCTTAAGCACGCAACTAGGAATGTTGTCAGGCCCAGGAGAGAAGGAAGATTTTAAGTTGCTAATGGACGAAAGCAGACAACTATCAGAAATATAAGGAAAAAAAACGGAATTAGAGGATGGGAGTTTAAAGGGGTAAAAGAAGTTAGTAGGCAAACTAGGGGAATACGTAGATTGAAAAAAAGTTAGCAAAGAGATCGGAAGCAGCCGAGTCCTCACTTACTTTAGCAGTATTGAAGAAAAAAGAATTGGGTAAAGTAGAAGATTTGCGTTTAGAGTTAACAAAGTTATAAAATTGTTTAGGATCGCGCGCAAATTGATTCTTGCATCGAACGAGATAATTTTCATAGCATTGAGAATTAAGAAGGGTAAAGGCTGCTTTTGCTTTAGAATAATTTAAAAAGTCTAAGCTAGAACCTGTCTGCTTAAACTTTTTAAAATATTTTGATTTTTTATTTTTTAAGTTAGATAGCCTTGGTGAGAACCAAGGAGATTTATGTGAAACGGACTTTACAACACTATATGGAATACAGACATCAAAGATTGAATTTAATATGTTGTAAAAATACTCGACAGCTATGTTAATATCATTCGTGCTGTATAGTATAGACCAGTCAGTAGCAAAAATCAGTTGATTTAGCAAAGAAAAATTTCCTTTGCGAAAGCAACGGCGCGACTTGGAAGAGGATGAAGGAGGTGAACGGATGAAGTTAGGAATAGACAGGCAAAGTTCTAGAGTAGGATGAAAAGAATCTTCAGGAGCAACTACAGGAGAAGATCTAGTGACAATGGCACTGGATGAATCACTAACGAAGATAAGATCCAGCATCCGGTTCAGACGATTAGATACATGATTGATTTGAAAAAAAAGAAAGATCAATCAAACTATCTAAAAAGTCGTTATTGGGTGTGGATATGTAATCAAACTTGTCGAAAAACGTCCAGGAAACGTTTGGCAAGTTAAAATCTCCTAGTATCACAAAGAAATCACAATCACGAATGTGACTAAATATTTCTTTGATGAAATTGAAATGCTGTAAATAAACTGACATTCCTGAGGAAGGAGGAATGTAAGAGCAAGTTACGTAAAGGGCAAATGACGAAAAAGTAACCTTAACGGCAACAAACTCAATTTCGTCCAGTGGTGAAACATCTATTAATTCAGCATTAAGGGAGGATTTTACTGAAATAAGAACTCCACCACCGCGTCGATTAAGACGATCGCGCCTGAAAATGTTATAATGAGATGACATTATTTCATTATCAGATATGCTAGAATTCAGCCAAGTCTCTGAAAATGCAACAATGTCAGAATCAAAAGATAAACTATTTTTATGCAACTGTTTTAACTTAGACCCAAGACCCCTAACATTCTGATACTGAATGAAAAGTTGGTCAGAGCCTAGTTTTTTGAAGTTATGACTGGGGCCGCTTGAGTCGAACCACTAGTCGGAAGGATGACTGGAGTTGAACGAGTTCTATTTTTCGGTTTGAACTCATGTACAATCATATGTGGGGGCCAGAACTTTGGATCACATATGATAGGAAATATGTCAGGGGACACACTAATCTTAAATGATGAAATTTCTCTTGGCTCAGAGAAATTAAATTTAGAAATTGAAACGCTACCTGGAGTTTTGGTAGCGATAAAAGCTGCAATAGACTCAATAGTCGTATCTGCAGATAGTCTAGATATAAATACCTGCTTACGTGGAGCCACGACCGTAAGCAGGGGAGGCTGAACTGCTATGGGAGTAGCAACGGGGTGACTATTACGTCGACTTGGAGGGCTTTTGGTGTTTTTACTTGTTACATTAGAGTTGATTACAGGTAACACCGAATTATTAGGGGGTGAAGGGGGAGCAGCGGGGGCGGCAACAGAGCGACTGTTACGCCGAATAGGGGGACTCTTCGAGTTATTACTCGTAGCCACTGCACCATTTACAGCCACAGATTTGATCACTGGTGATGGGGCGACTACGGGAGAGGCAGGCATAGCCGGGGAAGTATGGTTGCCTAAGGGCCGATCGGGTACTGGGGAAGTAGCGGGAGGAATGGATGAATTGGGAGGTAAGGAGTTACAGGGAGAAGGAGAAAAAGACAAAAGGGGAGGCCCACTATGCAACGGTGATGTACCGAGAGAAATAGGCGGAAGAGGTAATGAAAGATGTTGAATAGAGCTCAACATCTTGTCAGGCGGAGTCTCGAATTTATAGTCACTAAGCAAGTCAGCACTAATATCAAAATCAGTGCTAAGCTGCTTAGCGAGTGAGCGCAGTTTTAGGAATTGTTTTTTCACAGTATTGTACATACGTGAAAAATCGCATTGCAACTCAATACAAACTGGGCATGACCATTTTAATCCACCACTACCTAATTTGGCAGAGGAAATGAATTTTTCAAATTCACGCCCAGTGAGACCTGCACATTTAATGTGCATAATGTTATCGCACAGCCAACAGTGCACATAATTAGGTTGGTCACTGTCCCGAGATGGGCCATATGAGCAATTTTTCTTACAGCAGGCCATTTCACTCAAAATACTTTCAAACAACTTGGAGTTAAAACGAAATGAATGTGAGTGAAAAGTTTGCTTTGATGTAAACAAATATGCTCGAAAACAGAATTCGCAAAAAGTGCAAAAACAAAATATTAACGAAACAGTTAAACAAAAAAGGCAGTGCGTGGACGCAAGCGCAAAAGCGAATTGAGTGCAAGCGAGCGACACACAAACTTAGCTCAGCTGAGCAACGTGAAGGGAGCAAAGGTCACAGCAAAAACGGGCACAAACAAAAACACAGCTGAGACGCTGTATTAATAAAATTATTGATATAGTACTAAAATGCACACTAAAAACCAACATTTGCACAAACCAGATTTAGGGTATCACTTAGTAAAAATATACAGATGAATAAAATTCAATTAAAGTTCACAAGTTTAAGCAAAAAATAATTAAATAAACGGAGCGATGAAAAAACACGACCGGCACAGCTGATAAATCTCTCTCTTATTCAATCGCTCATAGACCCGGATCGAATATGGCACATGTAGATGCGTTAAGTCGACAAACCGATTTGTTACAAGAAATTACAGAAGAAAGTTGTGAACCGTGTGTAGCTTTGGAAGAAAATTGTATTAAACCTTGTGAACCTTGTGATAGTTTTAAACCTTGTGAACCGTGTGTACCGTTGGTAAAAGATTGTATTAAACCTTGTGAACCGTTTGTACCTTTGGCAGAAGTTAGTCCTAAACCGTTCGAACCTAGTGAAGACTCATCCGGACTGTGTAGCCTTTTGGAAGAGAACCGAACAGATAACTGCAAAATATCATTTGAAAGCCGTGACTTAAATGAACTCGCTAAGCTCGTTGGTGTAGTTGGTGCATCTCCGCATGATGTTGACTTGTTGTTGCAAACAGAGCAAATGAGAGATCCGGATGTACGTAAACTAAGGGCAAGTTTAGAAGAAGGAGATGTGACAGGTTTCTTGTTAATTGATGGTATAGTTTATAGGAAAAACGATAAAGAAAAGTTATGCCTGTATGCCCCGGCTCAGATGCAAGGGGATTTAATTAGACAATGTCACGAGAAGTTGGGTCATTTAGGTACTGATAAATGTGTGAACAAATTAAAGGAAAATTACTATTTCCCGTTAATGAAGACGAAAATTGACGTATTTATAAAAAATTGTCTGCCGTGCATATTACATTCTGTTCCCAAGACTATACATAACAGAACATTGCACAGTATTCCAAAGAATCCCATTCCTTTTGATACCATTCATATTGACCACCTAGGTCCGTTGCCAAGTGTAATTTCAAAAAGGAAGCATCTATTGGTTATCATCGATGCTTTCACAAAGTTTGTTAAACTGTATCCAGTAAATTCCATTAGTACTAAAGAAGTCAATGCGTCGTTAGAAAAATATTTTGAATATTATAGTCGGCCGCGAAGAATTATATCTGACAAGGGTACGTGTTTTACTTCATTTGAGTTTACTGAATTTGTTGGGAGCCGAAATATTGAACACATCAAAGAAGCAACAGCAGCTCCTCAGGCAAATGGACAGGTCGAGCGTGTAAACCGGGTGTTGACTCCTATGTTAGGAAAGCTATCCGAGCCGCTAGCCCAGGCTGATTGTTATAAACTAATTAATCGTGTGGAATTTGCTATTAACAACTCGGTGCAGTGCAGTACCGGTAAGACCCCATCTATGTTGCTATTCGGTTGCGAGCAGCGAGGTCCCATAGTTGACGAACTAACAGAATACTTGGACGAGAAATTTAGTTCAGTCAAACCTTGTAATTTTGAAGCTGTCAGAGAAGAAGCAGGTGTTAAAATTCAAGAGTCACAAGAGCGTAATGAAAAACGGTACGCCCTAAGGCACCATTAACATATAAGGTTAACGATTTTGTTGCTATTCGCAATGTCGACGTCACTCCTGGGTCGTGTAAGAAGTTCGCTCCCAAGTACAGAGGTCCGTACAAAATAAATAGAGTACTTCCGAACGATCGCTACGAAATCACTGATATCGACGACTGTCAGCTTACTCAATTACCGTACAGAGGTATTCTAGAATCAGCCCGACTCAAGCCGTGGATGCATGCGTGTGATAAAACTGTGAACCTATGTTTGTAAGTGAAATATTGTTGAAACTTGTAAATGTTATTCTAAGTATGTATATAAATGATCGTGGTCGATCAATTGTCAGGATTGGCCGAATGTAAACGGCCACACTGAGTTAAGAATGCCACTATTTAATGCAATTCACCACGGTGAGGTATTATTAGCAAAAGGAGTATGGTCACACAATCACTTTGAGAAGAAGAACAAAAAACGTGTACAACAAAAAGCAAGTTCTGAAAATCAGAAAATAAATTATCAATCCTATTGAATAAAATAAAATAAAAACGACGGTGATTACACTATACTAATGTGATTTATTTTTATACTGACTGCAAGTCAGCACTAATATCAAAATCAGTGATAAGCTGCTTAGCGAGTGAGCGCAGTTTTAGGAATTGTTTTTTCACAGTATTGTACATACGTGAAAAATCGCATTGCAACTCAATACAAACTGAGCATGACCATTTTAATCCACCACTACCCAATTTGGCAGAGGAAATGAATTTTTCAAATTCACGCCCAGTGAGACCTGCACATTTAATGTGCATAATGTTATCGCACAGCCAACAGTGCACATAATTAGGTTGGTCACTGTCCCGAGATGGGCCATATGAGCAATTTTTCTTACAGCAGGCCATTTCACTCAAAATACTTTCAAACAACTTGGAGTTAAAACGAAATGAATGTGAGTGAAAAGTTTGCTTTGATGTAAACAAATATGCTCGAAAACAGAATTCGCAAAAAGTGCAAAAACAAAATATTAACGAAACAGTTAAACAAAAAAGGCAGTGCGTGGACGCAAGCGCAAAAGCGAATTGAGTGCAAGCGAGCGACACACAAACTTAGCTCAGCTGAGCAACGTGAAGGGAGCAAAGGGCACAGCAAAAACGGGCACAAACAAAAACACAGCTGAGACGCTGTATTAATAAAATTTTTGATACAGTACTAAAATGCACACTAAAACCAACTTTGCACAAACCAGATTTAGGGTATCACTTAGTAAAAATATACAGATGAATAAAATTCAATTAAAGTTCACAAGTTTAAGCAAAAAATAATTAAATAAACGGAGCGATGAAAAAACACGACCGGCACAGCTGATAAATCTCTCTCTTATTCAATCGCTCATAGACCCGGATCGAATATGGCACATGTAGATGCGTTAAGTCGACAAACCGATTTGTTACAAGAAATTACAGAAGAAAGTTGTGAACCGTGTGTAGCTTTGGAAGAAAATTGTATTAAACCTTGTGAACCTTGTGATAGTTTTAAACCTTGTGAACCGTGTGTACCGTTGGTAAAAGATTGTATTAAACCTTGTGAACCGTTTGTACCTTTGGCAGAAGTTAGTCCTAAACCGTTCGAACCTAGTGAAGACTCATCCGGACTGTGTAGCCTTTTGGAAGAGAACCGAACAGATAACTGCAAAATATCATTTGAAAGCCGTGACTTAAATGAACTCGCTAAGCTCGTTGGTGTAGTTGGTGCATCTCCGCATGATGTTGACTTGTTGTTGCAAACAGAGCAAATGAGAGATCCGGATGTACGTAAACTAAGGGCAAGTTTAGAAGAAGGAGATGTGACAGGTTTCTTGTTAATTGATGGTATAGTTTATAGGAAAAACGATAAAGAAAAGTTATGCCTGTATGCCCCGGCTCAGATGCAAGGGGATTTAATTAGACAATGTCACGAGAAGTTGGGTCATTTAGGTACTGATAAATGTGTGAACAAATTAAAGGAAAATTACTATTTCCCGTTAATGAAGACGAAAATTGACGTATTTATAAAAAATTGTCTGCCGTGCATATTACATTCTGTTCCCAAGACTATACATAACAGAACATTGCACAGTATTCCAAAGAATCCCATTCCTTTTGATACCATTCATATTGACCACCTAGGTCCGTTGCCAAGTGTAATTTCAAAAAGGAAGCATCTATTGGTTATCATCGATGCTTTCACAAAGTTTGTTAAACTGTATCCAGTAAATTCCATTAGTACTAAAGAAGTCAATGCGTCGTTAGAAAAATATTTTGAATATTATAGTCGGCCGCGAAGAATTATATCTGACAAGGGTACGTGTTTTACTTCATTTGAGTTTACTGAATTTGTTGGGAGCCGAAATATTGAACACATCAAAGAAGCAACAGCAGCTCCTCAGGCAAATGGACAGGTCGAGCGTGTAAACCGGGTGTTGACTCCTATGTTAGGAAAGCTATCCGAGCCGCTAGCCCAGGCTGATTGTTATAAACTAATTAATCGTGTGGAATTTGCTATTAACAACTCGGTGCAGTGCAGTACCGGTAAGACCCCATCTATGTTGCTATTCGGTTGCGAGCAGCGAGGTCCCATAGTTGACGAACTAACAGAATACTTGGACGAGAAATTTAGTTCAGTCAAACCTTGTAATTTTGAAGCTGTCAGAGAAGAAGCAGGTGTTAAAATTCAAGAGTCACAAGAGCGTAATGAAAAACGGTACGCCCTAAGGCACCATTAACATATAAGGTTAACGATTTTGTTGCTATTCGCAATGTCGACGTCACTCCTGGGTCGTGTAAGAAGTTCGCTCCCAAGTACAGAGGTCCGTACAAAATAAATAGAGTACTTCCGAACGATCGCTACGAAATCACTGATATCGACGACTGTCAGCTTACTCAATTACCGTACAGAGGTATTCTAGAATCAGCCCGACTCAAGCCGTGGATGCATGCGTGTGATAAAACTGTGAACCTATGTTTGTAAGTGAAATATTGTTGAAACTTGTAAATGTTATTCTAAGTATGTATATAAATGATCGTGGTCGATCAATTGTCAGGATTGGCCGAATGTAAACGGCCACACTGAGTTAAGAATGCCACTATTTAATGCAATTCACCACGGTGAGGTATTATTAGCAAAAGGAGTATGGTCACACAATCACTTTGAGAAGAAGAACAAAAAACGTGTACAACAAAAAGCAAGTTCTGAAAATCAGAAAATAAATTATCAATCCTATTGAATAAAATAAAATAAAAACGACGGTGATTACACTATACTAATGTGATTTATTTTTATACTGACTGCAAGAGTATATTGGGTTTGTGAAAAGTATGTAACAAACAGAAGGAAGCGTGGCAGACCCCATAAAGTATATATATTCTTGATCAGCATCACAAGCCGAGTCGATATAGCCATGTCCGTCTGTCCGTCTGTCTGTCTGCCTGTCCGTCTGTGTGAACAAAAGGATCTCAGAGACTTTAAGAGCTAGAAAGGCCCGCGTGGTCGCAAACGAAAGATAAAATGCCCAAGCAAGTCCCAGTCAGACCTAAGCTCACGATTGGCTCGAAAGGCATTGATGCCACAAGGTTTTGTGTTTAAAATTATACACCGTAAGGGAACTCAGAACATAGACCCCAATGCCTTGTCGCGTACTCATGGTGACGATTTATCAGAATTAGATTTAGGAATTTCCGTTAATATGGATTCAGAATCTTTTCGATCAGCAGAATATAAAAACTTAGCTGACAAAATTACAGCCAATCAGTCGCACGCTCCTGTTCTCAAAGTAGTAAATGGCTATATCTATCGACGGGCAGAGCATGCAAATGGTGACAAGATTGCGGGCGATTCATGTTGGAAACTATGGATTCCGAAAGATTTGATTCTGGAAATTCTTAAAAATGTCCATGACTCTTCCATATGGTCTCTAACTGGACTTTGTAAAACCTAACTATTCCTTGCGTTCTCTACTCGTATAATCTACTGAGACACAACGTATTTTAAGAGACTTTTAGTAGATTTCTTAGGCCCCTACCCTAGAATTCGCACAGGCTATATTGGTATCTTTGTGGTCTTGGATGATTACTCCAAATTTTATTTTTGTAAGGCTGTCAAGAAATTGACAGCTGAAGAGTCGCACAATATTTGGAAGAAGAAATTTTCCACTGTATAATGTAAAACATTATTATACTGCAGTTTATGTTCCTCAAGCAAATGCCTCAGAAAGAAAATAGATCCGTTATTGCCGCAATTAAGACTTATGTACGTCCAGATAAAAAAAAATGGGATGAGCAGTTAAACCATATATGTTGTTCGTTGCGTTCAAATGTTCATACAGCCATCAACTCGAGTCCTTATCGAATAACCTTTGGACAAAATATGGTTACCTCTGGATCTACATACAATTTACTGGGTATCTTGGACTTTTTAGATGATAGAACGGTGCAGTTTGACAGAGGAGATTCTTTCGACCTAATACGTTCAAAAGCAAAGGCGTCAATGAGACAACAGCAAATGAGAAATGAACGGAATTATAATCGACGCAGTCGTGAAGTTTCCTTTGTAGTTGGACAAGAGATATACCAGTGGAACTTTCAGCAAAGCAATTTTGCGAAAGGCTTTAATGCAAAGCTAGCACCGAGTTTCAGTAAAGCCCGAACACGAACGAAGTAATCAACAGATTTAATGAAATTGAGGATTTACTTGGTGGCTTATTAGGGAAATACCATACAAAGGACCTGAAGCAATAAAATTGGTTACAGCGCTGATCACACTTAACATGTATTCACCATGTAAAGTGTGACTTTAGCAGGGGGCTATTGTAGTGGCGCTGGTTAAGCCAGAGTCAAAACCAAATTGGTTGAGGGAAATTTCCTCGTAAGAAAGTCCCACTGGTACATTTCCTCTTTTTGTTCTTTCCCTTTTTATCCGCTAAGATCCACTCAATTGCCGGTTTCTTTTGACCTGAAACCGTTTTCAAAAAAGCGAGGGAGATCGTTGAGCTCAACGGTCCAAGTCCCAAACGAAGTCCCAAAGTCGCCATAATGCGACTGTTCAGAGGTTTCATTTAAATCTATTGCAAAGGTATCAATTTTTTCTTTTGGAAGCAGTTGACCAAGGCAGACGTAATCTGCACGACAAAGATAAATTAAACAGTGTTCAGTGCTAGTCTGTTAAGTTACAGAGTCGACAAAGTCAAAAATATAAAAAATAAAGACAAGAAAAAAATAGCGAAAAAGAAAAGAATTAAACCAGCGAAATTTTGTGTCAACTAAGGTGAGATTTTTTTTTGTGAATATGCGAAAAATGGGATTAAAACCAATCAATTTTTTTTTGTATTACTATACTAATGTGATTTATTAGACCCCGTACTCTAAAAAAGAGTAGAGGGGTCTATTAGGTTTGTCTGAAGCGAAATGTGCGTAACAGGCAGAAGGAGGCGTGGCCGACCCCATAAAGTATATATATTCTTGATCAGCATCAACAGCCGAGACGATATAGCAATGTCCGTCTGTCCGTATGAACACCTGGATCTGTTAAACTACAAAAGCTAGAGCCACCAAATTTAGAATGAAAGTCCGTCTTTATGTCAGGCAGATCAAGTTTATTTCAAATCTTTGCCACGCCCCTTACCGCCTCGGGAAATTGTAAAAAACTATGGTCACCTAGGAAAAAATTGATGTTTTAAGCGAATATCTCAGTAACTATAGCACTCAGGAGTACCATTTTTGGTATACAAGTTGCTAGAGACAGCATAAATGCATTGTCATTGACTGCCACGCCCCGTTTTCCCACACGAATGAAATAATTTTCAAACTTCAATGCCATTTTTAAGGCATTTGCAATTATCGTACGGTATTGTAATTTCAAATTCGTTTGGAGACAAAGTATCACAAACTAACCTGAAAGTTGCATACAAATAGGACAATAAACAAAAGAGCTAGACACGTTACAAAGTTAACAATTGCACGCAATGTCAATGCATGTGTGCAAGCGAGACAGAAGCATATAAACATGTGAGCGAAAGTTTACGCTGCTTGTGTAGCGACAGCGCTGCTCGCGGACGATGCACGCACATGTATGCATACGATACGATAAATCATATATCGATATTCAATAAAATAGTAATTATAATTGCGATATGATCTCGAATGCGATATTTGGTCATTATGTCCATATCTATAGCGTATTTGAATTCAGTTGTTGATAATATCGATATTTGATTTGATGTGATATTTTAATTAATATCGATATTGGCATTTTCTTGGCGATTTGCATCCCTATTACAAACTGATTGTTTTGTTTCAAAGTGTTTTATTGCAAATACTATGAGTACGGGGTCTTTTACAGTCGGCTAGCTCGACTGTAGCCTTTCTTACTTGTTTTTATACTGACTGCAAGAGTATATTGGGTTTGTGAAAAGTATGTAACAGGCAGAAGGAAGCGTGGCAGACCCCATAAAGTATGTATATTCTTGATCAGCATCACAAGCCGAGTCGATATAGCCATGTCCGTCCGTCCGTCTGTCTGTCTGCCTGTCCGTCTGGTTGAACAAAAGGATCTCAGAGACTTAAAGAGCTAGAAAGGCCTGAGTGGTCGCAAACGAAAGATAAAATGCCCAAGCAGTTTGTTTTTGTGTTATGACATGCCCACTTTAGGGCGTTCTATGTGCATACAAAGGTATAAACGGGTACAAATAGCATGTTTTAGTATGGAATGTTAGCTATCTAACGCTATCTAAACCAAATTGACACAGAAAGTACACGTCTAGGAAGTACATATACTGACCAAGTTTGATCCAAATCGGACAACTATATCGTATAGCTCCCATATGGACGATCGGTCAAAAATACGCTGTAAATATGAATTTGTATGAAAATTTTCAGTGTTTCCCAAGTCATCTGAATTAAAATCAATAGGGTCGATTACCTAAACGATTGTTCTATTATTATTATTATAAACCATTGTTAATAATATAATTAAACTGAGTAACGGATATCCTAAAGTCGCGAGGCGACTATAGCATTCTTTCTTGCTTAAAGCTCGTTTGAAGACAAAATATATCAAACTATCCAGAAAGTTGCATATAAATCGGACAATAAACAATAGACGTAACAAAGTTTATAATTAAAAGCCATGTAACTGCATGTGTGAACGCGAGACAAAAGCATATAAACATGTGAGCGAACGCTTACGCTGCTTGCGTAGCGGCAGCGCTGCCCGCGGACGCTGGATGTGCCTACAATTAGTATAGACATATGTATGTATGTATGTTAGTATGTATGTATGTATGAATGCATGTATGAATTACATCTATGCTGTAATGTCATATAAATATGTTTGTGCATACATACAAACAGACGTTTTTGTTTCAACGTGTTTTACTGTAAGTTCTATCAATTGATATACTCGGATAACGATTTTATTAAAATAATAGGGAATAAAATGCAGAGAGTATTGTACGGTCGGGCTTGCTCGACTGTACTTTTCTTTCTTGTTATACTCTCTGCAAGAGAGAGTATATTGGGTTTTTTAAAATTATGTAACAGGCAGAAGGAGGCGTGGCCGACCCCATATATATTCTTGATCAGCATCACAAGCCGAGTCGATATAGCCATGTCTGTCTGTCCGTATGAACAAACAGGTTTCAGAGACTGTAAGAGCTACAAGTTTGAATTTGGTCTTTATCGATATTAAGTCAGTCTATACAAGAATCACCGTTCGCCTACAATAAGTAAAAAACTAAACACACCTCGTTAAAAATTGATGTTTTAATCGAATATCTCAGTAACTATGGCACTTAGGAACACCAATTTTGGTATGCATGTTCCTAGAGTTTTATTGCAAGTACTATCAATTGACATACCCAGATACCGATTTCTTTTAAAACAATTGGGAATAAAATGCAGAGAGTATTTTACGGTCGGGCGTGCTCGACTGTACTTTTCTTTCTTGTTTTTCTTGTTTTTAATGTGTAATTGCTATGTTTCCGTTGTGGGGTTGTCATTTGTCGTTCTTTAGGGGTATGCTTACCGAGTAGTGGGTTTGAATAGGGACCGCTATAGGAATTTGTCTTGGATTGTAGCGATCATGGAAGGGAGGGCAATACTGGCGTTACTTCTTGAGACAATGTGCAACAAACTTGCTAGACCTATAGCTTTTTTTTTAGACCCCGTACTCTAAAGAAGAGTATAGGAATGACCAACCCCATAAAGTGTATATATTCTTGATCATCATCAACAGCCGAGACAATATAGCGATGTTTGTCTGTCCGTCCGTCTGTATGAACACCTGGATCTTCTAAACTACAAGAGCTAGAGCCAAATTTGGCATGAAAGTCCGTTTGTAGTGTACGCAGTGCAAGTTTATTTCAAATCTTTGCTACGCCCTCTTCTGCCCTCGCAAATTGTTTAAAACTATTTTTACATCACCATAACTTGAAAACGACTAGAGCCCTAGTATGATCCGGATCGGACAACTATAGACTATAGCTCCCATAGAACAAATCGTTCGAAAATTGGTGATTTGTAGAGAGACATGAAGATTTAGGTGAGAGATTGAAACCAAAGCAACACATTATATGTATGGTACCATTATAACTATCCTTGTCAAGTTTGGTTCGGATCGGACAACTATTGCCTTTAGCTCCCATAGGACAAATCGCTCGAAGATTGGTGTTTTCTTTCTTGTTTCTTTGGACAAATCGTAGTACGCGAAATTCTAGTATAAATATAAAATACTTGACGATACTCAGAGCAGCGAATTTTGTATACCCCCCCAACTGCCGACTGCAAACGGTCTGGAGCCAGCGCTTGGCCGCTGATTCTTGCAATTACATCTTCGTTATTCACATCCGCAGTGCGCGGTGGGCTGCTACGCAACAACAACACAAAGCGACACATGCGCAATAAGCACCAGAAAGCGTCTTCTCCGCTTACTCATGCACACACGTATCATCGTTACATCAAGCGCAGCGACAAAGCTAACCGCAAGCCATGGAATATTCAGGAAGCGTTCTAAAGCGCTGATAAAATATACGGCCAGCAACAGCAGAGAAGAGAAAGAAACAGCGTTGCCGGCTTGACAACAACTACAGTGGCTTCGGCTAGGTAATCGGTGTACGAGTCAGTGCCAATACAGAGTGTGTTTCGCTTCCTTAGTCGTAGCGTCTGCTGGCTACGGAAGAGAAACACACTGACCTAGTTCGTAGTGGAGTTCGACCCCGAATTTCAATCGATAGGTGCCTTTAGAAACTGTTTTTGACTCATTAGAAACCGAGTACCCCTCCCTAAATTTACGCCCTGTCTTTCTCAACTATTTTCTTCTTGCACAAAATATAAATTTCCTGTAAAAACAGCCCTAGCCGGACTGAGACATACCCCGACCTGAGAAAACTTCGATACAACTCTGTGTATCGGCTACAGAGTCACTGCTTGAAACCGGATTACAAGCTGATCTTGACAGCTTCCAAACCTGGTGTCAAGTTGATTTATTGAATAACTATAGTAAATGTAATATAATGTCAGGGCGAATCCCCTTTCTTGCAAATTACATTCTTCAAAGAATAAAATTTGTCATTGATTTGGGTATCATTTTAGATCCAAAACTCAAGTTTGATAAACATGTTTCTTCAAATGCTAATCGTGTTTTCCTGGGGTTCAAAAAGCTTTGTACCTTCTATTCTTGAATATGGATAGAGTATTTTATCTCTCCGATACAGGATCCATTGGGACAGAATATAATCTGTACAATACCAATTACTTTATTCTGCCCTGAGGTCCGCAACTTAAATACTAGAATTCGCTTGGCTCCTGTACTAATAAACCTTCTATTTTTAGACCCCGTACTCTAAAAAAGAGTATAGGGGTCTATTAGGCTTGTCTGAAGCGAAATGTGCGTAACAGGCAGAAGGAGGCGTGGCCGTCCCCATAAAGTATATATATTCTTGATCAGCATCAACAGCCGAGACGATATAGCAATGTCCGTCATATAGACATATAGCCTATAGCTCCCATAGGACAAATCGGTCAAAAATAAAAAATTTGTATGAAGACACGTAATTTTAGTTGAGCGATCGCAACCAAACTTACAGAGAATGTGTGAATAATTATTGAAAGTATCCTCACCAAATTTGGTCCAAATCGGACAACCACAACATATAAAATAAATTAATCAAAAATGATGAGTTTTATGAATAAATTGTTTGTTTACACTGCTTGCAATAGAAGAAGAACACAAACTGCAGCAAGCAGTGCAGTGTGTTAACTAGACAATTATTATAAAAGATTTAACCCTACGTTTAGATACTGCAACTTCAATAAGGAGCCTGGTATGGGTAGTAGAGATGCGCGCTTCGTACATGTTGGTTAGCCCGGGGTCCCGGGTTCGAATCCTGTCAGTGACAAATGCTATTTGTTTACTTTTTAAATTTTAATTATTTACATAAACTTCAATGCGGAGTGTGGTCTAAGTAGTAAAGATGCCTGATCTAATTCTTCGCACTTGTATGTGAACCCGGGATCATGGGTTCGAGCGCCGTCAGGGATATTTTATTAATTTTTGTTATATAACAAAAAAATATTACATGTAAATGCAGATAGTCGAGCACTTTCAAGAGAGGGGCGTGGTGCAGCTGTTAGTGCACTAACGCGTGTGCGTGGAGTCCGAGGTTCGAATCCCGTCAGTGAATTATTTTGATTATTTTTATACCCTTTACTCGTAGAGTAAAAGGGTATATTGTATTCGTTGCAATGTATGTAACAGGGAGAAGGAGACATGGCAGACCCCATAAAGTATATATATTCTTGATCAGCATGACTAGCCGAGTCGATATAGCCATGTCCGTCTGTCCGTCTGTGTGAACAAAAGGATCTCAGAGACTATAAGAGCTAGAAAGGCCCGAGTGGTCGCAAACGAAAGATAAAATGCCCAAGCAGTACAAGTTTGTTTTTGTTTTTGACACGCCCACTTTAGGGCGTTCTATGTGCATACAAAGGTAAAAACAGGTAAAAATAGCATGTTTTAGTATAGAAAACTTTTTTGTTAGCAATGCTATCTAAACCAAATTGACACAGAAAGTACACGTCTAGGAAGTACATATACTGACCAAGTTTGATCCAAATCGGACAACTATATCGTATAGCTCCCATAGGGACAATCGGTAAAAAATACGCTCCAAATATGAATTTATATGAATAACTTTTGCGTTGGCCAATTAATAGAAGTGAAACTTACACAGAATATATCTGTCAATAATACAAACATATTGACTAAGTTTCATCCAAATCGGACGACTATATCGTATAGCTCCCATAGGGACGATCGGTCAAAAATACGCTGTAAATATAATTTTGTATGAAAATTTTCTGCGTTTCTCAAGTCATCTGAATTAAAATCAATAGGGTCGATTACCTAAACGATTGTAGTATTATTAATATTATTCATAATATATTATATTGTTAATAATATAATTAAACTGAGTAACGGGTATCCTAAAGTCGCGAGGCGACTATAGCATTCTTTCTTGTTTTTGTTTTTAGTTCAATTTAAATTAAAAATTAAATTTAAATTTAATTTCAAATTGTAAAACACGGCATATTTTTAAAATTAGCCAAGTAAGGAAATGTTGCATTTAATTGTGAATATATTTACATACATTTGTATATAAAAATGTATGTATACAAAATGTGAATCACTCCGTTTTTCTTGTTTTTCGAATGGAAAATGCGCACTTCTGTGAGTACGGGGTCTTTTACAGTCGGCTCGCTGGACTGTAGCCTTTCTTACTTGTTTTCATCAGGATATAACCATTGGTCCGCATGGGCAGAACTGCCGCCACGCATGCAGCATAAGCGATCCTTCATATGTTTGTATGTTTCTGTTTAATTAGTTGGTCAATTATATTTCTAAAAACCCAGAAAACCATCGTAGCTTTTGGAGCTTCTCATATTGTTAAAATAATTACAATTTTCGAGATGATTCGTAAAGTGACCTTTTAGAGGTATCGGAATTCCAAAATTCCAGCTTAAACTACGATGACCAAGTTTAATGAAAATGAATTACACCAAGTAAGATATTCATATAAGAGTAATATATCTCTTGGATGAATATCTTACACAGTGTAATTCATTTTGCGGCACTGACACGCATAAGGCGTCCATAAGAACATTAACTCAAACAAAGCGGACATATTTAATATTAATGCTACGACAAAAATCTAAATTCGTAGAGTTACGTCTGATCGCTTTGTACGCAAGTAAGAAAGACTATAGATGAGCAAGCCGACTACAAATTCGAATTTTTCCATCCAAACAAGGGCAAAACAGAAGAAAAGTAAAGAATTATAATATATTTCCTACACAAACATCTGAATGTATTTAAGCATATACATACTTATACATATATTTAGATTTTTTTACATGCCTTGCTTTAAAAACATGTTGTTAATTCAAAAGAATATTAAGTTAGAGTTAAGAAACATTATAAATTATTAGTATAATTAACAAGATGAAGTTACCGAATTGTCCAGTGGTGTAAGTCAATCTCTTATACTTAAGCTTGCAAGTGTGTTTCCTCTGTATTCGACAGTGCTGTCGCTAGCGGATGTTATTTATTCGTTGTACCTTAATCGCACACACGCTGCCAAGGTTTTCCGCGTTTGTAGAGTTCCAAAAAAATTGCAATAATTTGAAATTGAAATTTGTTTTATTTATTATTATTATTATTATGGACGTTGAGGAACTAATGGTTTCCTTAAAAACTCTGTTTAAAAGTACTTTAAAAAAATCTCTTTTTGTACTCTCTGCAAGATTCATTGGGTGTGTGAACCGTATGAAACATGCAGAAGTAGGCGTTGCAGTGCCCATAAACTTAATACATTCTCGATCAGCATCACATGTCGAGTCGATATAGCAATGTCCGTCTGTCCGTCTGTCCGTAAGAACACCTAGATCTTCTAAACTACAAGAGCTAAAGCCACCAAATTTGGAATGAAAGTCAGTCTGCTTCGCGAGCAGATAATGTTTATTTCAAATCTTTGCCAAGCCTCTAACGCCCCTAAAGTTAAAGGAAACTATTTTCACAAGACCATTACTTGAAAACGACTTGAGCTAGAGAGAGCAAATTTACACATAACCATTATAACAATATTCACTGCATTCACCCATAGGACAAATCGGTCAAAAATAAGAAATTTGTATGACGACATGCAGTGTTAGTTGAGCAATCGCAACCAAACTCACACATGTGCATATAATTTTTAGAAGTATCCTCACCAAATTTGGTCTGCCTCAGAAAACTACAACATATAAAACGAACTGGGACTATGTACAACTTTTCAAGTTTCTACTTTCGTCTCTGCAATAATCAAAATATCGTCTTTGTAAACGATGACGTATGAATAGGAATGGTTACTTAATGCCTTAATGACGGCTCGTTGGAAAACTGAAGGTGCATTCTTCAATCCAAAAGCCGCTTGCCATATGCAGGCTGGAATAATACACTGATCACTTAAGTCTAGAAATCTGGTCTGACATGACTGGCAGCGGACAGACTGTTAGAGTTCAACTCTTGACAGTCGACACTCTAACGGTCAGTACCGTTCTTTTTCGCACAAGCAACATTGCAAATAACTCACTAATTTTGAGCGTGCCTATTGTAAAGCTATTGGAACATATCATGCAAAAGATATCAGATGCTTATTCCCGCTAATATTCTGTCTAACGTTGTATATTATTGTATAAAGAGTGAGAACAACACGCAGAACAGAACACTATCGGGGGGAAGGTAACGATGCGCCGGGATAGTCCTACGGCAGGCGGGAAGAGACCCTCGCCTATCTACGGGAAAGGGAAAAGAGTTCAATACGCCGGGATAGTCCCACGGCAGGCGGGAAGAGACCCTCGCCTATTTACATAAAAGAAAATAGAATTCAATGTGCCGGGATAGTCCCACGGCAGGCGGGAAGAGACCCTCGCCTGTTTACAAGAAAGAATAGAGCTCAATGCGCCGGGATAGTCCCACGGCAGGCGGGAAGAGACCCTCGCCTGTTTACGAGAAAATGGTTAGAGTTAGTGGAGAGAGAGGAAGAAACGCTTTATGTTGTCTATTATAATCGTTTATTGCTTATCAGATTTACTATGTATAGCCCTATGATGCCCTGCTACACTGCCTAACGCCGGCCCTGGCGGCCGCTGGCGTTAACTTACTTGCTATGTTCTGCTTCTTAGACGCGCCAACTTGCGACGTCTGCACACTTCTATGTCCGATCAAAGAGTGACGCGACGCTCTCGATCGCGCAGCGCAGAAGCCGTCGCAGCACAACTCCACCACGAAAGCTCTCTTTTCACCACTGAGTTTTCGTGCAGAGTTGCACCCGACGGCCCCCGCGCTGCCGATAGAGGGCGCCGCGTCCTTAATACAAACTCCTACAGCTATGAAACTTATAATTAAACCGCCTTTATTGGCGCCAAAAACAAACTTAAAAATGTACATGAAATTCAATACTTAAAACTAGCTAAATCGACAATTCATGAGAAGCCTCCATTGGCTCGCTTATCAGCTATTGATATAAAGATATAAACAAAATAAAAACAACAATGTAAGGCGGTCAACTCCGGGGCCGCCTTACAAAATATTTAATATATTGCGTTATTGGAATTACCCTTGCGTTTTTGCCGTATTCCAACATTGCCAAAGAAATCGCTAAAAACATTTTGGGAGGAAGTATAACCGTCAACTGGAACCTATCCCCCTATATGCCAGTTCCAGAAAAACTCATTCTGCTGTGCTGTGTAGAGGTTAGGGAATAATTTTGTTCATTGTCGCCGGTGCATAACCATAACTGTATGCCACCGCGCGCCCCCTCTACGAAAGATCAGCAGACAACAGAAGTCAGCAAGCAACGACTGTACGACTCAGCCGTACGAGCAGTACGAATTTCGACACGCTCCCCCAAAGAGTGTATCATATGTACATGACATTTCACCATAGATGTAATACATACATACATGCATAGTATGCATTAAATCTATGGTGAAATGTCATATGTACATACAGCTAAGTAATATCTATTTAAATAATCTGTAATTTCATTTTCAAGTCGTCGCCTTTTCCGAAACATGGTTGAGGCCCGATATTCTAAACTCTGAAATTCTATCCAATAAATTCTCTATCTATAAGAAAGATCGTACATCTCGCCGCGGTGGTGGTGTGCTTATTGCCGTTGATGTTAACTTATCCTCTGAAGAAAAAACAATCGATGGCTCTATAGATATTGAATTTGTTGCTATTAAGTTTTGCCTAAATAACATTAGTGTTTTCATAACTTGTTCATATATTCCTCCATCTTCTGACTCTTCTCTTTATTCATTACATTTTTCAGCTATTAAATCAGTCTCCTCTATGCTATCCGATCGTGATTTTCTTGTAGTTCTTGGCGATTTTAATATTGCAGGAACTACATGGACTTCGTGTCCTGACTCTGCCGTGTTGATCCCTACGACCCAGCACGATTTTTTTAATGGTCTGTTTGGGATTTCATTGTTTCAGATCAATTCTATCCCAAACTCATTAAATAGAATGCTCGATTTGATTTTTGTTTTGGATCCATCCTGCTTTTCTGTTTCCCGTATCACTCCCTTATCTAATCCTGAAGATCCTTATCATCCGACTTTGGAGGTGTTGATTGATTTACCTGTTAAGGTGACCAGTACTAGTAGTAAATCTACTAAGCGTTCTCGCCAGTCCCAGCTGTTCATGTGTAGAGATATGGATAGTGCAATCACAATATTTTATTATACTTTGAATTCCCTACTTGATGTCTGTGTCTGTGTTCCGGTTCGTGTGCCAACTATGTCCAACAAGCCTGTTTGGTTTACCCGCGATTTAACATTGCTTAAAAATAGGAAGTCGAGACTTTATAAGAGATTCAGGGAAACTGGCTCTTCCTTGTATCTCTCTCGCTATCTGATTGCACGATCTGATTTCTCTGTATTGAATGACCGTTGCTATAAGGAATACCTTACTAACTGTGGGCAACAGTTCCGAAGGGATCCTAGACTGTTTTATAACTTCGTTAATTCGAAGCGTAAATCATCAACGCTTCCATCTAGTGTAGTCTTTGAGAGAGAAACTGCTAACTCAGATCAAGCTATCGCCGATTTATTTGCCGATTTTTTCCAAACCACTTACAGTGTGCAGGATTATAGTTCTAATTCTCCTTACCCTTATCGTGTAAATTCTTTCAATTGTAATTTCGCGCAAGTAATCACTGAAAGTTCGCTTTTACTTAATCTAAAAGCTATTAAACCTGTTTTTTCACCTGGGCCAGACGGAGTCCCAGGCTGTGTGCTTAGAAACTGTGCTGACGGCCTTTTAAAGCCCCTGTATAAACTATTTACATTGTCTGTTGAATCATGCTGTTTCCCTGAAGTTTGGAAACCATCTTACATTATTCCTCTTCACAAAAAAGGAAACAAATCTAATGTCTGCAACTATAGAGGTATTTCCAAGTTGTCTGCTATTCCCAAGACATTTGAGAAATTAATAACTTCTCAACTGCAACATTTCTGTAGATCTATGTTTTCACCTTGCCAGCATGGGTTTGTGAAACATAGATCCACTACCACTAACCTGTTAGAGTTTACATCATTCGTTTTGCAGGGCTTTGATAAAAAATTGCAAACTGACGTCATTTATTCAGATTTTAGCAAGGCTTTTGACTCCGTTAACCACAGCCTCTTAATACATAAGTTCTAAGTACATAAGTTCTAGAACACAACAGGTGTATTTTAATGAAACACTATCTAAGTCTGTTCAAGTTACTTCTGGCGTTCCACAAGGCAGCCATCTTGGTCCTCTGTTTTTTATTTTGTTTATAAATGATCTGCCATCAGCAATCAGTCACTCTCGGGTGCTCATGTATGCCGATGACGTTAAACTCTGTGTATCGGTCACTGAGTCACTCCTTGGAACCAGGTTACAATCTGATCTTTATAGCTTTCAAACATGGTGTGAAGCTAATTTATTAAATCTTAACTATAGTAAGTGTAACGTAATGTCCTTCAGCAGGCGACTCCCCTTTCTAAACAATTATATTCTGAGTGGCAACTCCGTTCACAGAATTGAGTCGGTCATTGATTTGGGTATCCTTATGGATCCAAAGCTCAAGTTTGATAGGCATGTTTTATCAATTACTAACCGTGCTTTTGGTGTCCTGGTTTTCATAAAGCGCTGGTCGAAAGAATTTAACGATCCCTATTTAACAAAAACACTTTTCACCACCCTGGTACGTCCTATTCTTGAATGTGGATCTTGTATTTGGTCTCCCCAATACAGGATTCATCAAGACAGAATAGAATCAGTACAAAAACAATTCCTTCTTTTTGCCCTAAGGGCCCTTAACTGGAATACTAACATACGCTTGCCATCTTACCGTAGTAGACTTCTGCTATTAATTCTTCCTTCTTTGTCTGATCGTAGGACAGTGCTCGGTGTAATTTTCTTACACAAACTAATCAACGGCGAAATTGATTCCACTGAATTAATTAGCCAAATTAATTTCGCTGTGCCGATCAGACCTACTAGAAACTTTCTTCCCCTTTCTCTTCAACCCTGTATTACTAACTTTGCTGTCCATAACCCTTTCCGAATCTTGTGTAGTAACTACAACAAACTTTCTCGAGTTGTAGGTAGTTCTACTTCTATCCCTTTCATTAGAGATTATATTCATTGTCACCAGTCTAGATCTAAATTAATATAGTTTACATGTATAAATTATTATATATTTTGTCGTATTGTTATGTTTTGTCATATTTTAATGTATTTTTATTATATTGTAATGGTTTTTTACTAATAAATCCGTTTCACGTTCTTTGTTAGCCGTACGTTATGCGGTGTGCCCCTCGGTCGGTTGAGCGGGAGATGGTTGCATTATTTGCAGGGTTCCGCGCGTTAACAAGCACGTTGCTTGGTGTTGTTGGACCACTTGAATGTACTGTCCCGTTAGTACATCAACGTCTAAATAAAATAAAACTGCTCGGCACGGCCAGCGTCCGCGGGCAGCGCTGCCGCCGCACGAGCAGCGTAAACGTTTGTTTATATACTTGTATGTTTTTGTCTCGCTTGCACACATGCAGTGACATTGTGTTCAATTATAAACTTGAAACGCGTGTAGCTCTTTTGTTTATAGTTCGATTTATATGTAACTTTCAGGATAGTTTGATACATTTTGTCTCCAACCGAATCTCAAAGAACAATACTGTACGATAAGAACTTATGCCTTAAATATGACATTCAAGTTTGAAAACACTTTATTTATTTAGAGAAAAGGGGGGCGTGGCAGCCAACAACTTTTAATAACATTGTATTTGCGCTGTTTTTATGAACCTGTCTGCCAAAATTGGTACTCCTAAGTGTTATAGTTACTGAGCTATTCGCAAAACATCAATTTTTTTCGAGGTGTTTCTAGTTTTTTGCTCATTGTGGGCGAATGGGACGTGGCATCGAAAAAAAAAAGATTCTTGTATTGACTGACTTAATATCGAGTCGATTGTGACTAAATTCAAACTTGTAGCTCTTGCCATCTCTGAAATCTGCTTGTTCATACGGACAGACAGACAGACGGACATGGCTATATCGACTCGGCTTGTGATGCTGATCAAGAATTTAAATACTTTATGGGGTCGGCCACGCCTCCTTCTGCCTGTTACATACTTTTTTTTTCACAAACCCAATATACTCTCTCTTGCAGAGAGTATAAAAAGAAAAAAAAACAAAACTAAATAAAAATGTTAAACTTACTTTCTTAGTTGGACATACAAAAAACCAAAAAAAAAAATATTGCATATATATATATATATATCACTCATTACCAACCTTAAAGCACATACATACAAACATACATACAACATCTATACCCTACAACGATGGAAAGCTTTCCAGCGCGGGAGTACACATGTAAGTTCTTTTGAAACATACCTATTGACATATATGTATATTTATTGGCAAAATGTTATTTTACTTTTGAAATTTTGAATGCCTTATGCCATATAACGAACCGTGAAAAGAAAAAAAAAAAGAAAAATAAATATGTACATATATATATAACTATTCCTTTATAAAAATAAATATATTTATATGTTTATGTATATATTCTGCGGTAGTAAGAATTAAATTATACAAATTTCACCCGTTGTATGTATCTTGCATCTACATACATGCTTTGCATAGATAGATCTTTTTGTTTCTTTTAATTTACATGTGTTTTGATATGCAAAGAAAAAAGAAATATATATAAATACATTTTCGTCTTCGTTGTCAGTAAGGGAGAAAAAAAATGCAAAAGCAAAACATATAACAATAACTAATTCGTGGCGTTGGCTCGATCAGCTGTTAGCATAGCGCACAAAGCATACACGAGAATATGAGAAGATAAGAAAACGTTATGCTTATCTCTAACATATGTACACTTAGGTGCACAAATCTATATGCACTCTAATGTTAGAAAAATTAAATTGTAACAGAATTTAAATGAATAGATAATTAGTTGACTGTTTCTTAGGATTTTTGCACATACATTCGCACGCACACCCATTAATGAATTACATATTATAAAAAAAAAAAAAAAAATAAAAACAAGAAAGGTTATCTTTGGCTCGCCGAAGATTAAATACCCTTGCAGTCATGCATGTTGCGTATATTGGATTTAGTTACCAGTGATTCCTATGAATGCTGTATGATATAGTAATCCGATTTAGATGAGATTTGGTCAGTATATAGGAAATAATAGCAAAGAAGTAGTGCGTGAATTTAATTGAAATCGCTGAATAGACATTAAAAATTTTCATACTAAGCCTTTAAACCGATTGTTTCTATGGCAGCTATATGATATAGTGGTTCGATCAGAATGAAATTTGGTCAACAGCTGGGGAATGATAGCGAATGTTTATGGCTTGAGTGTGGTTGAATTCGCTCAATTGACACTGAAAATTTTCATACTAAGCATTTTCATCATTTTCAACCGATTGTTCCTATGGAAGCTATATGATATAGTGGTTCGATCCGAATAAAATTTGGTCAACAGCTGGGGAATGATAACAAATGTTTATGGCGTGAGTTTGGTTGAAATCACTTAATCGACACTGAAAATTTTCATACTAAGCATTTTCATAATTTTCAACCGATTGTTCCTATGGCAGCTATATGATATAGTGGTCCGATTCGGATGAAATTTGGTTTGCACATGGGATTTGGTACTAAATGCATATAGGCTTAATTTGGTTGAAATAGCTCAAAAACATTTTTTTCAACCGATTGTTCCCATGGGAGCTATATAATATAGTCATCCGATCCGGCCGATTTTAACAAATGATCTGCCTGCAGAGAGAATACACATCCGTACCAAAATTCATTAAGATAGCTTTAAAACTGAGAGACTAGTTCGCATAGAAACAGACGGACTGCTATATCGACTCGCCTGTTGATGCTGATCAAGAATATATATACTTTATGGGGTCGGAGATGCCTCCTTCAATGCGTTACAAACTTTGTGACAAAATTAATATACTCTCTGCAAGGATATAACAAATTAGATATATATTACTTAATTATATTTAATAATGTTACATGAACTAGAGACGAATGAAGCCGAAAATTCTGAATTGTTTTTTTTTTCTCTTTAAATAATATTAAGACTTGAAGTAATAATGAAAAATATACCACCCCAATAGTAATGTTTAAAATGACTTGCTAAATATTCTATTTTTTGTTTCTAGAAGGCATGGTGTTTAAAGTGGAGTAAGAGGAAGGGTAAAGAACACGGATGTCAACTCCAGCTTAGACCTCGCTTCTTTTCGTAACAAATTGGTGCGACTTATGACATGTTTCTTTTTGTTATTCTTTGCATATTTATTTTGATATGATGTAAAGTAAAATAATTTCAGATAGGAATTCTAAAATAAAGTTTATAACAGAGCTATTGGGTAATAACAACAAACCCGAACTGAGCTGTTGGTACCAGAGGATTCCGCCGCCTGTCTCTCAATAGTCCGAGAGCAAACGCCCAGAACAGCCATCCGCTGAATTGGAATTCTCGTTTGAATGCTACATGTATCTTGTAAGGCGGGTTCCAGACCCCGTCTTACATTCTTGTAGCAATAAGGAGAATTGTTAGCATTAAGATCATATTGTAGCGTTAAGCATTTGAATTGAAGTATTATGTGAACTAAGTAATTTTTTAATCGAATAAGTATCGATAGGAGTTAGGCAGGCTGGCAGCGCCCTCTATCGGGAGCGCGGGGAGCGATCGGGTGCAACTGAGCACGAAAGCTCTATGGTGAAGAGTGAGTTTTCATGGTGGAGTTGCATCAGGACAGCTTCCGCCCTGCTCGATCGAGAACGTGGCCAGCACTTTGTGATCGGGAGCGAAAGAGGATAGACGTGCGCACTCAAGCGACGAAGCGACAAGCTACAGTAAGTAGAACCGTTAGGGCCAGTGCGACTGTAGGTCGAAAGTGAATATAATAAAGAAAAGAACGAATAGAAGTAAAGTGCTGTTGTCCATTATTGCGCCTTTGAGAGAAAGCAGAAGTGTGATAGAAATTCCCAATCCACTCCCGATCCCCAGTCATTTCCCCGTTTCGCTTAGGTACAGTGGTGTCTCTACGGCGCACCTGGAGTCACACCCTGCCCTTGCGAATCAACGTTGTCTTCCGCTGAAAGTGTTCGTGGTCTCTTGGCGCTCCAGAGCCGCGATCCCACTTTCGCAAGACTTCCTCCTCCCTTCTGTGTGCAGTGATTCGCTGAGAACAACGGTGGCACCCCCCGTTTAGATCTCGCATCCGCACTCTCCCCTTCCCCCCCCCCCCCCGCCCCCCCCCCCCCCCCCCCCCCCCTTTCTCTCCGGGGGGCCCCCCCTGGGGGGGGCCCCCCCCCCCCCTTTCCCCCCCCCCCCCCCCCCCCCTTTCCCCCCCCCATAAAAAATTGTATTCTCCCAAAAAACCTTCCTTACACCCAAAATATTTTGAATGCTGTTACAGTTTCTGGAACTGAAATAGGTACATTGACAACAGCGCCTCTAACTGCACACTGCCTTTCATAGCCAAGGGAAATTATCCTCATGAAAGGAATTCTTGGTGAAACAAGACGCTCTTCAAGGCAGGTTAGATTTTGTAGACAATCCGGGGTAGCGGAAAAGTCTAACCCTTCGGACAAACATATATTGGAAACTTTACCTGAAGAAATACTTTTTCGACACGTGAAGCACATTAAATAGTTATTATTTTCATTAGGGAATTTTTCGGCAAGATAAAACACTTTAGAGATATCTAAATGTGGGAATTTTATTGATATTGCATTCGAATTTAATCCCCTAACCTGATTTGGAAACCATGTTCCTCCACAAGAAACATAAATTTCTGTAAATTTCGTTGGCGTTCACTTGCTTCAGGTGACCTTGCCTTTCTTACCTCTATATTTCGCTGAGACTGACGTTCTGACTCTAAAGCCCGATTTTGAGAGATTTCCCTATAGGTCAACACATTAGATATATTGCTGTTAAGAATTTCCTCTGCTCTTATACGACTTGGAAGACGCGTCAATCTTCTCTGAGATGAATTTACTACTTGCTCGCGGCGCCTTACTATTGGGTTACTACGAACGTTCCGCCGACTTAACGCATTCTGTTCTCGTTCTTCTGCGCGATATATTTCATTTTCCCTACGCTCTGCATGGGCTGCAGCGTCCAGTTCCCTTTCTGCTGCGCGATAATCTTCGTCCAGCCTACGAATCCTATGCTGCGGTGTATTCTCTACCTGGTGTCTCTGTCTAATTTCTTCGTTCATTCTCTGTTCTTCATGGCGTCCCGTTCCCGTTCTTCTGTCCGATATTCTTCGTCCCGCCTACGATTCCTGTGCTGCAGTGTATTTTCTACCTGTTGTCTTTGCCTAATTTTTTCGTTACTTCTCTGCTCTATATGGGCTGCAGCATCCGTTGCCCTTTCTTCTGCACGATACGCTTGATTTTGCCGGAGACGTGCGTGCTGAGTCGCATTCAATGCCTGCTGGTTTTACAATATTCGCGAACTTCTTCTGCGGGAACTGTGCGAAGCAGCGTCTTGTTCGCGTTCTTCTTGCCTAAGCTCAGGATTATTTTCCCTAAAATTTGCTAGTCGTTGAGAATTTGAAACACGTATCACTTCAGCATTATTTTCATAATATGCGAGTCTACGTTCAATTCCTTCTCGACGCCTTTGGCTAGCAGATTTCCTAGTTACACATGGCATTTTTATACTCTCTGCAAGATAGAGTATATTGGGTTTGTAAAAAGTATGTAACAGGCAGAAGGAGGCATGGCAGACCCCATAAAGTATATATATTCTTGATCAGCATCACAAGCCGAGTCGATATAGCCATGTCCGTCTGTCCGTCTGTCTGTCTGTCCGTCTGTCTGTCCGTATGAACAAACAGATTTCCGAGATGGTAAGAGCTACAAGTTTGAATTTAGTTTCTATCGACTCGATATTAAGTCAGTCAATACAAGAATCTTTTTTTTCGATGCCAGGCCCCGTTCGCCCACAATGAGCAAAAAACTAGAAACACCTCGTAAAAAATTGATGTTTTAGGCGAATATCTCAGTAACTATGGCACTTAGGAACACCAATTTTGGTATGCAGGTTCCTAAAGACAGCATAAATTCATTGTCATTAAACAAATTTGTCTGCCACGCCCCCTTTTCTCAATTTTCAAACTTGAATGTCATTTTTAAGGCATATGTTCTTATCGTACAGTATTGTAATTTGGAATTCGGTTGGAGTCAAATTATATTAAGCTATTCTGAAAGTTGCAGAAAGTTTATAATTGAACGCAATGGCAATGCATGTGTGCAAGCGAGACAGAAACATACAAGCATATGAACGAACGTTTACGCAGCTCGTGCGGCGGCAGCGCTGCCCGCGAATGCTGGCCGTTCCGACGAACTGTATATGTATTACATATGCATACATTTGTATGTATGCGCATACATAGAATGTCAAACGTATATGTATGTGAATACATATAAACAGATGTATTTGTTTCAACGTGTTTTATTGAAAGTACTATCAATTGACATACCCAGATACGGGTTTTTTAAAAAAATCGGGAATAAAATGCAGAGAGTATTCTACGGTCGGGCGTGCTCGACTGTACTTTTCTTTCTTATTTTTTTTTTTTTTGAAAATTATCCTAATCTCGATCCTTTTAAAAAATTAAATTTTTACCTTAATATACACACTTCATAAAAACTCTGGAAAATACAAAAATGCAATTTCAGGATAAAATATTCTGAAATAATGAAAAATTCTCTTCAAATTATGTAAAAAATAAAAATATTTGTAAGCAATGTGTACAAAAAAAAAAATTAAATTAAATTATAGTGACTTAGCTGATTTAAATAATTTGCTTTGCAGATCACCTGTTTAATTAAATTGCACTTTGTAATACACTTTGTTATAACACTTTCTTGTTTTCTTGTTTGAAAAAAAAGACAAATGTAATGTAACACTCTTGTTAAGTTAAGCACTTTCTTGTTTTGAAAAAAAAAAAAAAACAATTGTAATATACACTCTTTAAACTGATCCGCACAGTTCAATGACTTAAATCGGTTTAAATGCAACAAGTCAAATCACTTTACTTTATTTATTTACGTTTGTAACAATCAATTTGGTCAGGTATGGTACTTGTCCTTATTTTAATCACAGGTCAATAAAAACGGCTTTTTGAGCCGTCTGTAATATCAAATAGTAGTCGCAGGTACTCCTCCCTAATTAATTGAAAATCAGTATTTTAGGTAAATATTTCGTTCATAAATTAAGAAGGCATAATGGGTTATACCATAAAGATTTGACAGGTAGTTGACCTTATTCTGTTGACAGTTAATTTATAAATCCGAATATTGTAAAATTGGGTTTTACGCATTGACACTTAAAATGAGTACAGGTTAAAGGAGGCGTGGCTGACTTCATAAAGTAAAGTCTTAGAGATAAATTATGGATGTATAGAACATTAATGTACACATAATGTGTGAGTTTAGTCGATGTATTGTGTGAATTTGACCGAAATCGCTCAATAGACACTAAAAATTTTCATACTAAGCCCTTGAACCGATTGTACATTGATATTGCAGCTATTGATATGGCAGCTATATAATACAGTGGTTCGATCCGAATGAAATTTGGTCAACAGCTGGGGAATGATAGCAAATGCTTATGGCGTGAGTTTGGTTGAAATCGCTCAATCGACACTGAAAATTTTCATACTAAGCGTTTTTATTTTTTCAACCGATTGTTCCTATGGCAGCTATATGATATAGTGGTCCGATCTGGATGAAATTTGGTTTGCACATGGGATTGGGTACAAAATGCATATTGGCTTCATTTGGTTGAAGTATCTCAAAAAAAAAATTGTTTTTCAACCGATTGTTCCTATGGGAGCTATATGATATAGTCATCCGATCCGGCCGATTTTAACATATGAACTGCCTGCAGAGAGAATACACATCTGTACCAAGTTTCATCATAGAAACAGACGGACAGACAGACGGACATGGCTATATCGACTCGTCTGTTGATGCTGATCAAGAATATATATACTTTATGGGGTCGGAGACGCCTCCTTCAATGCGTTACAAACTTCGTGACAAAATTAATATACCCTCTGCAAGGGTATAAAAAGATAGTAATTAGACCATTAATCTGGGAATAACAAGCAAAGAAACTGATCCAACATTTGTTGCAATGGCTGGGAAAAACCCAGAAAAACACAACCAGATCAATAAAAATTATGCCAAAACAAAACAAAAAAGATCTCTGATTTAAGGGGAAGAATGAATGGCAAAGACTCCATTCTTACTGCTCTTGGAAATCAGAGATATAGCGGAGTTGGCTGTAAAGAGAAGCTTTAATATGGGAGAGAGAGAGAGAAAGAAGTATCAATCAATCTATAGTGCTTATTATAATTAGCTCATAATACCCGAAAACGATTGTGGAAAGCGTAGTCAGTCGTGCATGTAGGAAGAGATAATGTTATGTAGTACCTAGTGGTCCTGGTGGGAATATTAAATTTAAGGCGTTCTAAAAAAGATGGGGAGCAGATATCACCAATTATTAATTTATGGAGGAAGATTACTTCAAGAACTCTTCTCCGATTAGTAAGGGATGGAAGATTCAGAAGCAAGAGTCTGTACCAGTTGTGCATAGAATTTAAATCATCTTAAAGTAGCGTAGGATCTGGGGGATCCTTATAAGACAATAATAGTTTCACATCATCGGCATACATAAGTATGCGCCAATGGGCTAGTGAAGAAGGAAGGTCATTTAAAAATAGATTAAAAATAGGGGGCCTAGGTGACTAACCTGGGGAACTCCAGAAGTAACGAAGACAGATTTAGATATGGCTGATCTAAGCATAACCCTTTACAGGTCCTACCTGTAAGATATGATGATATCCACAGAAGAAGGGAAGGTGGGAAGCCTAAAATGCCTAGTTTATGCAGAAGGAGGTTATGATTAACAGTGTCAAACGCAAATCAGTATAGATGACATCAGTTTGCATTCTATTAAGGAATGCCTCATTTACAAAAGAGGTAAATTCCAATAGATTGGTCGAAGCCGACCGACTCTTAACAAAACCGTGTTGGGCAGGGGAGATAATTGACTTGCAGAGGTATTGCAAAGTCGAAGTAATTATCTTTTCGAAGAGCTTAGGGAATGCGGACAACTCGCAATTCCCCTGTAGTTGGATATATCCGACTTGCAACCTTTTTTATGCAGAGGGATAATGTAAGATTCTTTCCATAAGGAAGGAAAGACAGAAGATTCCAAAGAGAGGTTAAAAAGAATTGAAAGAGGTTTAATTATAGAAGAACAGCACTCCTTTAGCACGCAACTAGGAATGTTGTCAGGCCCAGGAGAGAATGAAGATTTTAAGTTGTTAATGGACGAGAGCAGGCAACTATCAGAAATATAAGGGGAAAAAAACGGAATTAGAGGATTGGAGTTTAAAGGGGTAAAAGAAATTAGTAGGCAAACTAGGGGAATACGTAGATTGAAAAAAGTTGGCAAAGAGATCGGGAGCAGCCGAGTCCGCACTTACTTTAATGGTATTGAAGAAAAAAGAATAGGGTAAAGTAGAAGATTTGCGTTTAGAGCTAAGAAAGTTATAAAATTGTTTAGGATCGTGCGCAAATTGAGTCTTGCAACGAACGAGATAATTTTCATAGCATTAAGAATAAGGAAGGGAAAGGCTGCTATTGCTTTAGAATAATTTAAAAAGTTTTAGCTAGAACCTGTCTGCTTAAACTTATTAAAATATTTTGTTTTTTTATTTTTTAAGTTAGATAGTCTTGGTGAGAACCAAGGAGATTTATGTGAAACGAACTTTACAACACTATATAGAATACAGACATCAAAGATTGAATTTAATATGTTGTAAAAATACTCGACCGCTCTGTTAATATCATTCATGCCGTATAGTAAACACCAGTCAGTGGCAAAAATCAGTTGATGAAGCAAAGAAAAATTTCCTTTGCGAAAGCAACAGCGCGACTTGGAAGAGGAAGAAGGAGATGAATGGGTTATGTTAGAGATACACAAGGAGTTCAAGAGTAGGATGAAGAGAATCTTCAGGAGCACCTACAGGAGAAGATAAAGTGTCAATGGCACTGGATGAATCATTAACGAAGATAAGATCCAGCATCCTGTTCAGACGATTAGATACATGATTGATTTGAAAAAAGGAAGATCAATCAAACTATCTAAAAAGTCGTTATTGGGTGTGGGTATGTAATCAAACTTGTCGAAAAACGTCCAGGAAACGTTTGGCAAGTTGAAATCTCCTAGTATCACAAAGAAATCACAATCACGAATGTGACTAAATATTTCTTTGATGAAATTGAAATGCTGTAAATAAGCCGACATTTCTGAGGATGGAGGAATGTAAGAACAAGTTACATAAAGGGCAAATGATGAAAAAGTAACCTTAACGGCAACAAATTATATTTCGTCCAGTGGTGAAACATCTATTATTTCAGCGTTAAGGGAGGATTTTACTGAAATAAGAACTCCACCACCGCGTCGATTCAGACGATCGCGCCTGAAGATGTTATAA
The DNA here is from genome assembly GCA_018903735.1 of Drosophila cardini. Taxonomy (NCBI): domain Eukaryota; kingdom Metazoa; phylum Arthropoda; class Insecta; order Diptera; family Drosophilidae; genus Drosophila; species Drosophila cardini. The sequence continues at coordinate 305,143 of JAEIGM010000041.1, read as the reverse complement.
TTAGATGACATAATTTCATTATCAGATATGCTAGAACTAAGCCTTATTGTTTCAAAGGTTCGGGGAAGTGCTGTTACAGTTTCTGGAACTGAAATAGGTACATTGACAACAGCGCCTCTAACTGCACACTGCCTTTCATAGCCAAGGGAAATTATCCTCATGAAAGGAATTCTTGGTGAAACAAGATGCTCTTCAAGGCAGGTTAGATTTTGTAGACAATCCGGGATAGCGGGAAAGTCGAACCCTTCGGACAAACATATATTGGAAACTTTACCTGAAGAAATACTTTTTCGGCACGTGAAACACATTAAATAGTTATTATTTTCATTAGGGAATTTTTCGGCAAGATAAAACACTTTAGAGATATCTAAATGTGGGAATTTTATTGATATTGCATTCGAATTTAATCCCCTAACCTGATTTGGAAACCATGTTCCTCCACAAGAAACATAAGTTCTGTAGGACCTTTTTTCAAATTTCCTAAATATTGACTTCTGGCAGCTGAGATTCGATACTGCCTTTGTAACTCCCGTTGGCGTTCACTTGCTTCAGGTGACATTGCCTTTCTTACCTCTATATTTTGCTGAGACTGACGTTCTGACTCTCTACCTGTTGTCTCTGTCTAATTTCTTCGTTCATTCTCTCCTCTTCATGGGCTGCAGCGTCCCGTTCCCGTTCGACTGTCCGATAATCTTCGTCCAGCCTACGAATCCTATGCTGCGGTGTATTCTCTACCTGTTGTATCTGTCTATTTTCTTCGTTCATTCTTTGCTCTTCATGGGCTGCAGCGTCCCGTTCAATTTCTGCTGCGCGATAATCATCGTCCAGACTACGAATCCTATGCTGCGGTGTATTCTCTACCTGTTGTCTCTGTCTATTTCCTTCGTTCATTCTTTGCTCTTCATGGCGTCCCGTTCCCGTTCTTCTGTCCGATATTTTTCGTCCCGCCTACGATTCCTGTGCTGCAGTGTATTTTCTACCTGTTGTCTTTGCCTAATTTTTTCGTTACTTTACTTTATATTGGCTGCAGCATCCCTTGCCCTTTCTTCCGCACGATACGCTTGATTTTGCCGGAGACGTGCGTGCTGAGTCGCATTCAATGCCTGCTGGTTTTACAACATTCGCGAACTTCTTCTGCGGGAACTATGCGAAGCAGCGTCTTGTTCGCGTTCTTCTTGCCTAAGCTCAGGATTATGTTCCCTAAAATTTGCTAGTCGTTGAGAACTTGAAACACGTATCACTTCAGCATTATTTTCATAATATGCGAGACTACGTTCAACTGCTTCTCGACGCCTTTGGCTAGCAGATTTCCTAGTTATAAGTGGCATTTTTTTGTATAAATTATCTTAATCTCTTTCCTTTAAAAAAAAAATAACTTTTTGCCTTAATAAACACACTTCATAAAAACTCTGGATAAATACAAAAATGCAATTTCAGGATAAAATATTCTGAAATCAAGAAAAATTCTTTTCAAATTATGTAAAAAATAAAAATATTTGTAAGCAATGTGTACAAAAAAAGTTAAATTAAATAATAGTGACTTAGCTGATTTAAATCAGCTTTAATTCGCCTTACAGATCACCTGTTTAATTAAATGGCACTTTGTAATACACTTTGTTATAACACTTTCTTGTTTGAAAAAAAAAGACAAATGTAATGTAACACTCTTGTTAAGTTAAGCACTTTCTTGTTTTGAAAAAAAAAAAACAATTGTAATATACACTCTTTAAACTGATCCGCACAGTTCAATGACTTAAATCGGTTTAAATGCAACAAGTCAAATCACTTTACTTTATTTATTTACGTTTGTAACAATCAATTTGGTCAGGTACGGTACTTGTACTTATTTTAATCACAGGTCAATAAAAACGGCTTTTTGAGCCGTCTGCAATATCAAATAGTAGTCGCAGGTACTCCTCCCTAATTAATTGAAAATCAGTATTTTAGGTAAATATTTCGTTCATAAATTAAGAAGGCATAATGGGTTATACCATAAAGATTTGACAGGTAGTTGACCTTATTCTGTTGACAGTTAATTTATAAATCCGAATATTGTTAAATTGGGTTTTACGCATTAACACTTAATAATAGGAAACAAATATCCTATTATGGTGACTAAATGTCGTTTCATAAATTGTAGCCTGTATACCGCGTATCCCATTGGTAGAAAATACCGAATCGATTTCAGTCAAATCCTTTGTTGTACTTATACCATTTAAAAGAGACGAAATTCCCATCTAATTGAGTCTACCTTCTAACTGATCCTTATTAGTAGCCCCGCATATATTTAAATCGCCCAAAACAATAATTTGTCTACTTCTTCTATGCATAGCACGTTGTTAAGTCTCGAGGAATATCGTTCGAAAATCTGAAATTGAAAATGATGGATTTCTATAAACAATCAAATATGTCACATCCATGTGCTTTAATGTAAGAATCTGGCACCCTTTATTGTATTCTTCCGCACTAGTTTCTTGACTTACGTTTACAATATTTAATATTTCAGCATTTGGGATAATGTGAGGCTTTACATAAACAACTATCCCAGCTGATGGACTTCTACTAGTGCATGCTCCAGTTTATTGTCTGGCATTAATCCTGCCCAAAATTTTATACCCATCTATACAATATTCTCTGTTTTCTGTACTCCAAGACTCAACAAAACATAATATATCAGCTGATGTTACTATAGAATCATTTAAAATATATAATCTATGATTTAGTAACCCTTGAATATTATGGAAAGATAGCAAAGTGTTTATTCCGTTCTATTCAATATCAGCTGATGATGCGTAAATAATTTCTTCTCACCTCTAAGCTTTTGTAACTCAATGTACACTGGATCATTTGAGGAAATCTCTCTGGGAGCTTTAAAATCACCTATTAAATAAAGCCCCGACGCACTAGTTGCTCTACTACACGCCACGTATAATGCCGGTCGCGATATATTGTTATCCGAATTAACAACAACCTTACTGTAAGTTGCCCCTTGGCTCTTGTGTATAGTTATTGCCTCGGCAGGAACCACTGGAAATTGATATCGTTAGATCGATACCTGCATATTTCGCTTGTATTGAAAAGTCCAATTTCCAAATTGTGGAAATTAACTCATTTGATCCGCTAGCAGCATTTTCTATCTGCATAAGTTGCCCGCTTGCTCCATTAATAAATCCATCATTTGTATCAATATTTGCGGTAATCATATATTTAGCCGTGGTTTTCAGCAGAAGCATATATGAAAGTCCTTTAGTTTCGGATGTTTTAAATTCTTTAACACTTTTTATGTATTTAAGCCTATCTCTCTCAGATATTGATGTGGATTTTATAGCATCCTTAGCTGTTGACCTAAACTCTTCTGTATCAATTTGTGACAGTCTGATCATATTATAGTGATTTACTTTATCATTTGAATAAAACAGTCGTATAGCTTCGCTGGGGATGTTATTTATTTCCCTTACCGGAACTACTCTTTGCTTATCCGCATTGGTCATCTTGCCTTCTGACATATTATTTAATGCTAAAGCAAAGTCACGATCCTCACGTTGTCGCATAATTTCTGTTAATTCAAAGTACTTAAATAAATTCCATAATACTGGCCCGACAATAGCACTGTAGGCATCTCGCGTATTTGCAGAAAAAATCCACCTGTCGCCAACTGGAGAAAGTTGTTTCAAATCACCGAAAGCTAAAATTGAAATTCCTCCAAAATACATATTATTTCGGAAAATTTGCTTAATATTTACATTTACCATTGATATTTCATCAATAATGATAAGCTTAACATCCATTAGGTTTGCGTGCATTGAATTTACAACATCGTTGCTTAGAGGTCTCAACTCACTTGAAGACTGATTAACTGGAAGAGAGAATAATGAGTGAAGTGTGAGCCCTCCAATTCCGAATGTTGCTTTTCCAGTTGGTGCACAGAGTAGTACTTTCGGCGTATCAGGATTAATGCCAGCTCTGCTAGTCATCCTTAAAATTAGCGATTGATATATCGCTGATATCAGTCGACTTTTACCAACTCCAGCTCCTCTTCCAACGTATTCATAAAATATCTGCTTTGCATTCATGCTACTCATGACATGAGCATAATATTGACGTTGTTTGTGGTTAAGAGATCGTATCATCGCTTGAATGTCATTATGAAGAATCACTGCTGGTAGTTTTATCATTCAGATAGTGTTTTCTTCAGAAGTATTTTCCCGGGTTCTTCTTTTGTCATTAATAACAATAAAATTTTGTCCATCTAAATTCATCGTCTAATAACTGAGAAGCTGGAATATCTTCTTCAGCGTTATTTGAATTATTTTCCTCTTGAAATTCATCCAAGACTTGTAGAAGCTGTGACTCGTCCTAAATTTTCATACTTTTTTCGATTTGTTTCTAATAAGCTCCCTTAAAATAATCGGATCTAGACGTATTAACGCTGAACCTTCTAAACCGCAAAATAAGTGGATTTTTTTTTTGCTTTAATGATCCCCTTCCACTGTGCATAATTAATGGATGACTAACTGTGAAGTCATTGTCGCCTTTGTCTTCATCATTTTCAGCATACTCTTTCATCAGTTGCCCTATTATTAGTGGACTTGGAGTACTTGGAGTACTTGTATAAAGCAAAGAAGTCAGCTAGACACACATTATCCAATTGAGACGGTCTCTCCATGTAATGATCTATTATACTTGGTACAAAACAAGTAAGAAAGGCTACAGTCGAGCGAGCCGACTGTAAAAGACCTCGTACTCATACCAATGCCAATCTTTGGCTACCAACCTGTGTAGTGAGCATCTTTCCAAACAAAATAGAAAATGAAGAAGAACCAGATGGATTCCTATTTTATATATGTACATACATACATATATATATATATATATATATATATGTACAAGTTAACACATAACATTTAATATAGGGTATTTCATAAGTTCAATCAACCCTCGCTATCGCGTGTTTCGTAAGTTAAGAAACAGCCCTCGCAATTGCGACACTGCATACTTTGTATCAGCGCGCTATAACTGCAATGGTCAGCGGCGGTAACCGGACACTTTTGTTTTACTGCAAGAGTTTCCGTTATTGCCCAAGATTGCTGAGTCGGCTTGCCGACCATGACATTGTGGCGTGATGCGAGTTTTGGCTTAGCTTAAGTGAAATATTCTTTGTATCAAAAAATCAGTTTTGAATTCAGCGCTCTTCCAGTAAGTCGCTTAAATAAAGATTCACTCCGGCACTTAGCCGTTAAATAATTTGTTTTATTGTCTGAGCCCAAGGCCAGCAATAAGAGGCTAAGTAGTCTCTCAACCTAATCTTCAGCCACAGGACTGGAAACATATTAATTGGCGCCCAACTAGTGGTCGGACTCCACAACAACAATTAAGACAGCAGCGCGGGAGCTGCAACAACCAACAACAATTAAGACAGCAGCGCGGGAGCTGCAACAACCAACAACATTTAAGACAGCAGCGCGGGAGCTGCGAGTGAACAACTTTAAAAAGAAAAAATTTTTTTTATGTTATTTGAATCATGTAAGTGGATACTCTAGCCAACATTTTTTCTTCAAACACAAAATTTTCTAAATTTATTTTATAAAAAAATTTGTTAGTACTAGTGAGTATTTCATATTGCAACAGATTAAATTATAATAATCAGAACCAAGTTTCTGAAATACGTGAGAGTGACTGCTTTGAGAATTTAAGCTGAAACAATTTATCATCCAGATCGCTAATAAAAAATACTTTGTGTTACTTTCTATGTGTCTAAATTGTGCTATAACAACACATACAGTTCTCGTGGTTCAGAGCTGCGACGTAATTCGACCCATCTTTTGATGGCCCGTTTAATTTTTCGCTGCCACTGGCCTGCGCATGCCACGGTTCAGCCAATATAGAAGCCCTCGCGAGCAATCTAGCGACTCAGATTCCGACTGTGACATTCGTATCAGAGTTCCGTCTACAAGACTTATACCGGCAGTTCCTACACCATCAGATAAAATGGATCCAGATCAGCTTAGGGAAGTAGTAAGGACGGCCATCAGCAATGCCTTAGCGGAACAGGCCGCTGCAAACCAGCAGAGGGAGCAAGCATTGACTCAAAGAATTAATGAGTTAGCTAAACAAATAGCAGCAACAAACGTTGCCGCCCCACAAGTAGTAGCATATTCTCCTATAGAAATTAGAAACGATATTCACTGTGACGAGCCGCTAGATGCCGTCAAGTGCTTACCTGAGTTTGCAGGAGTACAGGAATCTTATGTATCTTGGAGGCAGGCAGCATTAGCCGCTTACGAGATCTTCAGACCACATAATGGCAGTTCTCGTCATTATCAGGCTGTTATCATCATAAGAAGCAAGATTAGGGGCCTTGCAGACGCGGTGCTAGCCTCATTTGGTACAGTGTTGAATTTTGATGCGATAATAAATCGCCTAGATTTCACATACAGTGACAAGAGACCAATTCATGTCATTGAACAGGAATTAGGTACCTTGAGGCAAGGTGGCCTGTGCCCTGCTTCAATATTACGATGAGGTGGAGAAGAAACTCACTCTTCTCACTAACAAAGTTAACATGTCATATGAGCCGGCTTTAGCAAAGGGCCTATGTGAAAAACTCCGTGACGATGCGTTGCGTGTGTTCATATCGGGTCTCAAGCGCAGTCTTACAGACGTGCTCTTTGCAGCAAAGCCCAGAGATTTGCCTTCAGCACTAGCTCTCGCGCAAGAAGTCGAGTCAAATCATGAAAGGTACGCATTCGCGGCTAACTTCGCAAAAAGTCTAGAAGACAAAGAGCGTAAGCCGCATGCAAAAGCGCAGGGTCACCAACAGGAGAGGCATTCGCAACAAGCCGAAACACAAGCTAGCGGTACAAAGAATCCACACTTTAGCAAGCAAAGCAAGGCCCCAGTGCAGTCTGACCAACGAAGCAGCAGGCAGCACAATAATAATGGCGCACCGGTGCCCATGGAGGTCGATCCTTCCTTCTCAAGGGTCTTGCAGCCTACTCAGGCCCCTGCTTACGCGAATAGGAAGCACCCCGCATCTGACCGCACAAGCGGTCTATGCCAAGCTTTACCCATATCCAATGGGAGCAGCTGATTTCGTTAACAAAGAAATCAAAGATCTGCTAAAAAATGATATAATTCAAAAGTCCGTCTCTCCCTACAATAACCCAATATGGGTAGTAGACAAGAAGGGTACTGATGAAGCAGGCAATAGGAAAATGAGGTTGGTGATGGACTTTCGTAAACTGAACGAAAGAACCGTGCCTGACAAATACCCTATACCGCATATATCAATGATATTGGGGAATTTGGGAAGAGCCAAATTCTTTTCAACATTAGACCTCAAGTCTGGATATCACCAGATCATACTCGCTGAACGCGACCGTGAAAAAACCGCTTTCTCTGTGAACGGGGGGAAATACGAGTTCAAAAGACTCCCCTTTGGATTAAAGAATGCAGCAAGCATCTTCCAAAGAACCATCGACGACATACTGCGAGAGCAGATTGGCAAATTTTGCTATGTTTATGTCGATGACGTAATCATCTTTTCAGAAGATGAGGAATCCCACATTAAACACGTGGATTGGGTCCTAAAAAGCTTATTTGAAGCAAACATGAGGGTCTCCGTCGAAAAATCACGTTTTTTTAAGAAAAGCGTGAACTTTCTTGGTTTCATAGTCACCAGCACTGGCGCCACGACGGATCCCGAAAAGGTTAGGGCAATACAAGAGTATCCAGAACCTAAAACACTGTTCGAGGTCAGATCATTTCTAGGCCTCGCAAGTTATTACAGATGTTTCATTATGGACTTCGCCGCTATAGCAAGACCCATCTCGAATATCTTGAAGGGTGAAAATGGAACAGTCAGTAAGCATAAGTCCAGAAATATAAAAGTTCAATTCTCTGAAGTGCAGCAAAGGGCGTTTCAGAAATTGCGCCTTATTTTGTCATCCGAGAATGTAATGCTTAGGTACCCCGATTTTAAGAAGCCATTCGATCTAACGACCGATGCTTCGGCTCACGGCATATGTGCAGTTTTGTCACAAGAGGGTCGTCCTATAACAATGATTTCAAGAACATTGAAGGACAGCGAGGTTAACTATGCAACAAATGAGAGAGAGTAATTGGCCATCGTATGGTCACTTGCCAAGTTAAGGCACTATTTGTATGGGGTGAAAGACATTAATGTCTTCACTGACCATCAACCCTTGACCTTCGCAGTTTCGGAATCCAATCCAAATGCGAAGATCAAAAGGTGGAAAGCACGCATTAGACTCTAATGCACGTAATGAGATTGAGTCCTGCGCAGCAACGATCCACAGTGAGGTGTCACTTACCAACACCATTGAGACAACAGACAAGCCCTTGAATTGTTTTCAAAACCAAATAGTTCTAGAAGAGGCGCGTTTCCCCTTAAAACGAAGTTTTATTCTTTTTAGACCCCGTACTCTAAAAAAGAGTATAGGGGTCTATTAGGTTTGTCTGAAGCGAAATGTGCGTAACAGGCAGAAGGAGGCGTGGCCGACCCCATAAAGTATATATATTCTTGATCAGCATCAACAGCCGAGACGATATAGAAATGTCCGTCTGTCCGTCTGTCTGTCCGTATGAACACCTGGATTTTCTAAACTACAAGAGCTAGAGCCACCAAATTTGGAATGAAAGTCCGTCTATATGTCAGGCAGGTTAAGTTTATTTCAAATTTTTGCCACGCCCCCCACCGCCCCCGCAAATTGTAAAAAACTATTTTCACATCACCATAACTTGAAAACGACTAGAGCTAGAGAGACCAAATTTACACAATATGTGTATAGTACCATTATAACAATCCTCACCAAGTTTGGTCCGGATCGGACAACTATACCCTATGGCTCCCATTAGACAAACCGGTCAAAAATAAAAAATTTGTATGAAGACATGTAGTGTTGGTTGAGCGATCGCAACCAAACTCACAGAGGATGTGTGTATAATTATTAAAAATATCCCCACCAAATTTGGTCCAAATCGGACAACAACAACATATAAAACAAATTAATCAAAAATGCTGAATTTTATGTACAAATTGTTTGTTTACACTGCTTGCAAAAGAAGAAGAATACAAACTGCAGCAAGCAGTGTAGTGTGTTAAATAAACAATTATTGCATGTGAATGAAAATAATCCAACTGAATTATCAGCAGAGCGTGGTATTATTGGTAGGGTCGCGGTTCATAATTTTGCAAATCCGCGTGGGTCCCAGGTTCGAGTCTAGTCAAAGTTAAACACAAATTTTTTTATATTTAATTTTTTTTAAATTTAAATTTAATTTCAAATTGTAAAAATGTTATTTTTAAAATAAGCCAAGTAAGGAAATTGTGCATTTAGTTGTGTATATATTTACATACATTTGTATATAAATATGTATGTATACAAAATGTGAATAACTCCGTTTTTCTTCTTTTTCGTATGGAAAATGCGCACTTCTGTGAGTACGGGGTCTTTTACAGTCGGCTCGCTCGACTGTAGCCTTTCTTACTTGTTATATTATTGACAGATATATTCTGTGTAAGTTTCCCTTCGATTGCTTGGCCAATGCAAAAGTTATTCACATAAATTCATATTTGGAGCGTATTTTTGACCGATCGTCCCTATGGGAGCTATATGATAAAGTTGTCCGATTTGGATCAAACTTAGTCAATATGTTTATATTATTGACAGATATATTCTGTGTAAGTTTCACTTCGATTGGTTGGCCAATGCAAAAGTTATTCATATAAATTCATATTTGGAGCGTATTTTTTACCGATTGTCCCTATGGGAGCTATACGATATAGTTGTCCGATTTGGATCAAACTTGGTCAGTATATGTACTTCCAAGACGTGTACTTTCTGTGTCAATTTGGTTTAGATAGCATTGCTAATCATATATTCTTGATCAGCATCACAAGCCGAGTCGATATAGCCATGTCCGTCTGTCTGTCTGTCCGTCTGTCCGTATGAACAAACAGATTTCAGAGATGGTAAGAGCTACAAGTTTGAATTTGGTCTCTATCGACTCGATATTAAGTCAGTCAATACAAGGATCTTTTTTTTTTCGATGCCACGCCCCGTTCGCCCACAATGAGCAAAAAACTAGACATACCTCGTAAAAAATTAATGTTTTAGGCGAATATCTCAGTAACGAATATCTTAGGAACACCAATTTTGGTATGCAGGTTCCTTGAGACGGCATAAATGCAGTTTCGTTAAAAATTTTGAACTGCCACGCCCCCTTTTCCCACAAGAAATAAAATAACTTTCAAACTTCAATGCCGATTTCAAGGCATATGTTCTTATCATACAGTATTGTTATTTCACATTCCTTTAAAGACAAAGTATATCAAACTATCCTGAAAGTTGCATATAAATCGAACCATAAACAAAAGAGCTAGACACGTAACAAAGTTTATAAATAAACGCCATTTCACTGCATGTGTGCAAGCGAGACAGACACATACAAGCATATGAACGAACGTTTTCGCTGCTTGTCTAGCGGCAGCGCTGCCCGCGAATGCTGGCTGTGCCGACCAATTGTGTATGTATAACATGTACACACATACATATGTGCGTGCATAGTCCTGTGGCTAAAAGAACGTGATTAGGTTGAATTGTAAATAACGGATATTGGGGGGGGGGGGGGGGGGGGGTGTTGTTTTTTTTTTTTTTTTTGTTTTAAGTAAATATTTTATAAAAAAAAAAAAACATAAGGGGTTATACTAATAAGATATGACAGTTCATTTATTGATTCGAATATTGTTTTAAAAAAATAAAAATAAAAAAAAAAGTTAAAAAAATAGAAAACACCCGTTGGGGGTTTATTTTTTTTTTTTTTTTTTTTTTTTTTTTTTTATTAAAATTTTTGGTGGCTAATTAATTTAAAAAATTATATTAAAAAAAACGTTTAAAAAAAAAAAACTGTTTTTTTTTTAAAAAAATAAATGTTTTCTCCCCTGTGGCTGAAGATTAGGTTGAGAGACTACTTAGCCTCTTATTGCTGGCCTTGGGCTCAGACAATAAAACAAATTATTTAACGGCTAAGTGCCGGAGTGAATCTTTATTTAAGCGACTTACTGGAAGAGCGCTGGATTCAAAACTGATTTTTTGATACATAGAATATTTCACTTAAGCTAAGCCAAAACTCGCATCACGCCACAATGTCATGGTCGGCAAGCCGACTCAGCAATCTTGGGCAATAACGGAAACTCTTGCAGTAAAACAAAAGTGTCCGGTTACCGCCGCTGACCATTGCAGTTATAGCGCGCTGATACAAAGTATGCAGTGTCGCAATTGCGAGGGCTGTTTCTTAACTTACGAAACACGCGATAGCGAGGGTTGATTATGAACTTATGAAATACCCTATAATAAATGTTATGTGTTAACTACTCCCCCTTCAAGTATAAGGCCGTCCTCGGCCGACCCAATCCCGGCGACGACTTCTCGTAATTGCTTTGCAGACTTCCTTGCGTCGATGAACCGCCAAAGAGTGAGGCCAATGCAGATTAAAGCACAGCATATGGCTCCAATGATGAATGCCACACGATAAGCTTGATCAGTTCCGGCGTCTTTCTTGAATTGCTGTATCTCCTCCGAATTACGTTCATTTAAACGATGAAGATAAGGGAGGCTGAGGACATCTTGGCTGGCAGTGATGTTCAGCAAGGGAGAATTGGCAATGCCCGGGACTCTATTGCGTACGCTGTTATGATTGTAAAACAGAGTCCCGTTGATCGCGACTCGGTCTCTGAACGTAATGAGATGCGTGCCTTGCACCTGGATCTCAGTGCCGTTATCCACCTGAATTCTTGCGGACCCGTCGTTAAGAATGATGATCCCGTCATCTACCTGGGTGATTATTTCCAGGTTGCTCGGCTGGATTTCGCAGTGTGCCGTGCCACCTGCATGGAGCTCTTTGGCACATGAACTCTCTGATGCCAGACGACAAAAGGTGGCTCCAGGTGAAGCGGCGCAACTCTGCAGCGTGTGGGTTTTTCCATCGCATTCGGCTATGACGTTGTCCGACAATCGCAATATGAAGTGTTTGTGGACGACAGGATAAATCGTGATTTTTCTGCAAGCTCGTTTAATCTTAGGGAATTTAGTTATAAAATGTATGGTGTTAATGGATTGAAGGACTTTTACGGATGCAACGGACATAAGATCTCCTATGGGAGTGTTGGTGAATTCCTCTAGCCAAATTGATTTCAAATCTGAATGGTCCAAAATGTTTGGGCTAACAATGTTAGCCTTTGCAAGAGTAATAGCAAGCATTAAATTTTGCAACTCCATTACCAGCATTCTGTTTCTAGACAATAGTGTTTCAAATAAATGGCTAGTGTCAACTTGCGAGTTTTTGGCTATCTTGAGAATCTTATTGACAGTGACTGTTAATTGGTTAAGCTGGTTTTGAACTCTAGTGTTTATTTCTATCTGTCTATTGTTGGCATTTACTAATTGCATTTCTGTGAACCTAGTCTGCTCTAAATCACCGGCATCGGGTGTACCCGCCACAACCTTCAGTATAGAACCTAGGAAATCTAAACTCCTGGCGACTAAAAACGTGCCTAACGCCTCCAATAGGTCTTGTAGATGTACCGTGTCCACACTTAGACAAGTTTTTCATGTGGGAAAATAAAAGAAACATGTCAATTTTAATTTGACCGTTGTCTTCCACAATTCGCACGTACTCTGAGAGGTTTGCCGAGTGCCTAACATAGGCGTATTCCTCCCATACCAAGATTTCGCCGTCGACGACGGGAATGTACTTTGCACGCGAGTAGTCGGTGACATGTGCCGAAGCCACTGATAAGACAACGTAAAGAACCGTATCGGCCGAGCACGCCCGACCGTAAACTAGGCTCTCTGCATTTTATTCCCGTATCATCTTAATAAAATCGACTCATCCGGGTACATCAATTGATACTTGCAACAAAACACGTTCGATACCAAATGGATCGATTTATATGTATACACACACATATACATTTGACATTATATTATGCACGCACATATGTACGTGTGTATATGCCCTTATACGATCAATTGGTTGGCATCAGCCTAGCATCCAAGAGGAGCTGCTCCTATAAAGCAGCGAAAACGTTCGCTCAACATGTTTGTATGTTTCTATCTCGCTTGCACACATGCATTGGCATTGCGTTCAATTGATCAACTGCTTACTCCATAGTTAGCTTTCGTTCATTGTCACGATTTAGGTGCATTCTGGATAGTTCAATGTACGGTTCATTGTCTCAAACAAGTGAAATGGATCTGGCATTTTGCGATAAAAACATCAGCTGCCTTAAAATCGGCATTCAAGTTCGCAAATTATTTTTTTCTTGAAGGGAAAAGGGTGGCAATAGCAAACTTAGAGAACTTGTCGATGACAAGTACAAAGTATGCCGTCACTAGGAACCTGCCTACCTGTAAAATGGGTGTTCCTAGGTGCCATAGTTACTGAGTATTCGCCTAAAACATCAATTTTTTACGAGGTGTCTATCAGTTTTTAGCACTATTGTGGGCGAACGGGTTTTGGCAAATTAAGAACTATCTCATTGGCTATTGTCTGACTTAATATCGAGTCGATAGAGACCAAATTCAAACTTGTAGCTCTGTACCATCTAATGAAATCTGTTTGTTCATACGGACAGACAGACAGACAGACAGACAGACAGACAGACAAGACAGAAGGACAGACGGACAGACGGACATGGCTATATCGACTCGGCTTGTGATGCTGATCAAGAATATATACTTTATGGGGTCTGCCACGCCTCCTTGTGCCTGTTACATCCTTTTTTTGCAAACCAATATACTCTTTTGCTTGCAGAGAGTATAAAAAGGAGTAATATGGATCCAAACCTGTGAAATGAGGTTGTTTCCTTTCTTTTTAGCAACTTTTTTTGTTTATTTTTATTTTTTTTTTTTTTAAAGAGGTTTGCCCACCACCAAAAAATGTTTTATAAAAACTATGCCAAGTGGCTAAAAGTAAATTGAAAAACTAAATCTAACTTATACGAGTTTGCCTAGTGGCTTAAAATAAAAAAAAACAAGAGAGTCACCTTAGGTTGTCCTTGTGGACCACCCTCCCTCTAATGAGGACCTCGGTCCCCAGGTCTGCTTCCACGGCCTTCTCATCACATAAAGGTGTGAGTTTGTTTCCGAGCCGCCGGTTGGACTTGACCAAAACTTTGTCACCAACGTCAAAGACCCTATTCTGCCGATTTGCGTTTTCCCTAGCTCTGAGCGTCATCTGAGCGTTTCTGATCTTTTCTTGTATTTTCTCTTGTGGCTCATCTGGATGCGCCTGAACCACATCAACTGGTCTCTGGTCGATGACCGAATGGATCGACTTATTGTACTCGGTTGTAGCCAGTAAAATGACTTCTACCGTGTCACTTATGCCTTTATCGATCTTTAGGCACCTGGCTAACTCCAAGAGAGTGCTGTGAAATCGCTCAACCTGTCCATTCGAGATGCTATGCAATGGTGGTGCATTTGAAATGCTGACCCCATAGTTGTTTGCGAGCATAGTCACGATGGTCTCTGAGTTCAATGACGGTTCATTGTCACAGTAAATGGATCTGGCTTTTGGATAAAAATTCATCAGTTGCATTAAAGCTGGCTTCAGATCCACGATGGTTCTTGAAGGGACCGGTTGGACAATAGCAAACTTAGAGAACTTGTCGATGCAAGTGAGGATAGTTTCCTGTCAGTGGAGAAAATGTCTATGTGTAACATCTCTCCTACATGTGAGGGTATCGGAGTTTCCCCCAATCTCTTGTTTTTTGGGGGGGTCTATCGTATTTAGCCCTAGCACATGTTTTGCAATTTGGTACTATTTCATTGGCTATTTTTGCCATCTTTGGAAAGTAGTACTCCGAGAGTACCTGCTTAATATTTTCTTGTGCGGACCTATGGGCCCTATTATGTTCGGCTGTGAGAATTTCTCTTCTTTCTCCAACCGCAAACACGTCCACTACGCGATTTTTACAGTGCCAGAACTTTGTGGCCGGGTATCTTCGAACCAATGTATCTTGTATCATTGCAAGCGTGTGCAAATTACAGTGGAGAGCATTTACGCATTTGGGTGAAACTACATCTTCGAGCTCGTCTAGCAGCGATTCGACGCAAGTATAGTTGACCAAGTAGCGTTTCTTATTTCCAAAAAGAATAAAACTTCGTTTTAAGGGGAAACGCGCCTCTTCTAGAACTATTTGGTTTTGAAAACAATTCAAGGGCTTGTCTGTTGTCTCAATGGTGTTGGTAAGTGACACCTCACTGTGGATCGTTGCTGCGCAGGACTCAATCTCTTGTTCATTTACAGCGTTGAGCTGTTGTCTTGACAAGGCATCCGCAACCAGATTGTCCTTGCCAGGTTTATAGAAGATACGTGCATTAGAGTCTAATGCGTGCTTTCCACCTTTTGATCTTCGCATTTGGATTGGATTCCGAAACTGCGAAGGTCAAGGGTTGATGGTCAGTGAAGACATTAATGTCTTTCACCCCATACAAATAGTGCCTTAACTTGGCAAGTGACCATACGATGGCCAATAACTCTCTCTCATTTGTTGCATAGTTAACCTCGCTGTCCTTCAATGTTCTTGAAATCATTGTTATAGGACGACCCTCTTGTGACAAAACTGCACCTATGCCGTGAGCCGAAGCATCGGTCGTTAGATCGAATGGCTTCTTTAAATCGGGGTACCTAAGCATTACATTCTCGGATGACAAAATATGGCGCAATTTCTGAAACGCCCTTTGCTGCACTTCAGAGAATTGAACTTTTATATTTCTGGACTTATGCTTACTGACTGTTCCATTTTCACCCTTCAAGATATTCGAGATGGGTCTTGCTATAGCGGCGAAGTCCATAATGAAACATCTGTAATAACTTGCGAGGCCTAGAAATGATCTGACCTCGAACAGTGTTTTAGGTTCTGGATACTCTTGTATTGCCCTAACCTTTTCGGGATCCGTCGTGGCGCCAGTGCTGGTGACTATGAAACCAAGAAAGTTCACGCTTTTCTTAAAAAAACGTGATTTTTCGACGGAGACCCTCATGTTTGCTTCAAATAAGCTTTTTAGGACCCAATCCACGTGTTTAATGTGGGATTCCTCATCTTCTGAAAAGATGATTACGTCATCGACATAAACATAGCAAAATTTGCCAATCTGCTCTCGCAGTATGTCGTCAATGGTTCTCTGGAAGATGCTTGCTGCATTCTTTAATCCAGAGAGAAAGCGGTTTTTTCTCGGTCGCGTTCAGCGAGTATGATCTGGTGATATCCAGACTTGAGGTCTAATGTTGAAAAGAATTTGGCTCTTCCCAAATTCCCCAATATCATTGATATATGCGGTATAGGGTATTTGTCAGGCACGGTTCTTTCGTTCAGTTTACGAAAGTCCATCACCAACCTCATTTTCCTATTGCCTGCTTCATCAGTACCCTTCTTGTCTACTACCCATATTGGGTTATTGTAGGGAGAGACGGACTTTTGAATTATATCATTTTTTAGCAGATCTTTGATTTCTTTGTTAACGAAATCAGCTGCTCCCATTGGATATGGGTAAAGCTTGGCATAGACCGCTTGTGCGGTCAGATGCGGGGTGCTTCCTATTCGCGTAAGCAGGGGCCTGAGTAGGCTGCAAGACCCTTGAGAAGGAAGGATCGACCTCCATGGGCACCGGTGCGCCATTATTATTGTGCTGCCTGCTGCTTCGTTGGTCAGACTGCACTGGGGCCTTGCTTTGCTTGCTAAAGTGTGGATTCTTTGTACCGCTAGCTTGTGTTTCGGCTTGTTGCGAATGCCTCTCCTGTTGGTGACCCTGCGCTTTTGCATGCGGCTTACGCTCTTTGTCTTCTAGACTTTTTGCGAAGTTAGCCGCGAATGCGTACCTTTCATGATTTGACTCGACTTCTTGCGCGAGAGCTAGTGCTGAAGGCAAATCTCTGGGCTTTACTGCAAAGAGCACGTCTGTAAGACTGCGCTTGAGACCCGATATGAACACACGCAACGCATCGTCACGGAGTTTTTCACATAGGCCCTTTGCTAAAGCCGGCTCATATGACATGTTAACTTTGTTAGTGAGAAGAGTGAGTTTCTTCTCCACCTCATCGTAATATTGAAGCAGGGCACAGGCCACCTTGCCTCAAGGTACCTAATTCCTGTTCAATGACATGAATTGGTCTCTTGTCACTGTATGTGAAATCTAGGCGATTTATTATCGCATCAAAATTCAACACTGTACCAAATGAGGCTAGCACCCCGTCTGCAAGGCCCCTAATCTTGCTTCTTATGATGATAACAGCCTGATAATGACGAGAACTGCCATTATGTGGTCTGAAGATCTCGTAAGCGGCTAATGCTGCCTGCCTCCAAGATACATAAGATTCCTGTACTCCTGCAAACTCAGGTAAGCACTTGACGGCATCTAGCGGCTCGTCACAGTGAATATCGTTTCTAATTTCTATAGCAGAATATGCTACTACTTGTGGGGCGGCAACGTTTGTTGCTGCTATTTGTTTAGCTAACTCATTAATTCTTTGAGTCAATGCTTGCTCCCTCTGCTGGTTTGCAGCGGCCTGTTCCGCTAAGGCATTGCTGATGGCCGTCCTTACTACTTCCCTAAGCTGATCTGGATCCATTTTATCTGATGGTGTAGGAACTGCCGGTATAAGTCTTGTAGACGGAACTCTGATACGAATGTCACAGTCGGAATCTGAGTCGCTAGATTGCTCGCGAGGGCTTCTATATTGGCTGAACCGTGGCATGCGCAGGCCAGTGGCAGCGAAAAATTAAACGGGCCATCAAAAGATGGGTCGAATTACGTCGCAGCTCTGAACCACGAGAACTGTATGTGTTGTTATAGCACAATTTAGACACATAGAAAGTAACACAAAGTATTTTTATTAGCGGTCTGGATGATAAATTGTTTCAGCTTAAATTCTCAAAGCAGTCACTCTCACGTATTTCAGAAACTTGGTTCTGATTATTATAATTTAATCTGTTGCAATATGAAATACTCACTAGTACTAACAAATTTTTTTTATAAAATAAATTTAGAAAATTTTGTGTTTGAAGAAAAATGTTGGCTAGAGTATCCACTTACATGATTCAAATAACATAAAAAAAAAAATTTTTTTCTTTACAAAGTTGTTTACTCGCAGCTCCCGCGCTGCTGTCTTAAATGTTGTTGGTTGTTGCAGCTCCCGCGCTGCTGTCTTAATTGTTGTTGGTTGTTGCAGCTCCCGCGCTGCTGTCTTATTTATTGTTGTGGAGTCCGACCACTAGTTGGGCGCCAATTAATATGTTTCCAGTCCTGTGGCTGAAGATTAGGTTGAGAGACTACTTAGCCTCTTATTGCTGGCCTTGGGCTCAGACAATAAAACAAATTATTTAACGGCTAAGTGCCGGAGTGAATCTTTATTTAAGCGACTTACTGGAAGAGCGCTGGATTCAAAACTGATTTTTTGATACATAGAATATTTCACTTAAGCTAAGCCAAAACTCGCATCACGCCACAATGTCATGGTCGGCAAGCCGACTCAGCAATCTTAGGCAATAACGGAAACTCTTGCAGTAAAACAAAAGTATCTGGTTACCGCCGCTGACCATTGCAGTTATAGCGCGCTGATACAAAGTATGCAGTGTCGCAATTGCGAGGGCTGTTTCTTAACTTACAAAACACGTGATAGCGAGGGTTGATTATGAACTTATGAAATACCCTATAATAAATGTTATGTGTTAACTTATACACACACATATACATTTGACATTATAAGTATGCACGCACATATGTATGTGTGTATATATAATACATACACAATTGGTTGGCACAGCCAGCATTCGCGGGCAGCGCTGCCGCTAGGAAGCAGCGAAAACGTTCGCTCACATGTTTGTATGTTTCTGTCTCGCTTGCACACATGCAGTGAAATGGCGTTAAATTATAAACTTTGTTACGTGTCTAGCTCTTTTGTTTATGGTTCGATTTATATGCAACTTTCAGGATAGTTTAATATAATTTGTCACCAAACGAATGTGAAATTACAATACTGTACGACAAGAACATATGCCTTAAAATCGGCATTGAGGTTTGAAAATTATTTTATTTCTTGTGGGAAAAGGGGGCGTGGCAGTCATTAAATTTTAATGGCATTGCATTTGCGCTATATCTAGAAACCTGCATACCAAAATTGGTGTTCCTAAGTGCCATGGTTACTGAGATATTTGCCCAAAACATCAATTTTTTACGAGGTGTGTTTAGTTTTTTGCTTATTGTGGGCGAATGGGGCGTGGCATCAAAAAAAAAAAAAAGATTCTTGTATTGGCTGACTAAATATCGAGTCGATACTGACGAAATTTAAACTTGTAGCTCTTACCATCTCTGAAATCTGTTTGTTCATACGGACTAACAGACATACAGACGGTCATACGGACAGACAGACGGACATGGCTATATCGACTCGGCTTGTGATGCTGATCAAGAATATATATACTTTATGGGGTCGGCCACGCCTCCTTCTGCCTGTTACATACTTTTTTTTTGCACAAACCCAATATACTCTCTCTTGCAGAGAGTATAAAAAGAGTACAGGTAAAAGGAGACATGGAGACAAGCTATGGTATATAGAACACTAATATACACATAATGCGTGCATTTAGTTTAGATCATACGCATTACCAATTTGAGACTGAATGTTAGTTACTATAATAATGCAAATGCAAGGGTATCATAAATACTTTATAGAGGTCCGATGAAAATAAAACTATGTTTTCTCACGGGGTTTGGTACTAAATACTGATTGAGTAAAAAAAACTATTACGTTCTATGCATTTCAACCGATTGGTTTTTTGGATGAAATTTGGTCAGCTTATAGAGAATGTTGGCCACTGTGAATTGCGTAAATATGGCCGAACACGCTCAAAAGACACTACAAATTTTCATACTAAGGCTTTGAACCGATTGTTCCTATGGCAGCTATATGACCTAGTGATCCGGTCCGAATGAATTTTGGTCAACATTTGGGGAATAATATTAAATGCATATTGTGTGAATTTGTTTGAAATCGCTTAATCGATACTAAAAATTTTCATACTAAGGCTTAAAACCGATTGTTCCTATGACAGCTATATGATATAGTGATCCGATCCGAATGCATTTTGGTCAACAGCTGGGAAATGATAGCAAATGCTTATGGCGTGAATTTGGTTTAAATCGCTCAATCGACACTGAAAATTTTCATGATAAGCATTTTCAACCGATTGTTCCTATGGCAGCTATGTGATATAGAGGTCCGATTCGGATGAAATTTGGTTTGCACATGGGATTTGGTACTAAATGCATATAGTTTTATTTTGGCTGAGATAGCTCAAATATAATGTTTTTTCAACCGATTGTTCATATGGGAGCTACATGATATAGTTATCCGATCCGGACGATTTTAACATATGAACGGCCTGCAGAGAGAATACACATATGTATGAAGATTCATCAAGATAGCTTTAAAACTGAGAGACTAGTTCGCATAGAAACAGACGGACGGACATGGCTATATCGACTTGGCTGTTGATGCTGACCAAGAATTTATATACTTCATGGGGTCGGACACGCCTGCTTCAATGCGTTACAAACTTCGTGACAAAATTAATATACCCTCTGCAAGGGTATAAAAAGTACGTAAAGGATATAAACAACAAGCACACCGATTAACAAGGGCATTGAGTTATCAGTGGATATATGCCCGAAAACTGAAGCTGATCAGGAAGAGGCCATGAAATTCTCGTATCACAGTTTAGTTGGTGCATTGATGTGCCTTGCTGTATCAACACGTCTGGAAATTGCGCACTCAGTTAGTCTGCTCAGCAAGTACAACGCAAATTACTGACAACAATACTGGGTAGCCGCAAAACGTGTCTTACGCTACATAAAAGGAACACTAAATCATAGTTCGGTACAGGAGAGTAGCGAACCTTTGGTGGGTGCTATGTTGATACCGACTGGGCATCAAATATTAATATTCGTATTTCTTTCACAAGGTTTGCATTCAAAATTTCGAAAGCTGCGATATCATGGGAATGTCGCAAACAAAACACAATTGCTCTATCCAGTGAAGAATCTGAGTACAATGTGTTGTCGGATTCTGCGAAGGAAGCAGTTTATCTAAGAAGCTTCTTGTGCGAAGTATTGGAACAAGTCCAAACAACGAAGATCTATAACGACAAACAAAATGCTGGATAACTCACAAAGAACCCCTTGTTTCACAAGCGCACCACCATTTCAGGGAGAGCTCGTAGAAAAGGGCGATATTTGCCAGCAGATGTACTCTTCAGAGGGCTGGCAGCATTAAAACACGAGTTGTGTGTTTTAGCAATAGGCATGCAAAAATTAAATTACTGTGGTGCTATCTGAGGGGAAGTGTTGGTAATATACAAACATCTGTCAACCTGTATCGTATAACTTTAAGTTTCATATTCATAAGACGTATTAATCCCATTAAATTCTCCCATTCCACTAAAAATGTTACTCTACTGAATAACTAAATACATCGGTAGAGGCTATATCAGACCTTATAACCGAAAAGTTCCAGGCCGCATTTTTTCGACCACACACTGACCACAGCACTTGTACTCTGGCTCAACGATTTTATCCAAAGATTTACTTACAACTTTAACAAATTTACGCTTTCGAAGCACAGACACCAAATGTTTCTCTGGCAATTTAATCAACCGAACACTTAATAAAAAGGAGCTATAAAAGCAGAAGGAGTGAGCAGTTTCAAATAAGCGTATAAAGAACTGTCTTCCCTCCTGACTTTGATCGAGTCCTTTCTTCACTTAAGGGCGATCTTATCCATATTCGTAGACTACACGACGTTGATTTCTGGTCATATTCTTTTTGGTGGATCATTTAACGCATTCGAAAGGTGGAAGGAAATGCAACACTAAGAGCTTCACAAGTGGAAAAATGGAAATGGAAACGGCAGAGAGCGTAAAGTTATTCTATGTGAAGCAAATTAAAACAAGGAGTACATGTCATGATCTGTGTGTGTGTGTGTAGTTTCCCTCCGCACTTTTGCTTCAAGATATGTTCATTGTTACGAAAGTACTAATACACAGTTTAAGAAAGAAGCAAAGCAAATTGCATGGGTAAGCTGTGGTTTCAATATATAATTTTATTTAAACACCTTTTACATTATTCTGTACCGACTTTTAAGCTACAATTTGACATCAAGTTTTTTTTATTTTACCTCAAAAATGTAAGTTTTCAATGTTAATATTGTAAAAATGTTGGATTTTCGGGTTTTTGTTACAACCATGAAGCCCCTATAACCGTAATTTCATGCCATTATACTTGTAAAATGCAATCTATTTTTTGTGTTAACCCTTTTAGGAAAAGGTGCACTAGAATGAGTACAGTCGCATCGTTCGACTGTAGCCTTTCTTAATAATTTGTTTTGCTTATGCCACAGTTGGCTGGCGGCTTTTAGATTCAGTTCGTTTTGTATAGTCTAAGCTAACGCTAGCTATTAATAAACATTGACTCGGCACTCTACCGTTTAAAAATTGGATTTTACTGCTGAGCTTAAGGCCAGCAATACATCGGACTTTGCCCCACTGTTACCTTGACTGAAAAGTCATCGAACCTGACGAAACCAGACTTCGTGAACTAACTCAGATAAACGAATTGGTGTCCATTAAATAACCTGTAGTAGTTAAGTAGTATAAGAAAAAAGAAGAGAGATACTTATAGAAATAAAATTCTCATTAAAGTAGCGCAGCTTTGATTGTGAGTTTTTGCGAACGCAATTTTTTTATTGTTTACAAAAGTTTTTATTCCAGTGTACTGTTTCTAATTAGCAACTTTTCCTGAAGTGTTGATTTATAATTTGCTTGACATTGCTATGTGTCTTAAATTAAAATAATAGTGTTAGTTAGTGATACAGATTATGAGATTGTTCGAGTCGGTAAATCTGAAGGACCAAGTCTTTTTCTGTAAATTTAATGTATTTTTTTTTATTTTACAATGTTATTTGCTAAAGACAGAAATAAAATCAATTCTTAAATACAATTAATGCCCCTTGCCGAATACACTTACTTGGCCATAATTTTTCCTTTCATTACAACTAATGAGGAACATAGGCCCATATAGGAATATCAAAAGAGATACGATAGAGACAAGTCTGATTTGGAATCAAGAGACATGGACAGGAACCGAGTGCAGGGATTAGTAGCAAATGCTCCCAGGCACTAGCTGAAAAGGAAGCAAGATTAACAAAAAAATGTAACAAACTTAATGAAAAGGACAGTGAAAAATCGAAAACAAAAATATTTAACTACGTTAAATAAAACAAGTAAGAAAGGCTACAGTCGAGCGAGCCGACTGTAAAAGACCCCGTACTCACAGAAGTGCGCATTTTCCATACGAAAAAGAAGAAAAACGGAGTTATTCACATTTTGTATACATACATATTTATATACAAATGTATGTAAATATATACACAACTAAATGCACAATTTCCTTACTTGGCTTATTTTAAAAAATAACATTTTTACAATTTGAAATTAAATTTAAATTTAAAAAAATTAAATATAAAAAATTTGTGTTTAACTTTGACTAGACTCGAACCTGGGACCCACGCGGATTTGCAAAATTATGAACCGCGACCCTACCAATAAGACCACGCTCTGCTGATAATTCAGTTGGATTATTTTCATTCACATGCAATAATTGTTTATTTAACACACTACACTGCTTGCTGCAGTTTGTATTCTTCTTCTTTTGCAAGCAGTGTAAACAAACAATTTGTACATAAAATTCAGCATTTTTGATTAATTTGATTTATATGTTGTTGTTGTCCGATTTGGACCAAATTTGGTGGGGATATTTTTAATAATTATACACACATCCTCTGTGAGTTTGGTTGCGATCGCTCAACCAACACTACATGTCTTCATACAAATTTTTTATTTTTGACCGGTTTGTCTAATGGGAGCCATAGGGTATAGTTGTCCGATCCGGACCAAACTTGGTGAGGATTGTTATAATGGTACTATACACATATTGTGTAAATTTGGTCTCTCTAGCTCTAGTCGTTTTCAAGTTATGGTGATGTGAAAATAGTTTTTTACAATTTGCGGGGGCGGTGGGGGGCGTGGCAAAAATTTGAAATAAACTTAACCTGCCTGACATATAGACGGACTTTCATTCCAAATTTGGTGGCTCTAGCTCTTGTAGTTTAGAAAATCCAGGTGTTCATACGGACGGACGGACAGACAGACGGACAGACGGACAGACAGACAGACGGACAGACGGACATTTCTATATCGTCTCGGCTGTTGATGCTGATCAAGAATATATATACTTTATGGGGTCGGCCACGCCTCCTTCTGCCTGTTACGCACATTTCGCTTCAGACAAACCTAATAGACCCCTATACTCTTTTTTAGAGTACGGGGTCTAACAAATTGCAATTTCGTAAAATGACAATTTATTGGAAACTGGCGGCGTGCGTGTGGTAATGCGAAACGTCCAAAGTCAACTGCCAGCCGCTCGCGACAGCTACATTGCCGAAAACAAGAACTTACTCGCTAGCTTAAATATAAGAGATTTGCTTACACATCTAGACAATTCAATAATTCCATTTGACTTCTTATACTAACAATTCATCAAACTTTCTTATACTAATACTTCAACGAGTTCTTAAACTACCTAACTATGCTTATGAACTAACACCGGCCACCTTGAAGGGATCGCGTTCAATCTAATGGCTAGCTTCGCAATTGGGCTCTTGAACAAGCTAATGCCCAATCGCTGCTGACGATTGTGGACGTAATCCTTCGACCACGCTTGCCAGAAGCGCTTTCTGGGCGTGGACAGCAGCTGCCACCTGCGAGAGCACGAAATTTCGTTGCTTTGTGTGGCCCGCTCGAGCTCTTGCGGCAGCGAACGAAGCGGCTGTCCGATGAGGAAGTGGCCTGGGGTGAGCGCCTCTCCGTCGCTGCCCAGCGGTGTCAGCGGCGTCAGCGGCCGTGAGTTAACCATCGCCTCCACGTTGGCCAGGTGACTTCGGACCTCGGCGTCGGTGAGCGACGCGCTGCCGATCTGCCGCATTGGCAGAAGCTTGGCCAACTTCACTGCTGCTTCCCACAGTTCTCCGACGTGCGGCGCTCTCTGAGGGGTGAACCTGCACTCCATCCCTCGCACCGCTGCAAATAGCGGCAGCCTGCCCTGCTGCCGGTCGAATGCGTACTGAAGCTCCTTTGGGAGGTTGCTCGTCCCCATGAAGTTGGTCGCATTGTCCAAGTATGGCTGGCCGGGATTGCCACGTCGCGCGATGAAGCTGTTCGAAGCAAAACAAACAAACACTGCAATATACATATTAAGCGGAATTCGTCCTCTTATATTTGGGAACACATTTGGGGGGCCACACAAATCTACTCCTAAATGAATCAAAGTAATTCGTCTTCCTAATTCGGCTGACTTCTGAATCAATGTGGTCAGTGATTGCAAACTTGGACGCACGATATCATCCTTTGTTGGCCTATCAAATGCCACTGTGCGCTCTACGCGCTGAGCTGGCTTCAGCAGTATCAGCAAAGCGAATCTATGTCTTTTCTTCTCGAGCTCGACAGTTTGTAGTTCTATATTGAACTTTGATCTTAATCGATCTATTGTTACCAGTTTTCGACACAATTTGAGTTTCGGAGCGTCACACCCTCTTCATAGTGTCGGTCCATATCTCCAAGATACATCATTGGACATATCTTTGATGCCTGCAACTCAATTGGCTGCAAATGTTGCTAATAATGAAAGGGAACTTTTTATACAATGTGTTGCGATTTCTAAATCATTCCAGAAACTCGCACTCTCGATTCGACATAGGTCCAATGCGTATATTTGGGCTAATATATACGCAAACCCATCAAACAATGTTTTCCGCTTGGTAGGACTTAATTTGGCGAAGCTACCTTCCAAGTGATACTGAAAAGTATCCGACCTTGGTGTCCTCCTCATCCCAACCGTATTTGTCGAATCGGCATCATTGGAAATCGAACGTTTCTTATTTCCGCCTTCTTCTAATGCGTAAAAATGGTTTGAGAATCATTTTTGCAACTTATATTCGCCCACTATTAGAGCTTCGGGCACCTGCTTTTTTCCCTGTTTAATATTTGCCGTTAAGGCATATCGGTTCAGACGGAACTTACGACAAAAACGAATTAGATCCCTCTGAGTAGCATGTTCCACCATCAGTAACTCGTTAGAAGAGTCTGACGATGTTGACTTACACGAGGCGTCAAACATCACTCGAAACGTGGTGGAACTGCTATCAGGCCTCAAGTCGCAGTGGTGTGGAAAGGTGTAATGTGGTCCTGGTGGAACTTCTGCATCTGAGACGGACAAGCGACCAAGTACACGATACTCGTTTACGAAACTCAAATACATAACATTGATTTTAGCATTAAACCCTCTACGTTCTACGGAGAGAACCTGTCTTTTAACTATTTTTGGGGGACATTGGAGCAGTTTGGGATTAGTCTTGAATGACACACTGATTCCAAAACGTCCTGTCGGCAATTTCCAAATGCTGTCCCGAAGGCTTTGTTCGCAAACAAAGTGCTCTGCAGAATAATTTTCCGAAACACTTGTCTCTGGGACAGCTTCTTGTCTATGTTGCATCACTGAGCAGCATACTGGGCTTTTGGTACGAATTTTCCTGCACCGCCCTGATGCCACTCAACCAAGCAACGCCCTTTGTAGCACTGGACCATTATTCGCCAATCGTATTTGTCCACTAAGTCGAAGAAGGAGTCTGCTCCCAGAATCATATCTATTTGCTGGGGTCTATGAAATTCAGGGTCAGCCAGTTCGACATTTGCTGGAATCTTCCACCGATTAACGGGAAGACCACAGTCTGGCTGCCTGCTACAAATTGATTTTAGCACCCAAAAATCGGCGCTAAACTGGTGTCTCTTTGCTCGAGACGAAACTACCGTCGATACCTCGCTCTTTGCTATCAATCTAGCCTGTCCAATCGACTTTACGGTCAAGCACTTATTTTTGCTTTAAAGGCGCAAAGCTTGAGCGAGCTCTTCCGTCATGAAATTCACCTGCGAGCCTGAATCCAACAAGGCTCTAGCGTTTTGTTTTTGACCAAACCTGTCTCGAACTGTTACAACTGCAGTTGCAAGGATTACTTGGTCGACTTCGCTAGCAGCATGATTCACATGGGCAGGATGAGCAGATGCTTGCAATGGTTCTAATGCGTACTTGTGAAGGAGAGTGTTATGAGGACGAGAACAAACTCTACAATTCGACGCAGTGCAGTTGGACACTCTGTGCCCTGAATGCAAGCAATTAATACAAAGTTGACGAGATTTTAAGAAATTGAATCTTTCGTCAACTGGCAATGCCGATTGGCAATTTTCAATTGCATGATTGGCACTGCAAAAAATTGCATGAGGGTTCAACTTCCTTCTCGACATTCGTGCACGCCAATGACGATTTCTTTGCGTGTTTTATGTCGCATCTCTGCTTCATCCTGGACTTTGAACTCTCTTCGGCAGATAAATGCTGATATCGTCTGTTCAAAGCCGCGACACAATCGACCCATTTTGGCAATGTGTTATAATCAAGCTGCTCCTCATACTGCGATTTCGTATGAGTATCTACATTTGACATGACTATGTGTATTAGAATTGCCTTAGCGAAATCCTGCTCATTCCCAACGGACATTAGCGAATCAAAAATTGCCGATACAGAGTCCACCATCGTGCGAATTCCAATTGTCGATGGCTTATACATTGGCTCAATATGGAACAACTGGGCGAGGGTGTCAAAAAATTTCAGACATTTGTTGTCGTACACTCTACTTAGGCTCTCTAATGCCTTTGGGTAATTTGCATCAGACACCTGGAAAGCTCTGATGGTACCCAACGCCTCATCTGCACGATATCAAATAGTTGAACTTTTCAATGTTTAATAGCGAGCGATCAGAATCTACCAAACTATTAAACAGACCGATAAACTGCCTATATTCTGAAGGTTTACCACTGAATTTAGGCAATTTAAGTTTGGGCAGGTGAGAATGGTGAGATACTGGAGTTACGTTTTTGGACGCGTGGTACGCGCTAAGGGCGGACATGTAGGATGATCGGGCCAGAATACACGTTTCCTCCAGCATTGCGCGCCTAGTATTGTCAGTATCTATTGCATCGATCTCTGGCTGAAGGTCCATAGCTTTAGAAATGTACGAATTCAGAATGTCTAGCCGGCACTGAATCTCAATGTTGCTTGGGTTCACCATTTTATTAACGAGTGAACTCCGATGTCTCTCGATGTCGCTCTCTACTTTTTTTAATTTTACGAATAATTGGCTTAAACGAGCACTGAGACAAGTTTCCTCGCCAACCAGAACGGTATCATTCGGATCCGATTTGTGCGCCATGTTAAAAACTTTTTTTTTTTTTTTTTAAATGTGGATCTATTTGAGTGCACGTAAGTGTACTACCTCAAGAAAATCAGCTAATCAAGA
The DNA here is from genome assembly GCA_018903735.1 of Drosophila cardini. NCBI lineage: Eukaryota > Metazoa > Arthropoda > Insecta > Diptera > Drosophilidae > Drosophila > Drosophila cardini. The sequence goes on along the minus strand of JAEIGM010000041.1, from coordinate 276,601 downwards.
AGCGAATGAGCGAAGATAATCAGATGATTAAAGATAATCAACTGATTACAGATAGTTGACCGATAATACGAGCGAAGATAATCAGATGAATAAAGTTAATCAGCTGACTAAGTAGACTGCCTTCTCGAATCACAGAGATAAGAAAAGCTAAAGCAGCAGCGCGTATGCAGATATGCGCTGGCAGCAACAACAAACAATTAAACACTCGAACTCACAAGCGACTGCGTAACGATAATCACCCAATTAGCGATATTCATCTGATTATAGTTAAACAGGCGTGGACTGCGCTCTGTGCAAACAACAACAATTGCATCATCGGCTCAATTCTGGGCATTTTCTCCAGTAAATTTCAACTTGATCCACAAATCCAGAGTATTCCTCAGACCAACGGCTCCAGGGAAAAACACAACCACAAGTACCGAACCAACACGCAAACACACCAAGCCTCGAAATGTCTAAAAGACCAACGACCACGAATAAAAGTCCCTGCTCGGGCGCCATTGAAAAATCGAAAACAAAAATATTTAACTACGTCAAATAAAACAAATTGCAATTTCGTAAAATGACAATTTATTGGAAACTGGTAAACACGGAGAGGCTGGCGGCGTGCGTGTGGTGATGCGAAACGTCCAAAGTCAACTGCCAGCCGCTCGCGAGAGCTGCCTTGCCGAAAACAAGAACTTACTCGCTAGCTTAAATATAAGAGATTTGCTTACACATCTAGACAATTCAATAATTCCATTTGACTTCTTATACTAACAATTCATCAAACTTTCTTATACTAATACTTCAACGCGTTCTTAAACTACCTAACTATGCTTATGAACTAACAGACAGTAAAAATTGCAAATAGAGACCAAAGGTCGAATCATATTAAAAAATTTCTGTTAGTCCAGACATCCCATGCGATATAAAACTGGACATTATAAAATCAGTGCCTGAGTTTAATGTTACTCAGGATAATTATGTGGCTTTGAGGCAATCTGCCTTTTATGCTCATGAGGTTTTTAAGCCGTTTGTAGGTAGCGCATATTATCAAGCTGTCATTATCATTCGAAACAAAGGCGAGAGAATTTTTGGTATTGCATAACACCGTTTTGACGCCATAATAGTAACGCTGGACCGCACATTCGCCGATAATATATCGCTTCGGGGCGTGCGTGAAGATATAAATATATATTGTCAGGCAGTGTAATTCTAGCATCTTGAAGCATTACAGTTTCAAATAAGGTCGTGTTGAATTATCAAGCAGATAGAGCAATATCACTGAGCAAAGAGGTCAGAGACGATGCTTTGTTAACTCTAAACGCAAATCTTTTACTTTACTACTCAGCTGCTTCCGATCTCTTTGCTAACTTTTTAGACCCCGTACTCTAAAAAAGAGTATAGGAGTCTATTAGGTTTGTCTGAAGCGAAATGTGCGTAACAGGCAGAAGGAGGCTTTTATGACCCCATAAAGTATATATATTCTTGATCAGCATCAACAGCCGAGACGATCTAGCAATGTCCGTCTGTCTGTCCGTCCGTCCGTCCATCCGTCTGTATGAACACCTGGATCTTCTAAACTACAAGAGCTAGAGCCACCAAATTTGGAATGAAAATACGCCTATAGTGTACACAGTGCAAGTTTATTTCAAATTGTTGCCACGCTCCTACCGCCCCCGCAAATTGTAAAAAACAATTTTCACATCACCACAACTTGAAAACGGATAGAGCTAGAGAGACCAAATTCACACATGATGTGGATGGTACTAATATAACTATCCCCACCAAGTTTGATCTGGATCGGACAACTATAGCCTATAGCTCCCATAGGACAAATCGGTCGAAGATTGGCGATTTGTATGGAAAAAGCACGCACTAGAAGGAGTACGGGGTCTTTTACAGTCGACTGTAGCCTTTCTTACTTGTTTCAATCTACGTAAACCCCTAATTTGCATACTTCTCTTACCTCTTTAAGCTCCCATCCTCTAATTCCGTTTTTCCCCTATTATTACTAATAGTTGCCTGCTCCTTTCAATGAACAACTTAAAATCTTTCTTCTCTCCTGTGCCTGACAACATTCCTAGTTGCGTGCTTAAGGAGTGCTGTTCTTCTATAATTAAAACTCTTTCAATTCTATTAAACCTTTCTTTAGAATCCTCTGTCCTTCCTTATGGAAAGAATCTTACATTATCGCTCTGCATAAAAAGGTTGCAGGTCGGATATATCCAACTACAGGGGAATTGGCAAGTTGTCCGCAATCCCTAAGATCTTCGAAAAGACAATTACATGTTCTGTGCAACACCTCTACAAGTCAATTATCTCCCCTGCCCAACACGGTTTTGTTAAGAGTCGGTCGACTTTGACCAATCTATTGGAATTTACCTCTTTTGTAAATGAGGCATTCCTTAATAGAATGAAAACTGATGTCATCTATACTGATTTGCGTTTGACTCTGTTAAACATAACCTCCTTCTGCATAAACTAAGCATTTTTGGCTTAACACCCTCCCTTTTTCTGTGGATATCATCATATCTTACAGGCAGGATCCAAGGGTTACACTTAGGTTAGCCATCTCTAAATCTGTTTTCGTTACTTCTGGAGTTCCCCAGGGTATTCACCGAAGCCCCCTATTTTTTAATATCTTCATAAATGACCTCCCCTCTTCGCTAACCCATTGTCACATACTTGTGTATGCCGATGATGTGAAATTATTATTGTCTTATAAGGATACCCCAGATCATACGCTTCTTCATGATGATTTAAATTCTATGCAAAACTGGTGCATAACTAATCACTTGAACCTTAATTATTCTAAATGCCTGTTTATGACGATTAACAGGGTGACTCCTTACTTAGCCAATTATTAACTTGACAATATACCTTTAAAACGCATATTGACAGTCGATGACCTCGGTGTTCTTTTTGATAATAAATTAAGTTTCAGACATCATACTTCCACCTTAGTTAATATAGCTAAGGGGACTATTGGAATTATTAATTGCTGAACTAAGGAATTTAATGGTTCATTCGTCACCACACTTCTTTATTCATCCCTAGCCCGACCCATTCTTGAATATTGTTCATGTGTCTGGTCTCCTCAACATCTTCATATTCAAGCTTTAATTGAATCAGTGCAGAAGCAGTTTTTACTCTTCGCTCTTCGAGGACTTAATTGGGACCCTAATCTTGGCCTTCCATCTTATACCAACAGACTCTTGCTTCTTAATCTCCATCCCTTACTAACCGTAGAAGAGTTCTTGGAGTAATTTTCCTCCATACATTAATAATCGGTGATATCTGCCCCCCATCTTTTTTAGAACGCCTTATATTTAATATTCCCTCCAGGACCACTAGGTACTACATCCCTTTAACTCTTCCTACATGCACTACTGACTACGCTTTGCACAATCGTTTTCGGGTATTATGCGCTAATTATAATGAACATTATAGATTGATTGACATATCTCTCTCTCTCTCCCATCTTAAAGCTTCTCTTTACAGCCAACTCCGTTATATCTCTGATTTCCAAGGGCAGTAAGAATGGAGTCTCTGCCATTCATTCTTCCCCTTAAATCAGAGATCTTTCGTGTTAGTTTTGGCATATTTTCATTGATCTGGTTGGGTTTTTCTGGGTTTTTCCCAGCCATTGCAACAAATGTTGGATCAATTTCTTTGCTTGTTATTCCCAGATTAATGGTCTAATTATAATCTTTTTTTAGTTTCAGTTTAATTTAAATTTAAAATTTTTAATAATTACTTTTGATATTGTCTAAATTTAAATTATATATCTATATACTACGATATCATACAATTAATTACTCGCGACTGCTTTTAGTCTGCGTTAATAAATAAATAAAATAAATAAATAAAAAATCTGTTTGTACGTATATGCACATTCATATACATTTGACATTATTTGAATGCACACTTATGTGCATATGTAATACGTATACACAAAAACAAACTTGTACTGCTTGGGCATTTTATCTTTCGTTTGCGACCACTCGGGCCTTGCTAGCTCTTATAGTCTCTGAGATCCTTTTGTTCACAAAGACGGACAGACGGACAGACGGACGGACGGACAGACGGACATGGCAACATCGACTCGGCTAGTCATGCTGATCAAGAATATATATACTTTATGGGGTCTGCCATGTCTCCTTCTCCCTGTTACATACATTGCAACGAATACAATATACCCTTTTACTCTACGAGTAACGGGTATAAAAAAACAAACTTGGCTTCACCAATAGTAATAATAACATGCACAGTCTATATCATTAAAACAAGAAAGAATGCTATAGTCGCCTCGCGACTTTAGGATACCCGTTACTCAGTTTAATTATATTATTAACAATATAATATATTATTAATAATATTAATAATATTACAATCGGTTAGGTAATCGACCCTATTGATTTTAATTCAGATGACTTGAGAAACGCAGAAAATTTTCATAGAAAATCATATTTACAGCGTATTTTTGACCGATCGTCCCTATGGGAGCTATACGATATAGTCGTCCGATTTGGATGAAACTTAGTCAATATGTTTATATTATTGACAGATATATTCTGTGTAAGTTTCACTTCGATTGGTTGGCCAACGTAAAAGTTATTCATATAAATTCATATTTGGAGCGTATTTTTGACCGATCGTCCCTATGGGAGCTATATGATATAGTTGTCCGATTTGGATCAAACTTAGTCAATATGTTTATATTATTGACAGATATATTCTGTGTAAGTTTCACTTCGATTGGTTGGCCAACGCAAAAGTTATTCATATAAATTCATATTTGGAGCGTATTTTTGACCGATTGTCCCTATGGGAGCTATATGATATAGTTGTCCGATTTGGATCAAACTTGGTCAGTATACGTAATCCCTAGACGTGTACTTTCTGTGTCAATTTGGTTTAGATAGCATTACTAACAAAAAAGTTTTCTATACTAAAACATGCTATTTTTACCTGTTTTTACCTTTGTATGCACATAGAACGCCCTAAAGTGGGCGTGTCAAAAACAAAAGCAAACTTGTACTGCTTGGGCATTTTATCTTTCGTTTGCGACCACTCGGGCCTTTCTAGCTCTTATAGTCTCTGAGATCCTTTTGTTCACACAGACGGACAGACGGAAAGACGGACAGACGGACGGACGGACAGACGGACAGACGGACATGGTTATATCGACTCGGCTAGTCATGCTGATCAAGAATATATATATTTTATGGGGTCTGCCATGTCTCCTTCTCCCTGTTACATACATTGCAACGAATACAATATACCCTTTTACTCTACGAGTAACGGGTATAATTAAACAAAATAACAAGCCCAGATAGAAAAAGATTTACAAATGAAAAAGAATAATTAGAAATAAGACCTTAAAACATAGATTTTTAAAGTTAAAAATGATATTGGTTGTTCTTTTCGAAGTTGTTCGACTGTAAGCTACCCCGTAAATTCCTTCGAATATGGAATTTAATAAGTATGCAATTTGTACTCATGATTTGAATGATATAATGATTTTGTAAATTGGTTTGTTGATTTCTGAGGACCTGGAGGATTAATTAAATTTAGGAGAATTAGTATAGGGGATTTTTACAACTAAGAAAGAGCAGAAATTCCAATTGGTTGTGTGGGTAAAGAGTGCAATGGGGCTAATCAACACCTTAGACTCCCAATTCAATTATGACATCTTTATTATGAAAGAATCTGCACTCTTTTGTTCGTTTATGATTATTTTTATACTCTCTGCAAGAGAGAGTATATTGGGTTTGTGAAAAGTATGTAACAGGCAGAAGGAGGCGTGGCAGACCCCATAAAGTATATATATATATATTTGTTCAGCATCACAAGCCGAGTCGATGTTGCCATGTCCGTCTGTCTGTCCGTCCGTCTGTCCGTCTGTGTGAACAAAAGGATCTCAGAGACTATAAGAGCTAGCAAGGCCCGAGTGGTCGCAAACGAAAGATAAAATGCCCAAGCAGTACAAGTTTGTTTTTGTGTTATGACATGCCCACTTTAGGGCGGTCTATGTGCATACAAAGGTAAAAACAGGTGAAACTAGCATGTTTTAGTATAGAAAACTGTTTTGTTAGCAATGCCATCTAAACCAAATTGACACAGAAAGTACACGTCTAGGGAGTACATACACTGACCAAGTTTGATCGAAATCGGATAACTATAGCGTATAGCTCCCATAGGGACAATCGGCCAAAAATACGCTCCAAATATGAATTTATATGAATAACTTTTACGTTGGCCAAGCAATCGTAGTGAAACTTACACAAAATATATTTGTCAATAATATAAACATGCTGACCAGGTTTCATCCAAATCGGACGACTATACCGTATAGCTCCCATAGGGACGATCGGTCAAAAATACGCTGTAAATATGAATTTGTATGAAAATTTTCTGTGTTTCCCAAGTCATCTGAATTAAAATCAATAGGGTCGATTACCTTAACGAGTGTACTATTATTATTGTTATTATATCCCATTGTTAATAATATAATTAAACTGAGTGACGAGTATCCTAAAGTCGCGAGGCGACTGTAGCATTCTTTCTTGTTATACCCGTTACTCGTAGAGTAAAAGGGTATATTGTATTCGTTGCAATGTATGTAACAGGGAGAAGGAGACATGGCAGACCCCATAAAGTATATATATTCTTGATCAGCATGACTAGCCGAGTCGATATAGCCACGTCCGTCTGTCCGTCCGTCCGTCTGTCCGTCCGTCCGTCCGTCCGTCCGTCCGTCTGTCCGTCTGTCCGTCTGTCCGTCTGTGTGAACAAAAGGATCTCAGAGACTATAAGAGCTAGCAAGGCCCGAGTGGTCGCAAACGAAAGATAAAATGCCCAAGCAGTACAAGTTTGTTTTTGTGTTATGACATGCCCACTTTAGGGCTGTCTATGTGCATACAAAGGTAAAAACAGGTAAAACTAGCATGTTTTAGTATAGAAAACTGTTTTGTTAGCAATGCTATCTAAACCAAATTGACACAGAAAGTACACGTCTAGGGATTACGTATACTGACCAAGTTTGATCCAAATCGGACAACTATATCATATAGCTCCCATAGGGACAATCGGTCAAAAATACGCTCCAAATATGAATTTATATGAATAACTTTTACGTTGGCCAAGCAATCGTAGTGAAACTTACACAAAATATATTTGTCAATAATATAAACATGCTGACCAGGTTTCATCCAAATCGGACGACTATACCGTATAGCTCCCATAGGGACGATCGGTCAAAAATACGCTGTAAATATGAATTTGTATGAAAATTTTCTGTGTTTCCCAAGTCATCTGAATTAAACTCACTAGGGTCGATTGCCTGAACGATTGTACTATTATTATTATCGTATCCCATTGTTAATAATATAATTAAACTGAGTAACGGGTACCCTAAAGTCGCGAGGCGACTATAGCATTCTTTCTTTTTTTAATTATTTTATCATTCCTTGAACAAATAAAAGTACTTAACATTTACATTTTTTATATTAAAATTCGCATATTCATATACAGTGGCGAGCAAAAGTGAGTGAATGTTCACAACTTTGACTTTGGCCGTCCAGCAAACGCGAACCATGCAAGCAAATCCAAAAATTTTTTTTGTTTTATGTTTATTATTTTATTTATAACAATTTAGAATAAAGAAACAAAGAAAATTAGATAAAAAACAAAGAGTATGAAAAAAAAAAAACGAAAACAATCCACATAAATTCATTTTTGCACGTTTGGTACTTTTCACCTATTTTCGATTTTCTACTTTGCTTATCAGCAAAAATCATGCAGATTCACCGTTATATTTTGTCCTATCTATGTTCTGTTGTTCGTAGACTAATTTGAAACGTTTGTCTTGCGAATCGAACCAAATTTTTCAATTGAGAGGAAATTTTGAAAAAATTATTGAAAAACCGCATAATTATGAAAAAAATATCGGTAGAAATTGAAAATAGTGTTGTGTGTCTGACCGAGAAAGGCTGTTCTTCACGTTCAATAGCAAATAAACTTGGAATTAGCCAATCGGCTGTGCTTGCAGCTCAAAAAAGGCGAAATGTGACCCCCAAACCGCAGATGAAAGGTCGCAATAAATTGTTAACCGACTCCGATGATAGCAGAAATGAGAAAAAACAAGCTGCTAACACCAAAGGGTGCTTCCTTGGCGGTTAACAAAAATGTTAGCGAATGGTCTGCTAGACGAGCGCTTCACGACATAGGATACACCTCATCAGTGAAAGTAGTCAAATCTGCATTGTCCGATAAGAACGTGAAAGCGCGTTTGAAATTTGCAAGGGAACACAAAAATTGGACCGTTGATGATTGGAAACGCGTTATATGGTCGGATGAGTCCAAATTCAACCGCTTCCAGTCGGATGGAAAGCAATACTGCTGGCGTAGACCTGGTGAACGTCTTCAAAAACACCATGTCAAGCAAACCGTCAAACACGGCGGTGGAAATATAATGGTTTGGGGTTGCTTTACATGGTGGAATATTGGTCCTCTCCACTTAGTAGAAGGCATTATGCGAAAAGAGGACTATTTAGAAATTTTGCAAACCCATCTTCCCAATTTTGTAGACGAATGTGCTTATCCCGAGAAGGACATTGTTTTTCAACAAGACGGGGATCCCAAGCACACAGCGAAAATTGTTAAGGAATGGATTGGGAAACAACATTTTCAGTTGATGGAGTGGCCAGCACAAAGTCCCGACCTCAATCCAATTGAATATCTCTGGTCAATTGTGAAGAGACGGCTCGGGCAGTACCACGCCGCCCCAACAAACATGGGTGACCTATGGGAGCGGGTTAAAACGGAATGGTAAAAAATTCCGAAAGATATTATAAATAACTTGGTAGAGAGCATGCCAAACCGCGTTAATCAAGTTATTTCGAGTAAAGATTTATGGACCAAATATTAAAATTTCTTTGAACTTATTATTTTTCGAAACGTGCAAAAATGAATTTATGTGGATTGTTTTCGTTTTTTTTTTTCATACTCTTTGTTTTTATCTAATTTTCTTTGTTTCTTTATTCTAAATTGTTATAAATAAAATAATAAACATAAAACAAAAAAAAATTTTTGGATTTGCTTGCATGGTTCGCGTTTGCTGGACGGCCAAAGTCAAAGTTGTGAACATTCACTCACTTTTGCCCGCCACTGTATATATTAAAAAGAAGAAAAAAAAATTATTACTTTATATCAACTAACAACATATTTTAAATATTATAAATTACTAAATAACATTATTACGTTATTTTTTAAAAAAGGGAGGTGTGGTATGTTGTGTATGATATAAGCATATGCTCATCGTATTGTAGTGTATACAATATCTGATGTTGTCATATGCACAACTAAAGGCCAGAGTATTGAACTCATAACCATAACGACACTTCTGTCGAATTGTTTGAATAACAAAACCATTAGTAAGTGTTGTAATACGATCGGCCACTTATGTTTGGACAGCCCTGTAGTATTAGATCTGCAATGTAAGCACTTTGATATTAACAGTTACCAAGCCAAATTCCAACGAAATGCTTTTTGCATATTCGTACATATATACCACATAATACATGCTTCCGTTTTGCCGACGATTTCGACGGCAGAACTCTTTATATACAAATTATATACTTAGGTTAAGATAAATGCATATTTTGAATAAAGAATCAGTTTCTTACTGAAAGGCAACAGAGCAAAACGTATAATAAAGAAAATTATTACACATTCTACCTCCGTTGCTCACTATTATGGATTTTTCCCCCCAGGCAAAACAGGTATATTGCGACAATAAGCCTTCGCTCAAATCCAATACTGGTGCGTCTTTACTGCTAAACAACTTTGGAGTTAATATTGCTAATGCACAATCGGACACTGGATAGATTATTTAGCAAAAATATATTAAAGAAATTCCCAACTTGACTCCGACCTTCTTATTCCATTCTCCGCTTTCAAGGGATGAGGTATCAATTGTTTTATGGCCCTTTTTTTGATTTGGCATAATCGGAAAGACAAATTCGTAGACTTAATTTAGAGTAATGCTTACTTACTTATATATATATATATGTTTCACGACCGAGATACCCAAAAAAATATAGTTTATTTGTGGGTTACACTTTACTTTATTCTTAACTTAGGTTTACAGTCGGAGTAACTTATACATGCACTATTTGAATCGAAGGAATACAATGTTAGAGTACAGGCTTCGGCGGCAAGATTAGAACTAATTTGACAGAAGGGTGTATGGGGATATTTATACGATAATTGTTTGTATATGTTAGTGAGTTTTTCGTGTGACAGTCAAATTAGACTTTAGACTCTAGGCTTGCTAGGATGCTGAATAGGCATTTCTCACGTTCTGGCGATTCTGATATGGTCTTACAATTTTTATGTTTAAGTTATTTAATGGAATGTTTACATTAATTGGGATTTTTCGGGAGTCTATGTTTATAGTGGCGATTCTGATATCGTCTTACAATTTTTATGTTTAAGTTAATTTATGGGAATGTTTACATTAGGATTTTTCGGGAGTCTATGTTTATACCTCGGGAGTCTATGTTTATGGCATAATTGTTTGTAATATAAGCATAATGGGAATTGTGCGTGTGTAATGGATTATCGATATATAACTATTTATATATTCTCCTCATTATCTTATGTAAAATTTAAGAGTTCTATTCCTGCAAAAATTTACGATTTACATAGAAGGAATGAGTACTTTGTTTGCATGCAAGCAGCATCAGATCCACTCTTTTAGAAGGATTTCGAAGAGAATAATTACAGTCCCAAACAAAATTTAAGTCTTTAAGTCCCCACTGTGCGTTGTTCAGGCGCCAGTAATCTACGCAGAACCGCGTGGTGCCATCCTTTTTACGAACCAGGACAGCAGGCGATGCCCACGTACTCGCAGACGGCCGGACTACGCTCTACTTCTATGCGACGTGCAAGCGTATGGCAAGTCACCTTAGTGCGATCGGTGTGGGTACTGCGTGCCGTGAATACCGTTCGGTAGTGCGTCCGCCGGCAGATCGTTGTGGATCCAGAAATCCCAATCGACAGGAGGTTTGCTAATGGATGCGCTTACTGGTGGGATGGGCGGCAGTAACTCTACTGTCTCCAATTGGCCTATATTCAGCACGTGGAGTGTGGCAGCGTTACAAGATGTATCTGCCAAGGAACTACTTAAGATTATATCCGATGGGAGTTCAGAATGTATCCCGCGATCCAAGATGGTCTGTGTCAGCTGGTCCTGGGAAGTACAACCGACGCGAAGTACAACCAATATCTACTCAAAATGACGCTCTCGAATTTCCAGGCGGTCATCCATGATAGCAACGCGTTTTTCCAGTAACTGCTCTCTAGCCTCCAAGCGACTAGAAATGGTTTCACCGATTCTCTGCTGTGCCTTTAATAAAGTCGCCGTAAGTTCCTGCTCGCATTCTCCCGCGGCAACAGTCTCCTGGTGCTGACGAATCGATTTCTTCGGCATTGTGATTCGTTTTTTTGCAAGTCACAATGTAGCGAAAACTGCCTAAGCTGTAGTTCAGGGTCACCACGGGACTTCTTAGCGGTTCGAGCGGTACTTCGTATTTAGTCAGGTAGCCGGAAAGCGGTTTATACGCCGGTTAACATTAGGTTGCGCAGATCTTGGAGAATCTTGGGAAAAATAACACGTGCAATCAGAACCTTACTTTATTATCTCTCTTATACTAAAATTCACGTGTAAGCCAAGTTGAACAGCAAAGAGCACAATTTAGCTAATGTGCATATATGTAAGTCTAGTTCTTATAATAACAATACTTAGGAAGACAGAATGCGATACATTTGACCAGTGCATTATGGTTCAAATGCCCAAATTTGTTGAATTAATTAATAACTCAAGAAGATGGACCCTTTACTTTTCACTTTAGTCTCAAAAAAAAATATGAAGTGTTCTAGTCGTTTGTACAACCCGTCGGAAGAAGTATTCGGTTTGCTGAGACATGTGAATATGCAATTTTGCAGGAGCCAAATAAAAAGTTTTATTGAACGCGCGATTTAAAATGATCGTTCGCATTTTTAATAAGATCTTAATATGATCAGGTGACCATGTATGGAGCCTGAAAGGAGCAAATCCAACTATGAACGCAAGGCAACAAAAATAAGCATGATTAGGTTTCACAACAGTAGAGCAAAAATTTTTGTGACTCTTCCGTTAAACTCTTATCCGACAGTAACTGGCAAATGGTATACCAAAAACTGTTTGCCAAAAGTTTTCAAAAACTTTCTTTGAAAGAGAAGAAGAACAGTGAGACACTGCGTCGCTACTTTTTACACCATGAAAATGCGCCAACTCAGCTTCTGCAATAACAAGTAACTTCATAGCGTTTCCTGGAATTGAAGAAATTCGTCCATTTTCTAATCTGGCTCCGTGTCAATTCTGGTTATTTCCAAGAAATGACAAGAAAAACGGTTATCTCCGGCTTGCTGAAGATTAAATACCCTTGCAGTCATGCATTTTGCGTTAATTTGGATTGAATTACCAATTGTTCTTTAGGAAATATCTGAAATAATCACCCCAGTTGTCGGCGTTTAAAACATAAAAACGTGGAGAGGAACCACATCTGTCCCAAGTTTCATCAAAATAGCTTTCAAATTAAAAGTCTAGTTCAGGCGGACAGACGGACATGGCTAAATCGACTCGGATGCTGACAAAAATATACATATAGTTTATCAACGTTGGTTGCGCTAACCAACTGTAAATTGTACGCGAGAAGAACAACAAAGCAACTTTTAAAGTGCTTAATAGCGACGTTTCGCTGATAAGCGATCTTGCTGCTACGCGTGTGTGAGTGCGTACGTGTGCAGAGTACCGCTGCTCGTCGCTGATTGGTCTGCCAATCAGAAAGCAGCAGAGATTTTTAAAGTGCGGCATACTTTCGTGCGCGGCAATAAAAGTAAGGCATACTTTCGGGCGAAAAGTAGTGCATACTTTTGGGCGTGTGTTTTCGCGAGAGTTGTTGCCTATTAAACAGGCGCAATGGAGAGCGATGCGAGCAGCAGTGCTGCCGGCTCCGCGCGATCGTCGGGGAGGAAGAGGCGTGGTCGAGGTGGAGGGCTCCGGACAGACACCCGTGCGCAGACGCTGGCCGACGTAGCCATGCCGCCACCGGTGCTGTCGCCCCCGCGGAAACTCCGAGCGACAGTCGCTAGCTCAGCGGATGAGAGCGATGTGTCCGCGCGAGCCGCCGCCCCCGTGCTTACAGGAACCGCCGGTCCTGCCGTAGTCGCCGTTCCCGCCGCTGCCGCGGTTGCAGCCCCCGTCGCTGCCCCTGTTGCCGCCCCCGTTGCCGCCCCCGTTGCCGCCCCCGTTGCCGCCCCCGTTGCCGCCCCCGTTGCCGCCCCCGCTGTTGCCCCCGCTGCCGCCCCTGCAGTGCCACTGTGCCCGGCCTGGCGCATTGTGGCAGGAGGAACGCCCGCTGTCCTAGCGGAGATTTCTGCAGCCGGAGAGGGATTTAGGAATGCCATGGTGGGCATTCCCCAGGATGCTGCGAGGGAGATCTCGGCAGCCATCAAGCGCCTAGAGGAGCTGGCTATGTCACTTGCGGTCAAGAACGCGATGCTGCAAAGCCTCTCGGGTGGACCGCCCGCACCACAGGCGCCCGCTCCAGTCGCACAGCTAGCCGCAGCTAGCTACGCCGCCGCCGCTGCAGCTCCCATTGCTGCTCCCAGCTTCCGGAGGCCTCCGGAGACCTGGTCAGCAATGGTGACCAGCAGCAATCCCGAGGAGACGCCACAGCAAGTTGCTGAGCGCGTTCGCCGGGAAGTTGCGCCCGCACTTGGTGTTCGTGTTCACGAAGTGCGTGAGCTAAAGCGGGGTGGAGCCATTATCCGCACGCCGTCGGCGAGCGAGATTAAGCGCGTGGTGGCGAACAAGAAGTTCGCAGAGGTTGGACTGAAAGTCCAGCAGAGCCAGGGCGTGAGGCCCAAAGTGACGGTGTTCGACGTGGACACCAGCATAGAGCCGGAGCTCTTCATGGAGGAGTTGTTTGCGAACAACTTCCAGCAGGAGATGACAGCGGCTGCATTCAAGAAGGCTGTGCACTTGGAGTCCAAGCCTTGGTCCGTCACGGATGGCGCCAGTGTGTCGCTGACGCTAGACGTGGACGAGAAAGCGCTGGCGATACTTGAGAGGGCCGGTCGGGTCTATATCAAGTGGTTTTCGTACCGATGCCGGTCGCTCGTCCGTACGTATGCTTGCCATAGGTGCGTCGGATTTGACCACAAGGTGTCTCAGTGCCGCTTCAAGCAGGACGTGTGCCGCCAGTGTGGACAAACGGGCCACGTTGCAGCGAAGTGTGTGAGCCCGGTGGACTGCCGGAATTGCCGCTTCAAGGGGCTGCCTTCGGGGCACTCGATGCTTTCAGCATCATGCCCGATCTACGGGGCAGTGTTGGCAAGGGTGCAGTCCAGACATTAACATGTTTGTGCTCATCCAGGCCAACTGTGGTCGGGGACGCGTTGCGTGCATCGACATTGGTGTACGTATGCGCGAACTTGGCCACACCTTTGCGCTGCTGCAGGAGCCGTATTCGGACGAAGCGGGTCGAATCACTGGATTCCCATCCGGGATGAGAGTGTTCGGCAGCAAGCTGTTCGATGGACGCAGGAGGAATGCCGCTGTCATCGTCGACGACCCAGATGCCATCTGCCTACCAGTCGAGTCGCTAATCACCGAGGCTGGGGTATGCGTGAGGGTCACTGGTAGAAATGGCTCATTTTACCTGACCTCACTGTACTGCCATGCACATGCTGAATTGACAACGCGGGACCTTACGTACATGGATGCCGTACTGCTACAGGCGAGCAGTACTCCGGTCATCCTCTGCCTGGACGCGAACGCTGTATCCCCCATGTGGATCAGTAAGCGCTACGAAACCTTTCGTGGCCAACTGAACTACAGTCGGGGTGAGCAGCTGGAGGACTGGATCGTAGGGAGCGGAGCCGAAGTCCTAAATCAATTCAGCGAGGTGTTTACGTTCGACAATCGCCGCGGACAGAGCGATATCGACGTTACAATTGCCAACAGAGCTGCGTCTACGTGGGCCACGTATGACTGGAGTGTGGACGAGTGGGACTTGAGCGACCATAACATTATCACTGTTGTGGTATCGCCGTCCCCAGATACAGTTGAGAGCACATATGCTCCTGTACCGTCCTGGAAGCTCAGCAATGCGAATTGGCGACTGTTCGACTCGGAGCTGGTAGAGGAAATCCTGGAGCACCTTCCCTTGGAGGATATCAGGAATTCGCCGTTGGACTCCTCGGTGTCTGCACTACGCCTTGCCGTACAGTCCGTGTGCGACAGGGTGCTGGGCCGCAGGCCGTCCAGAGCCACGGGAAAGGTGAAGTGGTGGACCACAGAGCTGAGTACCAAACGCCAGGAGGTCAGGAGACTGAGGCGGAGGCTCCAGGATGCTCGGCGCAGAGATCATGACTCTGCGCAGCTTCTTGCTACTCATCTGCGGACAGCCGTTCGCGAGTTCAAGAAGCTCATCCTGAAGACGAAGGAGGATCACTGGCGGAGCTTCGTTGGAGACCACAGGGATGACCCATGGGGGCACGTATACCGGATATGCCGAGGACGAAAGCGGTCCGCAGATCTGGGATGCCTTCGTTCGGATGACAGGCTGGTCGTAACATGGCACGACTGCGCGAGTCTCCTCCTCCGTAACTTTTTTCCAGTTGCGGAAGCGAGTGATGACATTGTCATTCCGAATGGAGCTGCACCGGCTCTCGAAGCTTTCGAGGTTGGAGCATGCGTCACCCGGTTGAAGAGCAGGCGCTCTCCCGGACTGGACGGCATCACCGGCGGTATCTGCAAGGCTGTATGGCGTGCCATCCCCGAGCACATGACAACGTTGCTTTCCCGTTGTGTGGCAGAGGGATACTTCCCACTTGAGTGGAAGTGCCCGCGAGTAGTGGCGCTCCTCAAGGGCCCCGACAAGGATAGGAGTAATCCAGCATCCTATCGGGGTATCTGCCTGCTGCCAGTGTTTGGCAAGGTGCTGGAGGGGATCATGGTGAGTCGGATGAAGGAGGTGCTTCCGGATGGAAATAGATGGCAATTCGGCTTTCGACCTGGACACTGCGTGGAGGATGCATGGAGGCACGTTCAGACTAGCGTTGCCGCCAGCCGGGCGAAATACGTTCTAGGTCTGTTCGTGGACTTCAAGGGAGCCTTCGACAACATTGAGTGGAGCGCCGCGATGCGCCGCTTAATAGCCCTAGGATGCCAGGAAGCCAGCTTGTGGAGAAGCTTCTTCTGTGGCAGGAGGGCCAGGATGACCAGCAGATTTGGAGAGGTCGACGTCGAGGTAACTCGAGGCTGTCCGCAAGGATCCATCAGTGGGCCGTTCATTTGGAACACCATGATGGATGTGCTGCTCCAGCGTTTGGAGCCCTTGTGTGTTTTCAGCGCATACGCCGACGATCTGCTGGTTCTCGTCGAGGGAAGGTCGAGAGCCGAACTGGAGAGTCGAGGAGAGGAGCTGATGTCCGTTGTGGGAACTTGGGGAGCTGAGGTCGGAGTCTCGATCTCAACCAGCAAGACGGCAATGATGATGTTGAAGGGGAGATTGGCCGCTTCCAGGCCACCTCTGGTACGATTTGCAGGAGTAAGTCTGCCATACGTCACGCAATACCGGTACCTTGGCATCACGGTCGGCGAAAGGTTGAGTTTTCAACCGCATATCGCAGGATTGCGAGGAAAGCTGGCCGGAGTCGTCGGAGCATTGAGTCGCGTGCTACGGGTCGACTGGGGTCTCAGTCCCCGGGCAAAACGGACCATTTATGCCGGACTCATGGTGCCCTGTGCACTATTTGGTGCCTCGGTGTGGTATTCCGCGGTCGGGAGAGAGTCGGGGGCCAGGAGGCGCCTCATCTCCTGCCAAAGAGTCATGCTCTTAGGATGCCTTGCGGTATGCCGAACAGTGTCCACCGTGGCACTGCAGGTGCTTGCTGGAGCTCCACCTTTGGACCTGGTTGCCAAGAAATTGGCAATCATGTTTAAGGTCAAGCGTGCCCACCCGCTGGAGGAAAGCGATTGGCTGTTCGGTCTGGATTTGGCAAATCTGGATCGGAGGCAGATGAAGGCGATGCTGGACGAGCGCATGTGCTGCGAGTGGCAACGCAGATGGGATGACGATGAGCACGGTCGACCGACTTATCGCTTCATCCCGGACGCATGCTTCGTCTTCAGCCGGATGGACTTTGGATTTAGTCTCCACGCTGGATTTCTGCTGACGGGCCATGGATCGCTAAACGCGTTTCTGCATCAGAGAACTCTGAGCACAACGCCCGCATGCCAATGCGGTGCTGAGTGTGAGGACTGGCAGCACGTGCTAGTTGCTTGCCCTCTCTATGCAGATCTGCGAGACCTTGACGGACTTGGTGTAAGAGGAGGGGACGCCGGTTGGGATTTTTCCCGGGTCCTGGACACACCAGAACAGCTCAGCAGGCTGGAGTTGTTCGCGAAAGAGGCGTTTGCTAGACGGCGGCGATGGAGGATCCTTCAGGAGGACACCCAGGATCAACCAGTGCCGGGTCAGTGATGGCCAAAACTGGAAGTGGTATTGGAACCTGGACCATGCCACGAAGTCTTACCAGAGTACTTTAATCTGGCAGTGATGCGGTACTTGTACCAAATCACGAGGTCTTACCAGAGCACTTTAATCTGGCAGTGATGCGGTACTTGTACCAAATCACGAGGTCTTACCAGAGCACTTTAATCTGGCAGTGATGCGGTACTTGTACCAAATCACGAGGTCTTACCAGAGCACTTTAATCTGGCAGTGATGCGGTACTTGTACCAAATCACGAGGCTACCAGAGCACTTTAATCTGGCAGTGATGCGGTACTTGTACCAAATCACGAGGTCTACAGAGCACTTTAATCTGGGTCACATAAGTAGCTTCGGCTACGACAAGCTCACCAAGCAATAAGTTGGAAGACAAATCTTCGGAGGAGTCGCAGGGCCGACCAAAGCCTCAATTTGGCAGACTTTCTTCCACATGGAAGAAAGATCGCCGGCGCCCACCCAGTGCCCGGTTGTCGGAAACCAGAATGGGAAGCAGTCTCGACTGCGAACAGCCGATCAAAGCTGTAAATTTGTACCACGGGATGGGCTGGTGGCCAAGGCCAGCCCAGTGGAGGTTGGCCCCCTTTGTGGGAGTATCGTGGTGGCTGTTGGTTATACCCAAATGCGGGCAGAGCGTATGACTCGACGTGGAGTTGCGTGAAACAACCGGGTGCTGTACCCATAGACCAGCAGAGGTTTTAGGTAGGCCTCGCCTCTCACCAAGGGGGAATGTTATGTCCGACAACATGCATTCAATTTGGCACCTGAAAGGTAAAACTTTTGGGGGCGTTGGTGGACGCTTAAATTCACCCGCTGTACTATGCGTCACATATGTGGCGCAATCGTGTACCGTGGTTGTAAACCCCTTAAGGTGGTAGACGCCACGTTAAACAAATTCGACTTTATGTCCCTATCTACTATTATTTGTTTAACATCGACAACAAAACAACAAGATCTTGAGTGGAAATTCGCCGCGTTGCGCCTCTTAATAGTTCTTAAAAACGAAATGTCATTGAGATAAACCTTTATTTTTTGGAAAGATTCATACATAGCTTTAAAGTATGCATATATTATTATTAGGAGGGCCAGGATGTCACCAGCTTTTTGTTATAGATTTTGATAAGTCGACGTAGTTTAGGTAAAACGAGGCACTTGTAAAAATCCATAAAAACAGAGGGCCGTTCAATTGGAACACCAATCATGGATGTTGTACTAAAATTATGTAGCCCTACTATGTATTAAAAACAAAACAAAACGACCATCTGCTGGTTCTCGTCGAGGGAAGGTCGAACCAGCAAAAAACTGGAGAGCAACTCGAGGTTAGTAAGGAGCTGTATTTCCGTTGTGGGAACTTGGGTAAATATTATGATGCCGTTAGGTCGGAGTCTCGATACACTGCAACCAGGAGAGACTGGCAATGAATGATGTCGTGTAGAGCGAGAATGGCCGCTTCAGGCCAGATAGGAAAATGTATAAGAAAAACTAAAAGAAAACTACCCGCAGTACCGGTGAAAACTTGGTAAAAACGGTCGGCGAAAGGTTCAAAATACAACCGAAGAATTGAAACAAGATTGCGATTACAAACTGGCTGTAGATCGTTGGAGCAAAGAGCGCGTGCCACGGGTCGACAGTGGCATACAATTCCCGGATAAAACGACCATTTATGCCGGACAAATGGTCAAATGTGCACTATTTGGTGCCTTTGTTGTGTGCATTCCGCGTGTCGTGTGAGAGTGTGGGCCAGGAGGCGCCTCATACCTGGCAAAGATGTCATGCTCCTCGGATGCCTTGCGGTATGGTCACGAACATGTCAACTGTGCCACTGCAGGCGCTTCTGGAGCACCTGCTTTACCTGGTCGTCCAGAAATTGGCAAATCTGATGTTCACAGCGTTAAAGCTGCCCACCTGCAAATGTAAAAAAGCGATTGGCTTTTCGGTCTGTAGTTTTGGCTAATCTGGATTTCCGAGGCAGATGTCAAGGCGATGCTGGACGAGTGCAAGTGCTGAGTTGTCAACGCAAATGGATACGATTGAGCACGGTTATAAAAGCCGACCGACTTTGTGAAAGGCGAAAACTAATTTATCCCGATGTATGCTTATATTTCAGCCGGATGTCATTGAAAAATTTATGTGTTCATTGCCACGTGCGGAGCGGCTGGCAAACAATCTTTAACTTAGTCTAACGTTACATAGATCGCTAAACGCGTGACAACATCAAGACAATAGCACAAAGCCAAAGCGACAAAAAGTGAGGACTGAAAGCAAGTTAAGTGAGGCAGATCTGTGAGACCTTGACGGAAACTTGGTTAGAGAAAATGCCGGTAGGGACAAATAATGCCGGGTCCTAACACTGCAGAACAGCTCAGGAAGCTGGATTTTGATTCGAAATAATTGGCTTTTAAAACTAGCAAATTTTACGGCGGTGATGGAGTGATAAATATAGATAGTTGCAAAACCAGAGGTTATTTAAACCAAAGCACGGGTCGAATGATGGTCCAAAACTGAAGTGGTATTGGAACCTACCAAAAATCCCACGAAGTCTTACCAGAGTACAATTAATCTGGCAGTGATGCGGTACTTGTACCAAATCACGAGGTCTTACCAGAGCACCTTAATCTGGCAGTGATGCGGTACTTGTTTACCAAATCACGAGGTCTGACCAGAGCACTTTAATCTGAAAGTGATGCGGTACTTGTTAACAAATCAAGAGGTCTTACCAGAGCACTTTAATCTGGCAGTGATGCGGTACTTGTACCAAATCACGAAGTCTTACCAGAGCACTTTAATCTGGCAGTGATGCGGTACTTGTACCAAATCACGAGGTCTGACCAGAGCACTTTAATCTGGCAGTGATGCGGTACTTGTACCAAATCACGAGGTCTGACCAGAGCACTTTAATCTGGAAGTAGCTTCGGCTACGACAAGCTCACCAAGCAATAATTTGGAAGACAAATCTTCGGAGGAGTCGCAGGGCCGACCAAAGCCTCAATTTGGCAGACTTTCTTCCACATGGGAGAAAGATCGCCGGCGCCCACCCAGTGCCCGGTTGTCGGAAACCAGAATGGGAAGCAGTCTCGACTGCGAACAGCCGATCAAAGCTGTAAATTTGTACCACGGGATGGGCTGGTGGCCAAGGCCAGCCCAATTGAGGTTGGCCCCCTTTGTGGGAGTATCGTGGTGGCTGTTGGTTATACCCAAATGCGGGCAGAGCGTATGACTCGACGTGGAGTTGCGTGAAACAACCGGGTGCTGTACCCATAGACCAGCAGAGGTTTTAGGTAGGCCTCGCCTCTTACCAAGGGGGAATGTTATGTCCGACAACATGCATTTAATTTGGCACCTGAAAGGTAAAACTTTTGGGGGCGTTGGTGGACGCTTAAATTCACCCGCTGTACTATGCGTCACATATGTGGCGCAATCGTGTACCGTGGTTGTAAACCCCTTAAGGTGGTAGACGCCACGTTAAACAAATTCGACTTTATGTCAGTCCGTCCGTCCGTATGAACACCTGGATCTTCTAAAGTACAAGAGCCACCAAATTTGGAATGAAAATCCGCCTCGCCTATGTGGTTGGTTTTTTTTTTTTTTTTTTTTTTTTTTTTTTTCCCATAAAAGGTCCCCCACCAAGTTTGGTCAGGATAACAATAACCCCCCAATCCGATAACAATAGCCTATAGCTATTATTGGACATATTGGTCGAAAATTGGTGATTGGTTTACAAATATTTTATTTTAATGAACCGACCTCAACCAAACTTACATATTATGTGCATATTAGTAGCTATAAGTCTTTTTCAACTGTGGTCCGGATCAGACCACCATTTCCCCTTTCTTTCCCCCTTCAAGGTAAGATTTTATTTTTGTTTTGTATTTGTAAATGGTTTTTTTAAATAACGGTTTTTCAACCAAACTTACACATTATGTCTTTGTAAGTCTTTACCAAATTTGGTCTTGATCAGACAACTGATGCCTTTAGCTCCAATAGGAAAAATCGGTCGACAAAAGGGCATTTGTATGAAGTTAGTTATATTATGTGTATGGTAATATTGTAACTATCCTCATCAAGTTTGATCCGAATCGGACTGCTATAGTCTATAGCTCCCTTTGGGAAATCGGTCGAAAAAAAGGACATTTCGATGAAGATATTTAGTGCTAGTTAAGCTATCGCAACCAAGCCCACAGATTTTGTGTATGGTGCCAAATTATCTGAAAAATCGAAATAAATTTGATTTTAACAAATTGCTATTTTAGTAAACGTTACAATATAATTCAGACTAAGCAGTCGTCTAAGAGCTTGGCAGGGTGCGAGCGGTTGATGCGAGAACAAAAAGCGAACTGATCTGGCGCTCGCGACAGTTGCACTGGCCAACGCAAATGAAACATACCATCTAGCTTAAGTATAAGAGATTGTCTTACATACAGTACAGGTCAATGCATAAAATTAATTTCGTGGCTTAAGCTAACACTTCATTATCTTCTTTAAACTACGCTTATGACTTAACACCGGCCATCCTGAAGCTTCGCAATTGGATCCTCTAACAGTCCCATAACCGTTTTAACTCTGGCGACCCGGATTTTTCCATCGCCTCCTGGAGTTGTCCTCGGGCACCTCGATAAGATCGTTAATGTAAACTTTTTCATGCGCCTCCTGTGGACGTCGTCCTTCGAGCACGGTTGCCAGAAGCGCAGTCTTAGCGGGGACAGCAGCTGTCACCTGCGATGTGGCCCGCACGAACCCTTGCGGCCTCGAATAAAGCGGCTGCTCTATGACGAATGGCCTAGGGTGAGCGCCTTGAATTCATTATGGCCTCTACGTCGGCCAGGTAACCTCTGATATCGTCCTCTGTGACCGACGCGCTGCCAATCTGCCGTATGATTGGCGTGTTTGGCTGACTTCACTGCCGCCTCCCACAGCCCTCGGAAGTGCTGCGCTCTCGGAGGGATGAACTTCCATTCCATCCCTCGTTCCGCTGCGAATAGCCGCAGGCTGCTCTGCTGCTGGTTGTAGGTTTTCTGGAACTCCCTGACCAGGTTGCTCGTCCCCACCAAGTTGGTCATTGTCCGATTATTGCCGGACGTAGAGGCCATATCGCGCGAAAAAGCAGTTCACAAAAAAAAAAAAAAATAGTCGCATTAGCGGACAAGTCTGCTAAAAATTCCAAGTGAAACTTTTGAAGCAAAACAAACGAACACTGCAATATACATTTTTACTGGGGCTCGTCCTCTAATTCGCAGCGAAACTTCACAAACGGTGAACACCCGAATGATTTGCTCCATTAACCTCGGTTTATACCGAAAAAACATAGACGTATTTTCACACTATCTGAGGAGTGCATTCTAGTTGAAAGTTGACGAACCAAATCCTCTGCCCGAACAATGTTATCATTGTTTTTGCTTCTGCGTGATATTTACCAATAATTAGCAAAAATTAGCTGCACAAGCAACCAATTTTTCGGCATCAGAAAGTCTACCTCCTACACGTATTTACGAGATTCTACTGCCAAAATCGTCTAACTTCTGAATAAATGGAGACAACGATTATGAACTTGGTTGCACAGTGATGCCTTTTTTGAGTCGATCGAATTCAAACTTGAACTCTGCTCGCTGAACTAGTTCCAGTAATTTTTAAAAAGGGAAGTTTAATTATTTTGGTCTTAGTTCGACAGTGTGCGTTTTTTTCGTTTTGATCTTGCTATAAATCTGTACATGTACGCAACTATTCGTACCATTTTGCTACATGACGAAAACCGGGAAACAAACTAGGCTAACCAACTAAAGCTGCTAACCAAACAGACGAGTGCTGACTTCAAAATGTTCATTTTGAGGCCATTGTCTTTATTCCTTGAAAAGAAAGGGTGGGCCCTCAAATTGACTGTAAGAGTTCCTAAACGTCACAACAGCTGGATTACTGAATGTTGGTACTCCAAGATTCATCAGTGGTCATCTCTTGGATGCCTGCAACTCGATTGGCTACGAATGTTGCTAATAACGAAGGGGAAGTGTTTATCCAATGTAATGTGTTCTCTGAATCAGTCCAGACACTCACACTCTCGATTTGACATCGGTCCAGTACATGCTTAATGGAGGACCATAGTTGAGCTAACATATACGCTGCACACAGGTCTAGTCTGGGAATGGACTTGGTTTTAAGTGGAGCGACTTTTGCCTTTGCGGTTAGCAATCGGCAGACGATTTTGAAACCGTGAATTCCATTTAGTTTCATAAGATTCTACTTGAATTTATCCCATCTGCTATGCATTTCCATAAGCATTGTATCATCCCACGGTAAATGAATGCGCCACAGTTCTTGAAGGAGCATTCTTGCCCTAATGCTAATTGCGCTTGGTAGGACTTAGCTTGGTAAAGCAATTATCCAAATGATACTGGAAAGTAAGCAACCTTGGTGTCCACCTTATGACAAGCATTTTTGTCGAATCGGCATCATTAAAACTCAAAAGTTTTTCATTTTCGCCTTCTTCCCAGAAATAAGAATGATTCGAAAACCATTTGGCCAAACAATTAGCTGAAATCGGCGATCGTTATCGGATACGCTTACTTTTCGATATATCTTTTTCATATCTGCCGTGAGGGAATATCGGTTCAAACGGAACCTCACAAGCGACAAAATTAGATATCTCTGAAAAGTAGGTCCCACCATGAGTAATTCTTTCAGAGAATTGTGAGGATGAGAACAAAGACTAAACTTCGAGCCACAACGCAGTCGGCCCATTTCGGCAATGTATTGTAGTCAAGCTGCTCCTTATATGGACAGCGGGTCAATATCAAATATTAGGGCAACAGTGTCAAAGAAAATGAGGCATTTATTGTCTTCAGGCACCTGGAAAGCTCTGATGGTGCCTAAAACCTCATCTGATAAACACGATATCAAATGGTGGAATTTTTTAATATTTGACAACGAGCGATCAGAGTGCACCAAACTAATAAAAAGATAAAAACTTAAGTCAACTTTAGGCACGTGACAATGGTGAGAAACTGGAGGTAAGTTTTCGGATGCGTGGTACGCACTTAGGGCAGACATGTATGATGATCGGACCAAAATACATGTTTTCTCAAACTTTGCGCGGCTAGTATTGTCGGAATATATTGCATAGATCTCTGACTGCAGATCCATTGCTTTAGAAATGTACGAATTAAGAATATCTAGGCGACACTGAATCTCAAATTCACTTGGAGTCAGCTGAGTGAAGATAATCAGCTGTCTAAGTAAATTTATTGAATAACATAGATAAGAGTAGCTAAAAAAGCGCAAGCGCATGCAAATAAGCGCTGACAGTAGGCAACAACAAAAACAATAAACCACCTAGACGCACAAGCGACTGTTCAACGATTATCAGCTAGTTAGCGATATTCGGCTGATTAAAGTTAAGCAGGAGTGGGCGACTGCACTTTATGAAAATACAACAACAGCACATACGTGTGGAGGCATACGATGCGATATACCAACAACTGAAAAGCTTGCAGCTACTCAGCGTACGTATGAATCTTTGCTAGCGCTAGCAGCGTTGACACAAACAAAAGTAAATGACAAACAAAGTTAAAATTAACTACCGCAAGCTTAACTCCCCGCACTATATACATATAAGTTAACACTATCCAATACAGAGCACCCCTTCTCTTCCCCGACCCTAGACACCTCTGTGCTCTGTACTCAGCCATACGCCTCTGTCACACGCTTCATAACTACTTCCGGCTTCTCCCACTATTCAGCCACTTCCCCTCACCACGGTTCTTGTGGTCAATAACTCGTCCGAAAATACCAACGCAGCTCAATTCGAATTCTCCGCTTGTTGCTAGCTATTGCAACACAGTTGCAATTATGCTGACATGCTCAAGTTCGGGGAATGCAGAGTTGACACCGGAAACCGATTCGCGGGCTCAGCAACAGTCGCACGGAAAGTGCTGACTCTGTTAGCGCCGCTGCCGGGACCGCTCTGCCGTTACGCTCCCGACGTCGCGACGGCAAGTGGAGCTTTTGTAAGAACAATCGAGTAAGGGAACGGGCAGTTCCAATTGGGGAATCAGACCAGACAGCAGCTATATTGAAAACACTTCTAACAAATAAATTGTAACGTAATTCAAATTTTAATCTTTTTACTATGAAACTAAATCAAACGTAAGTATAACTTAGAAAATGATCACCAATTGGACTCTGTCCAGTGGGATTAGTTTCCTTAATTGGCGCCCGAGCAGGGACCACTGGTGATTGTGATCGTGCGAATAAAGAATTAGTAGTAATAGTGAACCAATAAAGTTATAAAAAATAAGTGGAAAATTTCTAAGTGTTGCGCGTTGCTGAAATTCTCCACTAAATAATAAAAGACAATATTAACCAATAACGAAAATTTTTGTAATGAAAGAAAGGGGTTTGTGTAAATAAAAATGTGTACGCTCTCGCGGGGGTTCGACTCCCCACCACAACTCCCTGTCGTGCGGCAACTTTGCCAACTAAACTATTAAAATTCTTGACATAAAATTGTGCAGGAATGATGGTGACGAAAAAATATGGGTGGACATTTTATGTCAGGGGTTCGACTCCCCGCCGTGTAACTGTCAAAGCTGTTAAACTTGCATGCGATTATAGTCTAAAGTGGTCCTAGCCTAGTTTTAAGAGATAGCCACTGTGGCAGCTTCGACCTGCAAGTGGCAAAAAATAAAAATGAAATATGGAACCTTAAATGTGCGCGAGTAAGTGCGAGTACTAGTGTGGTATATGTGCAGTGAAATGTGTAGTTGTGCACTATGTTCCGTTGGAAAGGCTTAGTGATAAAAATATATATTCTTCAAAATCACATACGGCTGCCTAATGGTTCGTGGAGTCATCCTTACCTCAGTAGGCTGTAACGAGCTAAAAAGAATCATAAAGACCTCCAGCAAGGTGCAAAGAAAAGTTTAAGGAAAAATATAATAAAATATATTTCCACATACAACAAAATATTTATGGCTCACATTTTACCACATGAAGCCTTGTGTCTCGTACCACGCATATGCACGAAAAAATAACCCAAAACTAAAAAGAAAACAAAACAAAAAAAAAAAAAAAACAAAAAAAAGAGAAAAAAAATCAAAGAAAGAAAAAAAGTAAAGCAAAACTTCCAAAAAGAAAACGTTAACAACCTTCCTTTACACTACATTTTACTAATTAGAATTTTATCTCCGGCAGATCCTAAAGGAAGAAAAAAACTATACAACACTACACACACCATCGAACACAATAATATCTTTTAAGGGTAAAAGAGACGTTGACCCTCGCATAGGCTTTAAAAAAAAAATTTTTTTTTCAGTAAATCAAAAATATAAAAAATAAACAAGAATTTTGGAAAACTTTCGAAGAAGAGGATAAAGGTTGACATACACTGCCATTACAAGCTTGCTGTAGTAAATTTTCTCTAATAAAATTTTTTTTCCCTAAAAAATCAAAACGTAGTCCAGAAGGAGGAGCCAAGGCAGGCCCTGACTAAGATAACAACTTTGGAAGCTGACCTGGCTAGGGAACGAGAGGCTACTAGTAGAAGAAACTAGACCCTTAGCTCGCCCTCGGAATGTTTTTGATTTGGCAGAATGCGGAAAAGTCCCTAATTGCGTAAAAGATCTTCAGATTTTTGATGGGAGTGCCGTAGAATTTGAATCTTGGACAAAAAGGATCGAAAATTTTCTAGCTGACCACGAAATAATAAGGTCCGTTCGTAGCTTTGACTTCATATGGTGTGTTAGACGACGATTGGCCTAAAACTAAGCGAGTCTTAAGTTTTCATTACGCTGATAAACGAGACTTAAGTACGTTAGAGCTTTAATTAGGGAAAATGTTCCAGGGAACGAACGGCGTTGACACTTTCTTTAACAAGGTCAATAGTCAATAACAGTTCCTACCCTACGGGGGTTTCATCTGTTTTGATGGACATATACAAGAAAAAAGCGTTGGACGTCTTCGTAAGTGGTCTAAATGGCGACTTGCCTAGATTCCTCATACTACATAGGCCTAGTTGTCTTCCTGAGGCATACTTGTTAATGGGGAAGGGGTCGCGGGAGAGGAAGATTATGATGAGTCAGACACATCATATGTGACGGAAGACCGCAGGCCCGAAAACAGTCTGCCTGAATGCTCATTGCAAGAGGATGAGTTGGATCAGACTGAGGAAGAAATGATTCAGATAAACGAGGGGCAAGTAAATTTTATGACGAACGCCTCTCGAGCGTACCATATATAGAATATGATACGAGAGACGGGGCGAAACTTCAGTTTCTAATCGACACTGGAGCCAATAAGTACTTTTTTTGCCCCAAACTAGCCGCTGGCTGCACTAAATTAGCAAGGCCTTTCTTGGTGCAGTCTGCCGCTGGGAGTATAAAAATTAAACAACAATTAACGGGTTTGTTTTTCGAACCAGTAGGTAACAACACTCCTGTTGCTTTTTACTTACTCCCTGGACTAAATTCATTCGACGGTATTATCGGCGACGACAGTTTGAAAGAGTTAAATGCAGTAATAGACAGGAAACGTAATCTTCTCACAATAGAACCTGGAATAGGAATCCCTTTACTCGATAGGAAGTCCAAATCAGTGTATTTGCTGTTGGACGACCTACACTCCGAAGAAGTCAGGAGGGATTTATATATTTTCGAACCCCTCGCTCTGGATAGAACCGTTAAGACGTCGGTACGGGCTGAAATTCGTATGACCGTTCAAGAAGCCATATACTCAAAAATCTACCCGTACCCTGCTCATATGCGGGTAGAAGTTGAGCGACAGGTTGCGGAACTAGAAATGAAGGGATAATAAGACCATCGAAAAGCCCCTATAATTCGCCAATTTGGGTGGTGCCTAAGAAGCCCAAACCAAATGGCGAAAAACAATTTGGTGACCAATTTGACGCGAGGAGAGGGCGCTGGAGTGATAGCCTCCCAGTCAAGGAGAGTACCTATCGAACTTGATGAGTCAGGTCTGAACGTGCAGTTTTGTGTCAAATTCAAGACGGAAAATATAGACCGATTGCGTACATCTCTAGGTCCCTTAATAGAACGAAAGAAGGCTATGCAGCCAACGAAAGGGAAATGTTGGCAATAATTTGGGCCTTGGATAATCTGCGTTCCTACCTTTGCGGTGCTGGTTGTATCAAAATTTTTACAGATCATCAACCGCTTACGTATTCTTTAGGGAATCGTTATTACAACGCTAAGTTGAAAATGTGGAAAGCGCGAATTGAAGAGTACAATTGCGAGTTGATATACAAGCCTGGGAAGTCCAATGTTCGTGCTTGCGTCCTCAACTCAACATGATCGATACGGATTCGCTCGCAGTTGGGTCAAACCCAGCGGCT
Organism: Drosophila cardini; assembly: GCA_018903735.1. Lineage (NCBI taxonomy): Eukaryota > Metazoa > Arthropoda > Insecta > Diptera > Drosophilidae > Drosophila > Drosophila cardini. The sequence continues at coordinate 247,655 of JAEIGM010000041.1, read as the reverse complement.
ACAATGCATAGTGCACTGCAGGACGCAACGGACCTTGTACCTCACGTGGAGGTTCCGATTGACGTTTTCTGGAATCAGCTGGTGTTCGATCCCGAAGTGTTAGCTTACTTCTTTAAAACTCAATTCGCAGGGTACACTAGGCACGTTATTCCCCTGAGAGACGCGATGATGTCCTTAGACACTATTTTAAAAGATCATTTGCGCCCGGTTCTCATCAATGGCATTAAGATTCCTGATGATTACTTTCAATTTTTTCAGGAAAATTACCTAGAATCGTTCACCTTTTTTAAAGCACGAATAGCGCAAAAGGTTGCGAAGGATATTACAGATGAAAACGAGATGTCTGCGGTCATAGCGCGCGAACATTCTCGAACGCACAGAAATCCAAAGGAAGTTAGATTACAACTTTTGGATAGATGCTATTTCTTAAAAATGGCTAGACCTTAACGGCCGCGTGCCAGGTTTGCAAGTATCAGGAATATGATCGTCATCCAAACAAACTTCCTCTACAGCCTACTCCAATTCCGACTCGTCCATGTGATTTATTGCATATTGACCTTTTTATGCTTGAAAAGAAAAAGTATCTCAGTTGCATAGCAAGTTTTCTAAGTATGCCAAGTTGTTCCCGATTGAGTCAAAGTCAGTGCTGCACTTGCGTGAAGAACTGACTTAGGTCTTGCATTATTTCACTGCTCCCAGGACGTTAGTTTCTGACAATGAACAACGTCTCCTCTGACCAACGGTCCTGAATTTTCTCAAGGCCATAGACATTGAGGTATATTATGCGCCAACGCAGAAAACCGAGGTGAATGACCAAATCGAAAGATTCCATTCGACATTCTTGGAGATCTACCGTTGTCTTAAACAAGAACACTCTTCGTTCTCAGTTGATGAACTCGTCTCAATCTCAGTCGATAGATACAACAATTCGATGCATTCCGTTACGAAAAGGAAACCGGTGGATATCTTCTTCACCCGTTGTACTTCTGTCGATTTACAAAAAATTGTGAAACTCAGGCAAAAGGAACACGAAAATATACTTGGCTTATTGCAGCGAAGGCAAGAAGTCTCTAACAATGAAAAAAATAGAAACAGATCAACACCCAAGACTTATCAAACCGGACAAGAAGTATTTGTTGTAAGCAAACAGATTAAGAGTAAAGACAAAAGACGTTTTAATAAGGAGACCGTCGAACAAGATATGGTAGTAACAGTAAAAACGCGGTCAGGTAAAATTTTTCACAAGTCTCATTTGAACAAGAAAGAAAAGTACAGTCGAGCACGCCCGACCGTAGAACACTCTCTGCATCATATTCCCGTTTATTAAAATAAAATCGGTATCCAAGTATATCAATTAATAGTACTTGCAATAGAACACATTGAAACAAAAACATCTGATTGTATATATGCACATATACATTTGACATTATATGTATGCACGCACATAAGTATGTGTGTATATGTAATACATACACAATTGGTTGGCACAGCCAGCATTCGCGGGCAGCGCTGCCGCTAGAAAGCAGCGAAAACGTTCGCTCACATGTTTGTATGTTTCTGTCTCGCTTGCACACATGCAGTGAAATGGCGTTAAATTATAAACTTTGTTACATGTCTAGCTCTTTTGTTTATAGTCCGATTTATATGCAACTTTTAGGATAGTTTGATATACTTTGTCTTCAAACGAATGTGAAATAACAATACTGTACGATAAGAACATATGCCTTAAAATCGGCATCGAAGTTTGAAAGTTATTTTATTTCTTGCGGGAAAAGGGGGCGTGGCAGTCCAAAATTTTTAATAACGATGCATTTATGCCGTCTAAGTGCCATAGTTACTGAGATATTCGCCTAAAACATCAATTTTTTACGAGATGTGTTTAGTTTTTTGCTCATTGTTTCAAAGATTCTTGTATTGACTGACTTAATATCGAGTCGATTGTGACTAAATTCAAATTTGTAGCTGTTACCATCTCTGAAATCTGCTTGTTCATACGGACAGACAGACAGAGAGACAGACGGACAAACGGACATAGCTATATCGACTCGGCTTGTGATGCTGATCAAGAATATATATACTATATGGGGTCGGCCACGCCTCCTTCTGCATGTAACATACTTTTGTTTTTCACAAACCCAATATACTCTCTCTTGCAGAGAGTATAAAACTTGAAGTCACACACAATCCCTTACATGCCCACAGTTGTCCCGAGATAGTTTAAAGAAAATTATATATTTTATCTCTCCCTTTTCGAAATTTTCCGCAAGTCTCAAACCCGAGCATAGTCTCGTTTTTTACTGTTACCTCACAAGTTAAAAAGTCAAACGTTGGACTTCGTGTCCTTATCTAACCTATCACCCACACACTTTACAAAAAAAAACATTCATTTTAAATACAACTTAAAAGTCCAAACATGTTTGCTACTCAAACACATATAAACTTAAGAGAAAATTGTTAATATAAAGTATACATCGAAAATTGTACTATTAACACGTTTCCCATCATTAGCATTTCACTATTCATTGTACTATGGCGTACATCGACACGTGCCTTTCACATCTTCAAGTATGATAGCCCGGTAGTGACGTTGAGACAGGGTAGTGGTTGGAGAGTGGACGGATATTTCAACCTTATACACTTGGTGAAGTTGGACTAGACAGAAGCAGGCATCGTGCGAACACAAGAGGAAGCGAGAGAACTGGATACAGGACAAACCCGGGTTTTGGCATTATATCACCTCGAACAGGCTCAGCAGATGCTCTCAAAATTGTCAATGGGTAGAAGGGCGCGTTCAATTGATTGGTTTGGATCCGCATGGAAGTGGATTGTGGGATCGCCAGACGCTTCAGACTGGAGTACGATTCTTAACGCACGGGACAGTCTCGTTGAGAATAGTAATCAACAATACCGGATCAACGACAGGCTCTTCGAAGCATCGAAGCAATCAATACAGAAGCTCAACGCCATGACTGAAACTGTCAATACCGTTGACAACAACGCCCAGGCTGCGGCGGTAACTTTAACTCCAGTCATCCTTCCGACTGGTGGTTCGACTCAAGCGGCCCCAGTCATAACTTCAAAAAACTAAGCTCTCACCAACTTTTCACTCAGTATCAGAATGTTAGGGTTCTTGGGTCTCAGTTAACACAGTTGCATAAGAAAAGTTTGTCTTTTGATTCCGACATTGAAGCATTTTCAGAGACTTGGCTTAATTCTAACATATCTGATAATGAAATAATGTCATCTCATTATAACATTTTCAGGCGCGATCGTCTTAATCGACTCGGTGGTGGAGTTCTTATTTCAGTAAAATCATCCCTTAATGATGAAATGATAGATGTTTCAACACTGGACGAAATTGAAATTGTTGCCGTTAAGATTACTTTTTCGTCATTTGCCCTTTATGTAACTTGTTCCTATATTCCTCCATCCTCAGATATGTCGGTTTATTAACAGCATTTCAATTTCATCAAAGAAATATTTAGTCACATTCGTGATTGTGATTTCTTTGTGATACTAGGAGATTTTAACTTGCCAAACGTTTCCTGGTCGTTTTTCGACAAGTTTGACTACATACCCACACCCAATAATGACTTTTTAGATAGTTTGATTGATCTTCCATTTTTTCAAATCAATCATGTATCTAATCGTCTAAACCGGATGCTGGATCTTATCTTCGTTAATGATTCATCCAGTGCCATTGTCCCTAGATCTTCTCCTGTAGTTGCTCCTGAAGATTCTTTTCATCCTACTCTTGAACTTTCCCTGTCTATTCCTAACTTAATCCGTTCACCTCCTTCATCCTCTTCCAAGTCGCGCCGTTGCTTTCGCAAAGGAAATTTTTCTTTGCTAAATCAACTGATTTTTGCTACTGACTGGTCTATGCTATACAGCACGAATGATGTTAACATAGCTGTCGAGTACTTTTACAACATATTAAATTCAATCTTTGATATCTGTATTCCATACAGTGTTGTAAAGTCCGTTTCACATAAATCTCCTTAGTTCTCACCAAGACTATCTAACTTAAAAAATAAAAAATAAAAAAAATCAGACTTGTGCATCATTGGAGTCAGCGATTGTAAACTTGGATGTACAATATCACCCTTTGTAGCCTATGGAATTTCACGTTGTACTCAGCTCCGTGAACTAGTTGCAGCAGTATCAGAAAAACGAAGCTACATTTTTTTTTCCTGGAGCTCGACAGTGTGTGGTTATATATTAGATTTAGGTGTTTTTTGCTTTGTAGGACTTAATTTTGCGAAGCTGCCTTCCTACTCTTGAACTTTCCCTGGCTGTCCCTAACTTAATCCGTTCACCCCCTTCATCCTCTTTCAAGTCGCGCCGTTGCTTTCGAAAAGGAAATTTTTCTTTGCTAAATCAACTGATTTTTGCTACTGACTGGTCTATACTATACAGCACGAATGATATTAACATAGCGGTCGAGTATTTTTACAACATATTACATACGTTTCACATAAATCTCCTTGGTTCTCACGAAGACTATCTAACTTAAAAAATAAAAAATCAAAGTATTTTAAAAAGTTTAAGCAGACAGGTTCTAGCTTAGACTTTTTAAATTATTCTAATGCTATGAAAATTATCTCGTTCGTTGCAAGCATCAATTTGCGCGCGATCCTAAACAATTCTATAACTTTCTTAGCTATAAACGCAAATATTCTTCTTTATCCTATTCTTTTTTATTTAATACCACTAAAGTAAGTGAGGACTCGGCTGCTTACGATCTCTTTGCTAACTTTTTTCAATCTACGTATTCCCCTAGTCTGCCTACTAACTTCATTTACCCCTTTAAACTCCAATCCTCTAATTCCGCTTTTTTTTTCCTTATATCTATCTATCTTCTGTCTTTCCTTCCTTATGGAAAGAATCTTACATTATCCCTCTGCATAAAAAAGGTTGAAAGTCAGATATATCCAACTGCAGTAGATGTCCGCATTCCCTAAGCTCTTCGACTTTGCAATACTTTTGCAAGTCAATTATCTCCCATGCCCAACACGGTTTTGTTAAGAGTCGGTCGGCTTCGACCAATCTATTGGAGTTTACCTCTTTTGTAAATGAGGCATTCCTGAATAGAATGCAAACTGATGTCATCTATACTGATTTGCGTTTGACTCTGTTAATCATAACCTCCTTCTGCATAAACTAGGCATTTTAGGCTTCCCACCTTCCCTTCTTCTGTGGATATCATCATATCTTACAGGTAGGACCCAAAGGGTTATGCTTAGATCAGCCATATATAAATCTGTCTTCGTTACTTCTGGAGTTCCCCAGGTTAGTCACCTAGGCCCCCTATTTTTAATCTATTTATAAATGACCTTCCTTCTTCACTAGCCCAGTGGCGCATACTTATGTATGCCGATGATGTGAAACTATTATTGTCTTATAAGGATCCCCCAGATCCTACGCTACTTCAAGATGATTTAAATTCTATGCACAACTGGTACAGACTTTTGCTTCTGAATCTTCCATCCCTTACTAATCAGAGAAGAGTTCTTGAAGTAATCTTCCTCCATAAATTAATAATTGGTGATATCTGCCCCCCATCTTTTTTAGAACGCCTTAAATTTAAATTCCCACCAGGACCACTAGGTACTATATAACATTATCTCTTCCTACATGCACTACTAACTACGCTTTCCACAATCGTTTTCGGGTATTATGAGCTAATTATAATAAGCACTATAGATTGATTGACACTTCTCTCTCTCTCTCGCCCATATTAAAGCTTCTCTTTACAGCCAACTCCGTTATATCTCTGATTTCCAAGAGCAGTAAGAATGGAGTCTTTGCCATTCATTCTTCCCCTTAAATAAGAGATCTCTTTTGTTTTGTTTTGGCATAATTTTTATTGATCTGGTTGGGTTTTTCTGGGTTTTTCCCAGCCATTGCAACAAATGTTGGATCAGTTTCTTTGCTTGTTATTCCCAGATTAATGGTCTAATCTTTTTATACCCTTGCAGAGGGTATATTAATTTTGTCACGAAGTTTGTAACGCATTGAAGGAGGCGTCTCCGACCCCATAAAGTATATATATTCTTGATCAGCATCAACAGACGAGTCGATATAGCCATGTCCGTCTGTCTGTCCGTCTGTTTCTATGATGAAACTTGGTACAGATATGTATTCTCTCTGCAGGCAGTTCATATGTTAAAATTGGCCGGATTGGATGACTATATCATATAGCTCCATAGGAACAATCGGTTGAAAAACAATATTTTTTTGAGATACTTCAACCAAATGAAGCCAATATGCATTTTGTACCCAATCCCATGTGCAAACCAAATTTCATCCGAATCGGACCACTATATCATATAGCTGCCATAGGAACAATCGGTTGAAAAAATAAAAACGCTTAGTATGAAAATTTTCAGTGTCGATTGAGCGATTTCCACCAAACTCACGCCATAAGCATTTACTATCATTCCCCAGCTGTTGACCAAATTTCATTCGGATCGAACCACTGTATTATAGAGCTGCCATATCAAAAGCTGCAATATCAATATACAATCGGTTCAAGGGTGCGCTTATAGTTAGCCAGCAGCGCAGATTAGAAAAGCACCGTTAACGTGGTTGTTTTGGGTTTGGTCTCAAATAATTCTATTTTCAATACCCTTTCATACCTCATTTACAGTTTTTTGATATTCCGTTTAAAACGGACGCTACACAGGAAAAAGTGGGTGCGCTTATAGTTATGCTCCGTAGTGTATATATCAGTGCCGAAACGCAAATGGAACGGTACTTGTCTGTGTACATGTATTATGTGCCACTTCCAAGCTTCCACTTTTTATATTCTGCTATGCACTGACTCATTTGCGCACTGTTACCTGGTCATCAGAAGATTCGCTAATTTGCTTAATTCTGGGCAGTATACCCAAATTAAACTGCGAGATCAATAACTCCATGCGGTCCAAATCCAAACTCCCTCACAGGCCAATAGCTCTAGGGATGATCAACAACAAACTATACTGAAACCAACACGTAAGCACACCACTACCTCGCAATGTCTATAAGATGCATTGAATGTCTCTGCTTGGGCGCCAATGTAAAATCGAAACAAAATTAATTTAACAAACTGCAGTTTCAATTTATTTGAGATTAAGCAGTCGCCTAAAAGCTTGGCAGCGTGCGAGCGGTTGATGAGAGAACAAATATAAATGCAAATGAAACATGCAATCTAGCTTAGGTATAAGAGATTGTCTTACATACATTACGGGTCAATTCAATTCATTGGCTTAAACTAAAACATCGTTATTTTCCTTACACTTCCTAGCTACGCTTATGACTTAACGGCAAATGTCCTCACAAAGTTTGGCTTCAGATGGCTTGGAAAAAACCGAAAATTTGGCATTAGTAGGCATCTCTACTACTTGGATCACACTCCTAATTGGAGTTCATGTAGGTAAACATAGGGCTAGTATGGTTTATATATTTCTGTTGTCCGATTCGGATCAAATTTGGTGAGGATACTTTTAATAATAATACCCACATACTGTGTGAGTTTGGTTGCTATCGCTCAACCAACACTACATGTCTTTATACAAATTTACGACGGATATCTCCTATATAAGCTATAGGCTATTGTTTTCTGGTGAGAATAGTTATAATCTTACCATACAAATAATGTGTTAGTTTGGTTGCAATCGCTTAACTAAAACTTCATGTCTGCATACAAATCACCCATTTTCGACCGATTTGTCCTATGGGAGCTAGAGACTATAGTTGTCCGATCCGGATAAAACTTATTGAGGATAGTTATAATGGTACCATATACATAATGAGTGAATTTGGTCTTTCTAGCTCTATTTGTTTTCAAGTAATGTTGATATGAAAATTGTTTTTTACAATTTGCGGGGACTGAATGGGGACTGACGGATTTTCATTCCAAATTTGGTGGCTCTAGCTCTTGTAGCTTAGAAGATCCAGGTGTTCATACGAATGGACGGGCGGATATTCCTGTATCGTCTCGGCTGTTGATGCTGATTAAGATTATATATACTTTATGGGGTCGGAAATGCTTCCTTCTACCTGTTACGCACATTTGGCTTCAGACAAACTGAATAGACCCCTCTTATTTTTTTTAGGGTACGGGGACCGTAGAGTTCTCTCTGAATTTAATTCTCGATTATTTTAATAAAATCGGTATCCGGGGATATCCATTGATGTTACTTGTATGTATGCATATAGAGCCGCACATGCAACTTAAACGATCGGTCATATGTTATGTATATCCGTAACTTTCTTGATTATTGTTGGATTTTTATTCAACTTTCTGGATAGTTTAATGAATTTTGTCTCGAGTTTCAAATAACAATTATGTACGATAAGATCAAATGTCTTTAAAACGACATTGAAGTTCAACATTTATTATATTTTCTGTGGGAAAAGGGGGCGCGGCAGCTCATAATTTTTAATGACGCTTTATTTATGCTGTCTCTAGGAGCCTGTCTACCAAGACTGGTATTGTCAAGTGCTATAGTTAGATAGATAGATATTCGCCAAAAAAACATAGATTTTTACCGAGGTATGTCTAGTTTTTGGCTCATTGCGGGCGAATGGGACTTGGCATCGAAAAAAGAGTCTTGGATTGACTGACTAAATATGGAGTCGATACTGACTTAATTCGAGTTTGTAGCTCTTACCATCGCTGAGATCTGTTTGTTCATACGGACGGACAGACAGACGGTAATGGCTAAATCGACTTGGCTTATGATGCTGTTCAAGAATATATATACTTTGTGGGGTCTGCCATGCCTCCTTCTGCCTGTTACATACTTTTTACAAGCCCTATATACTTTTGCAGAAAGCATAAAAAATTATAACTTGTATTAGCAATTGTTTTCAGAAGAACTTTCGCAGCATGTGCAAGCGAGGCAGAGCATGCGATATTGAGCGGTTCTTTGCTTCTTCTTCTTCTTGTTATACTCTCTGCAAGAGAGAGTATATTGGGTTTGTGAAAAGTATGTAACAGGCAGAAGGAGGCGTGGCAGACCCCATAAAGTATATATATTCTTGATCAGAATCACAAGCCGAGTCGATATAGCCATATCCGTCTGTCCGTCTGTCCGTATGAACAAACAGATTTCAGAGATGGTAAGAGCTACAAGTTTGAATTTGGTCTCTATCGACTCGATATTAAGTCAGTCAATACAAGAATCTTTTTTTTATCGATGCCACGCCCCGTTCGCCCACAATGAGCAAAAAAATAGACACACCTCGAAAAAAATTGATGTTTTAGGCGAATATCTCAGTAACTATGGCACTTAGGAATACCAATTTTGGTATACAGATTCCTAGAGACAGCATAATTTTATTGTTATCAAAAATTTTGGACTGCCACGCCCCCTTTTCCCACAAGAAGTAAAATACTTTTCAAACTTCAATGCCGATTTTATGGCATATGTTCTTATCGTACAGTATTGTTATTTCACATTCATTTGAAGACAAAGTATATCAAACTATCCTGAAAGTTGCATCTAAATCGGACAATAAACAAAAGAGCTAGACATGTAAGAAAGTTAATAATTGAACACAATATCAATGCATGTGTGCAAGCGAGACAGAGACATACAAACATGTGAACGAACGTTTTCGCTGCTTGCTAGCGGCAGCGCTGCCGGCGAATGCTGGCCGGGCCGACCAATTGTGTATGTTTTGCATATATACACATACTTATGTGAGTGCATACTTATAATGTCAAATGTGTATGTGCATACATACAAACAGATGTTTTTGTTTCAACGTGTTTTATTGCAAGTATTATCCGAGTATACCGACTTTTTTAAAATGATCGGGAATAAAATGCAGAGAGTATTCTACGGTCGGGCGTGTTCGACTGTACTTTTCTTTCTTGTTTTTTATACCCGTTACTCGTAGAGTAAATGGGTATATTGTAATCGTTGAAATGTATGTAACAGGGAGAAGAAGGCATGGCAGACCCCATAAAGTATATATATTCTTGATCAGCATGACTAGCCGAATCGATGTAGCCATGTCCGTCTGTCCGTCTATCCGTCCGTTTGAACAAAAGGATCTCAGAGACTATAAGAGCTAGAAAGGCACGAGAGATCGCAAATGAAAGATAAAATAACCAAGCAGTACAAGTTTGTTTTTGTTTTTTGACACGCCCACTTTAGGGCGTTCTATGATCATACAAATGTAAAAACAGGTAAAAATATCATATTTTAGTATAGAAAACTTTTTTGTTAGCAATGCTATCTAAACCAAATTTACTCCGACAGTACACGTCTACGGAGTTCATATACTGACCAAGTTTAATCTTAATCGGACAACTATATCGTATAGCTCCCATAGGGACAATCGGTCAAATATACGCTCCAAATATGAATTTATATGAATGTCTTTGCGTTGACCAAGGAATCTTAATGAAACTCACACAAAATATATTTGGCAATAATATAAACATATTGACCAATTTTCATCCAAATCGGGGGACTATATCGTATAGCTCCCATTGAGACGATCGGTTTGAATAATGCTCTTAATATGAATTTGTATGAAAATTTTCTGTGTTTCCCAAGCCATCTGAATTATACTCACTAGTGTCGATTGCCTAAACGATGGTACAATTATTATTATCATACCCCATTGTTAATAATATAATAAAACTGAGTAATGGGTATCCTAAAGCCGCGAGGCGACTATATCATTCTTTCGTGTTTTTGTTTTGATTTATCTTTCGTTACCAGCTCACTTGAGTGATTTTTAAGGATTAATCGATATAATTCGCTAAAGCTGCGATACTAAATAATCGATGAATTACTTCGCTCAATTTTCTTATACTTGTTATTTTGTTGGTGGACGACATTTTCACCAGTTTGCTTTAGTTGCAATAATTGTGTTGTAACAATTTTAAAGATGTCCAAATAACCCACGTAGGGAACAGACTTCTCACAGGCTGTCTTACGGTGGGAGAGCCCAACTGTACTTTCCTTCTTGCTTGCCTAAGAACTGTGTACCACCCCTTAATCAAACCGAACCATGTGATAGTAATTACACACAAATCACATAGGATTACTCGGTTAAAAGTTAGCGAATGGTAATAAAAACCACAATGTTGTTTTAGACATCTCGCGAGCCCTGATGTTGATTATCTAAAAATCTTAAAAGTTGTTCGCAAAACATACAAAACTTTTAATAGTGGCTCATTTTACTATATTAATTGCTACTAGTTGATTTAGATATGATATCAAAGTATATTTGAAGTCCAAAAATAAAGGCTAAACAACGCGGAGCAGCCTTAAAAAAATCTTTTTTGGGTTTAAACCAAAAAATTTTGTTTTTCGTCCACAGTACGGTGCCAGTATTCAAATCAGAATTAGGTCCGAGATCGACACGAAGTGGATGTTCTTGCTGTCTTCTGGTTCGGCCCTATCACGAAGCTTGTTGTGATGTGATACTTCATGTCATATACATATTCACTTTACGTTATCAATTTTATATCGTGTATATTTAAGCAACCAAGCACACAGCCAGACCCAATAAAAGCTCTGCGAGATCAGCCAAGTAAATCAGTTTTGATTTAACTTAGAATTTGTGCCGACCTTTTCTTTTAAATTACGGCATATATTTTTTAACCGAATATTAAATAAAGCAGAAGTATCAGACTGAATTTTAAATGCTAATCTGGAGTGAAAAACAGGTTTCCTGAGTTACTTTTATAAAAGTTGTGTATAAAATCTAAGCAAGCTTGCACCTGCCTGATTGCATATACAGTTTTCTCAGATTTCTTGTTTGTATTTAGAACAAATATTATAGACAATCTAATAATGCCCAGCAAAGCTGCAAATGAAGGCTGTGAATTTAATACCAGCATCGGAAGCCGAAATATTCTAAACGGTTCCTTGGTTGATGGATCCTCCGATGCTGATGAGGTGAATGACTCAGTTAGCCAACTAAAGTTGGTTTCGCATACACCAATTAAACGTCGTTCTGGTTGGAAGGTTAACGGTTCATCATTATCCCTGAACACTCATAATCGAATTCGCAATATTATCGAAACTTTGAAAATAAAACCAAATTTGCAAAAGCCCATGATACCGTTATCAATAGGTAAGTAATTTCGGGCTTTATCCAATATATAAGGTTTAACCAATATTTAATGCGGACTTATACTACATTTATTTGTATAATATGTTATAATCCATAAATTATTGAATGGAGGATTACATTCTCCTTTCCGGCAGGAAATTATTATTTGTTCATGTTTAGACGTTTGTATGCTCCAGAAGTAAAATGATATACAATTAAAGTAAGATTCTGTCAGTCCGTATGAACAATATGAAAGTAGATACCATAAAAGCTGGACCAGCTAAATTTGGCTCGAAAAAATAGCAAAGTAAAAATTTGTTTTAGATCGTTGGCACATCTTTAATAGGGGTATTCAATTATCTATAAAAAAAAATATAAGGTTTTAAGTAAAGAAATCACTTGTTTTCACTATCACAAAAAAATTTACACTTACCAAAAAATTTTTTTACTATGTCATATAGCTTAAAAAAAAATAAAGAACGAATGTTTTTATTATTGTTATTTTTATTTTTTTAATAACTTAATTCGTGCACATATAAAGAATGTTAGACGACAAAAATAATTGGAGTAAAGACATTTTTTGGTTTCCAATAAAAGATTGAACAATAAAGTTTAACTTGCCTAAGTTCGATAAATTAACTTTTGCATGCTTTCTTTACATTTTCTTATTTTGCTTTAAAAAAGGTAAGATTATCGGATCTACGCAGTTCTGGTCTGGGCAGTTGTCACACAATATTCTGTTATTGTTATAAAGAGCGCGCCTTTTTAATGCATTTGCATAAAATGTAGTCTCACCTGTTTTGAGCAGCAAGCAACCAGATCAATAATCTAAGAGTGAAAACCCACCCGGCATAAAAATGCTTTTTAATTATCACCGACCATCAACTATGAACGCATAAGCACAGTGTCAGCGTAAGCTTGGGCAAATTCGTAAAACAAGTTAATGACTGGATTATCAATAAAAATATACTTACAAACATACATATGTGTTTGCAGTAATTATCGATTTCCGAATTTCCTAGGCATTTTTGGACACACATTATATTGGTATTTAATACCTGCTGCATGATTTCAGGAGATCCTACTATATTTGGAAACCTTAAGGCATCTGATGAAACAATGACGGCGGTTCTAAGGTCCGTGGAGAGTGGGAAATTTAACGGCTATGCTCATACGCAAGGCCATGAAGCAGCACGCGTGGCAGTGGCCAAATATAGTGCACATCAGCGTATTAATGGTGTGATCGATCCGACTGATATAGTTCTTTGCAGCGGTTGTTCTTCTGCATTAGAGTATTGCATTTTAACGCTGGCAGATAGCGGTCAAAACGTCCTTGTGCCGCGGCCTGGATTCTGTTTATATCATACACTTGCACAAGGCTTGGGCATCGAGGTGCGCTACTATGACTTGCTCCCTAAGCAACAATGGCGTGCTGATATAGAGCAGTTGGAAAGTCTCATCGATGAGAACACAGCCGCACTGTTGATCAACAATCCGAGTAATCCCTGTGGCAGTGTCTTCGATGAAGATCATCTTCTTCAACTTGTGGATATTTGTAAGCGCCATTATCTACCTATCATAGCGGACGAGGTAAGTTAATACACAACACAGCTGTATTTTGTTATCTATAACTCAATTGTCATAGCCTTACAGAGGCTAAGCAACAAAAACAAAATGTTCATAAAGCCTGCCTTAAAAGCTATCCTGGTAATTAAATTTTTGCCACGGCTATAATTTTCAGACACATACTCAAAAGCAGTACAGGGGTCTATTTGGCTTGTCTGAAGCGAAACTTGCGTAACAGACAAAAGGAGACGTGAATATGTACACCGTCCATATGAACACCTGCATCTCAGAGACTATAAAAGCTAGATCCACCAAATTAGAAATTAAAGTTTGCCTATATTTCAAATTGTTGCCACGCCCTCTTCCGCTTCCGCCAACTATAAAAAACCATTTTCCAAACACCAGAACTTGAAAACTACAGGCGCTATTATCACCAAATTTACATATTATATTTATGGTACCGTTGTAACTAAACTCAACCAAACTTAGACATAATGTGCAAATTGTGATCCTAGTTCGATTCAGTATCGGTTCGATATTTAGTCAGTCAATATAAATCGGACTGTATATAAATCGGACTATTAACAAGAGCTAGAAAAGAAACAATGTTTATAATTGAGCCCAATGTTAATCCATGTGTGTAAGCGAGACAGAAACATACAAACATATGATTGAACACAGGCGGCAGAGCTACACACGGACGCCGGCCGTGCCGACCATTAGTAATACCCGGATACCGATTTTATTAAAATTATCGGAAATAAAATGCAGATAATATTATATGGTAGTGCGTGCTCGACTGTACATTGTTGTCTTGTTTTGTTTTGTAAGCGAAGAGGGCGTTACATCAAAACAATAAAACAAACTTACCTCCTCCTTAAAAGAGTCTGTTTCCCAAATGTGGTGATTCTAGCTAACACCGTTTTTTTGTTCAAGTTACATATTTTAGGCCGGCTTGGCCTGTGGAAGTTATAAATTGTAGTTGTCCGATCCTGACCAGACTTGGTAAGGACAGGTATAAACAAGATATACACATAATGTGTGAGTTTGGTTGCGATCGCTCAACTAAAACTAATTATTTTCATACAAATGTTCTATTTTTGACCAAATTGTCTTATGGGAGATATAGGAAATATAGCTATAATGGTACCATAAATATTATATGTGAATTGGGTCGCGAAAGCTCTAGTCGTTTCAAAGTTATGGTGTTATGAAATGGCTTTTCACAATTTTCTGGGACGGAAGAGGCAGTGGCAAAAATTTAAATTAAGCTTGATATACCTGCACATAAAGGTAATGAACTATGTACCGAATTTGGTATTTCTAGCTTTTACCATATCTGAAATCTTAACTAAATTTAAGATTTAATTTAAAGCATATTTTCGACCGATTGTTCCGTTGGCAGCATAATGATACAGTAATCTGATTTGGATAAACTTGTTTTATAAAGTCGGTCCATCACCCTGTTACTAAAATTCCAAAAATTGGTGTATAGGTTATTTTTTAAGGGGTGTAGAACTTTAAATTTGAATAACACAACCATGGATAAGGATATTGGCATGATTTTTTTTATTTGGTAGATCAATTCATGGCATTACATCTTAAATATAATTTTAGACATATGGCCGTCACAGCTGGCCTGGACATAGTCTTACCTAGAGGTCCACTTTTCGACCACTTTGGCCAACAATTGTGGCCGTATAACGCCAATAACTCGCCGAATATTGTCCTCTAAGCAGTCAAGGGTTTGCGGCTTACCCGCATAAACCAGTGACTTAACATATCCCCACAGAAAGTAATCTAGCGGGGTTAGATCACACGATCTTTGTGACCACCTCAGTACTCCAAAACGGGAAATATATTATAACATATTATAACTATCCTCACAATATATACATATACACATATGTGTGTATATAAATGTATACATAATTAGATTTTTTTTGCGTAAAAACAAACTTTGTATAAAAATTCAAAATTAATACCCCGTACTTTTAAAAAGAGTAGAGGGGTTTATTAAGTTTGTCAGAAGCGAAATGAGCGTAACAGACCGAAGAAGGCTTTTCCGACCCTTTAAAGTATATATATTCCTTACCAGCATCAACAGCCGAGACGATGTAGCGAGGTACGTCTGTTTGTCAGAAGCGAAATGAGCGTAACAGACCGAAGAAGGCTTTTCCGACCCCTTAAAGTATATATATTCCTTACCAGCATCAACAGCCGAGACGATGTAGCGAGGTACGTCTGTCTGTCAGTCCGTCCGTCCGTATGAACACCTGGATCTTCTAAACTACAACAGTTGAAAACAACAAAATTGCAATGAAAGTTCGTCTATATGTCGGGCAGATCAAGTTTATTTTTAATTTTAGCCACGCCCCCTACCGCCCCCGCAAATTTTTGAAAACAATTTTCACATCACCATAACTCGAAAATGACTAGAGTTGGAGAGACCATATTTACGCATTATGCGTATGGTATCATTATAACTATCTCCGCAATCAAACTCACACAGTATGTGTATATTATGGTTATAACTATTCTAACCAACTTTGGTTCAGATCAGACAACTATATCTTATAAGACAGATCAGTCAAAATAACTTATTTGTACCATACATACCATTACCATACAAAATAGCTATTTTTGACTGATTTGTCTCGTGGGAGCTATAAGATATAGTTGTCTGATCCGAACCAAAGTTGGTAAGGATAGTTATAATTATGATATACACATAATATGTGAGTTTGCTTGCGACCGCTCAATTTAAACTTAATGTCTCCATACAAATCACCCATTTTGACCGATTTGTCCTATGGGAGCTATAGGCTATAGTTATCCGATCCGCATCAGACTTGGTGCGGACAGTTATAATTGTATCTTATACATAATATGTGAATATAGTCTCTAAAGATCTATTCGTTTTCAAGTAATGGTGATGTGAAAATTGTTTTTTGCAACTTGCGGGGACTGAAGGGGGCGTGGCAATAATTCTAAAAATAAACTTAACCTGCCTGACATATGGACGGACTGTCATTCCAAATTTGGTGGCTCTAGCCCTCGTAGCTTAAAATAGCCAGGTGTTCAGACGGACGGACTGACAGACGGACGGACAGACAGACAGACAGACGGACATTGTTATATCGTCTTGGCTGTTGCTGCGGGTCAAGAATATATGTATTTTATAGGGTTGGAAATGCTTTTTTAGAGTAAGGGGTTTAATAATTTGGAGTTATTTATTAAGCACTAAAGTATCGCATCTTTGCCAAGGAAGCCCTTCATTAGTGTGCTTTACATTTTAGATCTATGAGCACTTCGTATTCCCAGGCTCTCATTATGTTGCTGTTAGTAGGCTGGCACGCGATATTCCTGTGCTTTCCTGCGGTGGCTTGACTAAACGCTTTTTAGTACCCGGATGGAGAATGGGCTGGATTATCATACATGATCATCACAAACTCTTAGGCAATGCGGTGAAGGGTCTAAAGAACATGTGTGGGAGGATCCTTGGCTCCAACACTCTTATTCAAGGCGCTCTACCTGATATACTATCAAATACTCCACAGAGCTACTTTGATCGTGTAATTGCAGTCCTCTACGTGAGTAACAAGTTTAGTGGTAGCGAAAAATTGTCACTAATTTATTATATTGCTTGTAGTCCAACGCCCAATTGGCATATGCACTTTTAAAAAAAGTGCGAGGACTTAACCCGATTATGCCCAGAGGAGCTATGTATATGATGATTGGCGTATGTTTTGAGTGCTTTCCTGATTTGAAGGATGATACACATTTTGTACAGGAGCTGGTTAATAAGCAGAGTGTCTTTTGTCTTCCCGGTATCTGTTTCGAATACTCGGGCTACGTGAGAATTGTTCTAACAGTACCTGCTACTATGATTGAAGAAGCTTGTGCTCGCATCGCGGAGTTTTGCGAAATATACTACAAAAAGGATACTAACATGGTTCTCAATCTACTAGATGCTGAAAAGGTACAATGATGTGTAAGAGTAATATTGATATCATTACACAAACTGAATATATACAATATGCAGCAATTGTCACAGTAATTTAACGCATTTGAATTTAAATTTGGCTTGAAACTCCTATGGGCTTACTATTTCTAAACAATACATAATAGTTTATTGAGTAATTATAATATTTTGTTTAATATATTTACGCTTTTGATTATTACCGCTGTAAGAGTCATAAAAAAAATGTTTTAATGAATTTTTGTTAATCAATACCTTACATTTTATTATTGGCTATTATAAAATTAAAATATTATTTTGATTTCTGTTATTTTAATGATATTTGTTTCTTTTTAAACGAGATGCTCAAAAAGAGAATTGGCATCATGGACAGTAAAGGTGATACACAAATGTCTGCCTGTTTGTCTGTTCGTATGAACACCTGGATCTCAGGGACTCTACGAGTTGGATCCACCAAATATATACACACTAACAGTTCATTTACACATAACATACCTACTTAAGTATGTCTGCATATGTAAAACATATACAATTCGTCGGCACGACCCGCACTCGCGGGCAGCGCTGCCGCTGCAGAAGCAGCGTAAACGTTCGTTCATTTGCTTGTATGTTTCTGTGTTGCTTGCACACAGGCGTTTAAATTACGTTCAACTATAAACTTTGTTACGGGTCTAGCTCTTTTGTTTATAGTCCGATTTATCTGCAACTTTTAGGATAGTTTGATATAACTCGTCTCCAAACGAATTTCAAATTACAATACTGTACGATAAGAACATATGCCTTAAAAATTACATTCAAGTTTAAAAATTGTTTTGTTTCTTATGAGAAAAGGGGGCAAACATTTTAATGATATTGCATTTTAGGTGTCTCTAGAAACCTGCATACCAAAATTGGTTCTCCTAAGTGTCATACTCACTCAGTAAGAGTTAATCGCAAAAAACATAGATTTTTTTCCAGGTGTTTCTAACTTTTTGCTCATTGTGGGCGAATGGGGCGTGGCATCGACAAAAAAAAACAGACAGAAGGATGCGTGGCCGACCCCATAAAGTATATATGTTCTTGACCAGCATCAACAGCCGAGTCGATATAGCAATGTCCGTCTGTCTCTCCGTCCGTCCGTCCGTCCGTCCGTCCGTATGAGCACCTGGATCTTTTAACCTACAAGAGCTAGAGCCTCCAAGTTTCGAAAGAAAGTCCGTCTATATGTCAGCTTATTTCAAATTTTTGCCACGCCCCCTACCGCCCCCGCAAATTGTACAAATCTATTTTTACATCACCGTTGTTTGAAACCGAATAGAGCTAGAGACACCCAATTCACACATTATGTGTATAGTATCACTATAACAAAACACACCAAGTTTGGCCCAGATCAGACAAGCATAGCCTATAGCTGCCATAGGACAGATCGTTCGAAAACTGGTGATTTGTATGGAGACATGAAGTTTTAGTTGAGCGATATCAACAAAACTAACATATTATGTGTATGGTACCACCATAACGAAACACACCAAGTTTGATCCAGATCGGACAACTATAGTCTCTAGCTCCCATAGAACAAATCGTTCTAGAATTGGTGATTTGTATGGAGATATCAAGTTTAAGTTGAGCGATTGCAACAAAACTAACACATTATGTGTATGGTACCATTATAACTAAACATACCAAGTTTGGTTCGGATCGGATAACTATAGCCAATAGCTGACATAGGACAAATCGTTCGAAGATTGGTGACTTATTTGGAAAAACGCGCGCTAGGAAGAGATCGGTCTCTTTAACAGTCGGCTCGCTCGACTGTAGCCTTTCTTACTTGTCATTATAATCAATGTTTTCTTTTTACTTATTTCGGGGTCCAATATCAGTCGACGCTGTTGTTCGAACAACAATCAAGAATTCAAAACAATCCCACTTCCCTGTCCAGATCATTCTCCTTATTCTAATCCAAAGTCTAAACAAAAATAAATTTGAGGACAATTTGTATCTGAATTATTATACTCTCTGCAAGGGAGAGTATATTGGGTTTGTGAAAAGTATGTAACAGGCAGAAGGAGGCGTGGTAGACCCCATAAAGTATATATATTCTTGATCAGCATCACAAGCCGAGTCGATACAGCCATGTCCGTCTGTCTGTCTGTCTGTATAAACAAACAGATTTCAGAGATGGTAAGAGCTACAAGTTTGAATTTGGTCAGTATCGACTCGATATTAAGTCAGTCAACACAAGAATTTTTTTTTCGATGCCATGCCCCGTTTGCCCACAATGAGCAAAAAACTAAACACACCTCGTAAAATATTGATGTTTTAGGCGAATATCTCAGTAATTTTGGTATGCAGGTTCCTAATGAAGGCATAAATATAATGACATTAAAATTTCTCACAAGAAATAAAGTATTTTTTAAACTTCAATGCCGATTTAAGGCATATGTTCTTATCGTACAGTATTATAATTTGAAAATCATTTGAGGACAAAATATATTAAACTATCCTGAAAGTTGCATTCAAATCGGACAATAAACAAAAGAATTTGACACGTAAAAAGTTTATAATTAAGGCCTTGATACTGCATGTGTGCAAGCGAGGTAGAAACATACAAACATGTGAGCGAACGTTTTCGCTGCTTGCGTAGCTTAGCGGCAACGTTGCACACTGGGGCAGCGGCCGGAAAAACGTGGCAAAAATCATTTTTGTGATGGTAGCGTTCGACAAAAAGAAAAATGAGGTTTGGTTAAGAAATGATTAAAACTGACAAATCCAAAATTTTTTGGAAATCGGTTGAAAATTGTGGGTGCTAGAGCCCCTCAAAGTTGACATATTTTTTGAAATTTGCCGAACTGCATGCAATTCAGTCGCGGAGTATGAACTTTAAAATTGAATTTTGGGCGAACTAATCGATCAATCTTAATGTTCTTATTTTTATAATAAAAGTGTATTAATTCTTAATAAAGTTTAGTATAAATTTTAATTTTCGCTTAATAACTGCTTTTTCCAGAAAAGATTAAAATATATTAGACTATTTTTGGGCCATTTTTTTAACTAAAGTTGGACTTAAATTCTAAAGTTCATCCAAGGTCAAAATAAAACTATATACAAATAAAAGAGGGATCCTTCCTCTAATATCTCTATATGGTCTCCTTTGCCCGTACTTGCCCGTTTAGAAACAAGAGTCAAAAAACTATCGCAACCTCGCGGTAAAAATGCGTGGCTTAGGTATAGAAGAAGAAGAGCGCAGGCAAAAATGGGAATTTCCGCCATGTGTGTTTGAATGAAAAAATTGCGTAAAATCATTTTGTTAATTATACCAGACATAGTGACTCCTAACAAAGGTTATTTTGTAAGGATTTTACTCATTCTTAGTCATTTTGGCAACAGGTAGCTAAATAAATTGTGCTTTTAAGTAAACAAAAAAAGAATTTCAATTTGGATGATTCCATGAGGTAGAAGCACAGCTATGAATATGGAATTTCTCAGCTGCATTGTAAAATGAAGTACACAGAGCTTATTTTGAAACTATCCTATTCGATTCCAAGAGATTTCTCCTGAAACGAAAACGCATCTCGTCCATTGTATCGATTATACACGTGCGATCCCAAGAGAATTTAAAAGAAAATAGTTGTAGCTCTGATAAGTCAGCACCATTAGACATGCTTTTGTTGATGGTTATTTAAAAAAAATCCATTACCCAATGTTATTTAGTAAAAATGCATTAAAGAAATTCCTAACTTGATTTTGATTTTCTTCTTCCATTCCCCGCTTTTAAGGGGTGAGGTATCAATTGTTTTATGGCTCTATTTTGATTGGGCATAATCGGAAAGGCAGATTCGTAAACTCAATTTAGAGTAATGCTTGCTCAATGAAGTGTATATATTCTCCTCAATATCTTAAGTTAAATTTGAGAGTTTAATTCCTGCAAAAATTTACGATTACCTTGAAAGAAAGGAGACTTTGTTTGCAAGCAAGCAGCATCATCAGATCCACCCATTTTAAAAGGATTTCGAAGAGAATAGTTACAGGTCCAAATAAATTAAGTCTATTAAGTATTACAATAAATGTATATGTATGTTTTAAAGAAAACTGACAACAAAAAGAAGTAAAGAAATATAACCTCAAAATAATATAACCAAAAATGTTGGCATCAACATTAAGTAAATTTGTTCAGAAATTTGTCTTAAACATATTAAAATGTGGTACCAATATAAAAATAAGATTGAAAACAATAGTTTGTGATAAAAAATTGTATTTATAATTTTTATTTTATGTGTCTAATATGAGGAGAAACATTAGTGAACTTTGACCTTAAATTTTGAAGCACCCTGTTGAACGAACACACTGTCCAAACACTCATTTTATAGCTTAATAAGTTTTCTATTGACTGCTTTTTAAATTTTTCAAATATCTTTATTGGTTCAAAAGATATGATTTTTGCAAAGTTTTTTGGCCCGCTGCCCCACTGTGCGTTGCCCGCTAATGCTGGCCGTGCCGACCAATTGTATATGTATAACATATACACACATACATATGTGCGTGCATACATATAATGTCAAATGTATATGTGCATACATACAATCAGATGTTTTTGTTTCAACGTGTTTTATTGCAAGTACTATCAGTTAATATTCTCGGAAACCGATTTTATTTAAATAATCGGGAATAACATGCAGAGAGTATTCTACGGTCGGGCGTGCTCCACTTTTCTTTCTTGTTTTTTAAATTATTGTTTCTCTTTCGATGTATTGCTGTATTACTTCTCAAAATAAGTAAATCATATAAATTAAACATTCTTAAAACGCACAGAGCATGCAAATAAACATTACAAAACAAATCGACTGCAATTTGCGATTCATATTTGATATTTTTCTTATTTATACAAATTGTAATAAAAATTTTCCCATTTCTGTTCGTGCGCAGAGCTTCATGCTACATACAAGCAAGTAAATTTAATTTAAAATAAACAAATTAAACCAGAATACAAAGGAAACAAACAAACTTTCACTTTACTATGCAAGAACTGCAATAAAAACCAATTTTTTTGTAGTTGGTTCTTTTATGAGCATTTGTTACCACTCGGCTTGTCCTTCCTGGGGCTACCGCGGTTGGCTCATTCGTCTCAGAGCGGGGTTGTTAACCAAAGCCTACTGATCGTGCAATCCACAATCATCGATTGGAGAAACTCTACATCACAGCTACTACTGGACACGAAAACTACCAACACCCAGACTTATCGGCCATCTCTATCGACGGTTTCGATATTTGTGCAGCATCGTACCCACCTTACCTTTTGAGGCAACATTCAACTATTTTCGTTGCGTCACCTATTGTTCAAATGTTCACGTCAGCTCTACCACTCCAGGCTATGCAATCCCCCTCCCATAGAAAATCTACTCAATCATCTTCATTTTACACAAAAATTCATACATATATATTTCTTAGGCTATTATTGTTGTATTATATTCCCTTCGCGCTAATCCATTTAATTTTAAGTTTATTTTGCTATCTATTTTTATTTAATTTTATTTATAATATTAATTCAAGTTTGTATTTATTTCATTCTTGTCCTTTTCAAAAATCTCTTATTCTTTCCATGTTATCCCTTTCGTTTCCTTTATTTTTTTAGGTATTATTTTTTTTTATATATACTATTATTTTTTTTTTTTTTTTTGGTATGAGAGCAGCTTTGGGATTCATTTTTAAAAGAAAAAGGAAAAACGAACTAAGAAAAAGCACACAGCAATTAAAATAAATATGTAAAAAATTAATTCTCTTAAAATAAAAATAATAAATAGGCAAATAAATAGGCAAAAAAATAATTTTTTTTAACGAAAACTACATAAAAGATCAAATTTTTTGTATAATTAATTATATAAAAAACAAGAAAGAATGTTGTGGTCGCGTCGCGAATTTAGGATACCCGTTACTCAGATTTGTTATATAATTAACAACGGGATATGATAATAATAATAATACAATCGTTTAGGCAATCGACCCTATTGATTTTAATTCAGATGGCTTGGGAAACATAAAATTTTCACACAAATTCATATTTGGAGCGTGTTTTTGACCAATTGTCCCTATGGGAGCTATACAATATTGTTGGCCGATTTGGATCAAACTTATTCAGTATATGTACTCCCCAGACGTGTACTTTCCGTGTAAATTTGGTTTATATAGCATTGCAAAAAAAAAAAATCGAATGTAATTATCGGTAGGAGTTAATAAGGCTGGCGGCGCCATCTGTCGGGAGCGCGGGGAGCGTTTGGGTGCAACTCTGGCCGAATGCTCTGTAGTGAAAAGAGAGAGCTTTCGTCGTGGAGTTGCATCAGGATAGCTTCCGCGCTGCTCAATCGAGAGCGTCGCCAGCACTTTGCAAGCGAGACCGAAAGAGAATAAACGTGCGCACTTGAGCGACGAAGAGAAGAAGAACCGTAAGTAAAACCGTTAGGGCCAGTGCGACGATAGGGCGAGAATGAAGAAAAAAAAGAAAAGTATGAAACCCTGCCCTACCCGAGCAGGGACCCTGGAGACGTAAGGGGAGTGCAGCACCATTGCGAATTAAAGCTCGTGAGTGCGCACCACCACCAGTAAGGGGTTTCGCTTGTCGAAGCCTAGTAGATCGAAAACGTTGTGGCCAAAGAGAAAATTTATGCTATTTTCCAAAAAAAAATATATATATAAATAAGATTTTTTTTTTTTTGCACACGTGGTCAGCAGTCGCACAGGTTAGGTTTTGTCTCAAAGAAAAAAATAATAAAATAAAAGAGTATGCGTAGTCGGAAATATATACAGCGATACCCTAACTTTGGTGGCATAGCGGCGGGAGAGACGCGCGTAAAACCAAGGTATTGGCGAGAGGTATATAAAACGGGCTGGGAAACGTTGGTCGCAGTTTCGACGCGAGTCGGTACCTGCTAGTGCACGTGCGCTAAGCCTAGCAGTGTCGGAATTTGGGACAGTAAGAAACAGCGATAAGAGAGAGCGCGCGCGGTTTTGTGGTGAGTGCGGCGGCTCGTCCCCGTACAAAACGAAACAGCGAAGACTAAAGAACAAGTGTATGCGTGTGACGTCACAGGCGGGTGCCCACTCACACATATGTACGTTTCGGTGGTGAGTTTGGTGACGCGTGAGATGAAAACGGGAACGAGTGCGTGACGTCAGCGTGTGCAGTGACAAAAAGAAAAGTGGGCCACACGTCGCGCAAAAGTGGACGAAAGTTACAGTGGGCCAGAGGCCACATAAAAGTGGCGAAATTTAACAAAAGGGGGCCACATAAAAGTCCGAACAAAATCGATAGTGGGCCAGAAGCCATAAAACGTCGAAAAGAAAAAAAATGACAGTGGGCCGAAGGCCGTAAGAAGTGGAAACGAAGTTCTTTTTTTCGTAAGGAACAGTGGGCCAGAGGCCATAAAAATGCGGGAAAATTGACAGTGGGCCGAGGCCAAACGGGGGAAAAAAAATAAAAATAAAAGCTAAAACAAAACAAGACTGTGGTTCAGTGGAGATTGTTTTGTTTTTTTTTTTTATTGCGTATTGTGAGCCGAAGGAAAAGGCGCGACCCAAAATGGAAAAATTCATCGAGGAATTTTTTCCACTTTTCTTCAAGGAATTCACTAATGAAAAGGCGCGACCCAAAAGGAAAAAAAATTCATCGAAGAATTTTTTTTAGTTTTCCTCAAGGAACTCGCTATGAAAAGGCGTGACCCAAAGAGGAATTGGTTTTTTTTCGTCTCGTTTTCGCCGTGAGCTTGTGGCATTCTATGTGAAATGGATCCAGTTGAGTCCCTTAATCACGAAGTGGGTGTGCGGTGGGTATTCTATCGCCGAAAAGAGGAACTATCGGCGATAGCGCAAGAACTCGGCCTTGATAAAGAAGGCCGCGTCGAGGAATTGAGGAAGCTGATTTCCTTGTTCTAACAAGGCGGTGATCACAGCAGGTAGGTCTGGAATAGACTCTCCGAGCTGGAGGCCCAATACGGGAAGCTCGTCGAGCCCCCCGCTGGTGAATTCGGCGGACGGCCGCACCAAAAATCAGAGCCAGATTTGCAAAGAACCCACCTGTAGGAACTGCCTCCTCCAGTCGTGGAGGCCGCAGTAGCCCACTATGAAATGCCCGCCAGAGATTCAGGTGGAAGGGAGACCACCCGTAATATGTGAGCACGCAAATAAGGCGCGGGTACAAAGGGGAGTGGCGGACCAGGTGCGCAAATGGGGAATGAGATACGGCGGCCAAGAAGATGCGCTAGGGTTTCTAGAAATCCGTGATCAGCGTGCCGCGAAGTACAGGATCGACGTGGATCATATGCCCGCCGCCATGAGTGAGGTAATGGTCGACCAAGCAGCCAGCTGTTTCCTGACAAGTGGACTGTGGAATGCGTCCTGGGCCACGTTCCGTAAGGAATTCTTAGATTCCTTCTTCCTTCCCCTTCGAACGTCTGGAGGATCAAATATGTTCGCATTGTCAACAGCGACACGAGAAGTTCAAGGATTACGTGGTCCAACTACTGCAGGATACAGCACCGCGCAGGAGCTGTACAGGATTTCTGAAAACGCGGCCCCCGAAGACCGATTATACGTGCGCAGGAGCGACTTCGCTACGCTGGCGCAACTAACTCAGATGGCCACAGGGTTCGAGAATCTCTGGGAACAGGAAGCGGAGTACTCTCGAACCAGAGCGAGTAACAAAAGTAAGTCGAGTTTTACAGGGCAAGGGATAGGCCGCCAAACCCGTTCCGTCAAGAGACGGGAGGATAGCAGTTATCGAGTCTGCGGCAAACAAGGGCGAAGCAGCAAAGACTGTGAGCAAGCGAGGTCGGACAACGACCCGAGGCGTCCCTCAGGCCAGGAAGGAGAGTCGCGCCTTGAACCTCAACTCCAGGCAGTAAGCGGGCCGATAGTGGTGAAGGGCGGCAAGATCGTGGCCCAGGTGATGGTCGGCGGACAGGCAACGACGGCCACGATCGACACGGGAGCGACGCGCAGCTTTGTGATCGAACACTGGCTGTGGAAGCAGAGGATCAGCGGTAAGCGGATCGAAGCGAACAATAGGATTCGCTTGGCAGACGCGTCCTCCGTAGAGGTGAAGAGGGCTTTCCTGGTCGAAATTAGCTTGGCAGGAGCGAGAGAGAGCGAAGGTGGTAGTACTGCTTATGCCTACCATGCTAGACAACGTCATTCTAGGGATGGATTTTTTGTGCGGGATGAGCACCACGATCCGCATCGGACGTGCGAAATTAGCCATGGAACTAGTACCCGACAACAAAAAGGAGTACGTCGCGGAGACCCGGACTCCAGATACGGTAGTCCCGCCCCCCGAGGAGAAGCCTGAAGCGCAGCGGCATCGGAAGAGGGCGAGGAACCAGACAGATCGTGTCATCCCAGCGAATAGGGCAGACACGAACACGACGGGTGAGTGCGAAACGAAACTTGAAGACAGAGCGGATAGAGCGCGAGGGGCGAGGTCTGAGACCACCCAGGGAGTGCCATAGGGTGTCTCACACATCGCGGAGTCCAGCATCCGGATGCACAAACCGCTTAAGCAGCGGTATTACCCAAAGAACCCGGCAATGCAGAAGGTGATTCAGGAGCAGGTAGACGAGCTCATCCGAGCAGGTGCCATTGAGAAGTCCAGCAGCCCGCACAGCGCTCCGATAGTCTTGGTGAGGAAAAAGACTGGGGAGTGGCGAATGTTCGTGGATTACCGGCAGCTCAACGCGCACTCCATACCGGATGCTTATCCAGTCCCGGTAATAAATCACATTCTAGAGAGGTTACGCCCGCTATATTTCGACGCTGGACTTGAAGTAAGGATACTGACAGATCCCTCTGGCTGTGGATGGCCGTGAATGCACAGCTTTCACTGTGCCAGGGAGAGGACTGTTCCAGTGGCGAGTGATGCCGTTCGGGTTACATTCGGCGGGAGCAACGTTTCAGAGAGCCTTGGACACCGTAATAGGACCAGAGATGGAGCCGCACGCATTCGCATACCTCGACGACATTGTGGTGACAGAAGCCACAAAGGAGCAGGCAGGGAGGTATTTCGGCGACTACGAGCTGCGAACCTGAAGCTGAACAAGAAGAAGTGTCGTTTTTTCCAAAAGAAACGGGCGTACCTGGGGCATGTGATGAGCGGAGAAGGTATCTGTAGAGATCACGACAAGGTCGATGCGATCCGGAACCTTCAAGCTCCCCACAACCTAAAGGAGCTACGTCAATGCCTTGGAATGGCACTGGTAGAGCCGATGACATCCTTCCTCAGGAAGGGCCAGAAGTGGGCCTGGGGAGAGGTACAGGAGAAGGCGCTGCAGGAGCTGAAGGAGAAGCTGACGACAGCCCCGGTGTTGGCGTGTTCAGACTTCTCAGCTAAATTCTTGCTGCAGAAGGATGTGAGTGACTACAGTATAGGTGCCGTACTGACACAAACGATCAACGAAGACCAGAGATTGATAGCATACGCCAGCCGAAAGCTGCTGGCTGCGGAGAGAAACTACTCGGCAACGGCAAAGGAGTGCCTGGCGATAGTATGGGCCATCAGGAAGATGCAGTGCTACCTGGAGGGCTATCGGTTTAAGGTAGTAACGGATCACTTGGCATTCAAATGGCTTAACTCCATCGAAAGTCCATCTGGAAGGATAGCGAGACGGGCGTTGGAGTTGCAGCAGTTCCAATCCGATATAAAGTAGCGCAAAGGTAAGCTGAACGCGGTATCGGACGCGCTTTCACGGCAGCCCCTATACAGGAATCTGGAACAAAGGTCTGATGACGAAGTCTAAATTCCCTGGAAACTATGCGTGCCGAAGGACCAGAGAAAACGGGTACTTGCGGAGTGCCACGATGCGCTCACCGCCGGACACCAAGGGGTGAAAGAAAACGGCGTCAAGACTGTCGCAGCGGTACTACAGGCCAGGTATGTTCAGAGAAGCGGCCAGGTATGTCAAACATTGTGAATGTTGTCAGAAGTGCAAGACGGAGCGGAGGAAGCCAGCAGGACGAATGCTGACCCGACAGGTGGCGGAGCCGATGGCAGTTATGTGCACGGATTTCGTTGGTCCACTCCCTCGCTCGAAGCGCGATAATAAAATGCTGCTGGGAAAGGACCAATAGGACAGTGAAGACAATGATAGCGCAGTTCATCGAAGGCCACCAGAGTTCGTGGGATGAACTACTATCCGAGATAGCACTGGCAGTCAACTCAAGCATAGCGGACTCGACAGGGTTCAGCCCGTGTTTCCTTGTGCAGGGCAGAGAACCTCGCCTTCCTGCAGCGCTATACGACGAGGTAACCCCCGAATCAGCTAAGAGTCCCTTGAGCCCCCAGGATACGGAGAAGAAGCTAAAGGAAATATTTGAAGTCGCGAGGAACAACGTACAGAAGGCGTCGATGGACCAAGGGAGACACTGCAACCTCCGAAGAAGAGAATGCCGGCCAGCGGTTGGGACTGAAGTCATGGTAAGACAGCATGAGCTGTCCAACGCAGCGGAAGGTTTTGCAACCAAACTAGCACCGAAATACGACGGGCCCTACAGGGCAGCTAGCTTAATTTCCCATGCATCGTGCGACTCACTCGTGAGGGCGAACGCAAGAAGCCAATCTAACCAGACTCAAACCGTATTATGAAACTGAAAGTACATTTAGAAAAAATATAGTAATGAGAATGTAATGTAAGTTTGCCCCGATAATCGCACTGGTAGGAAGGTAACAGATAGGGTAGATATAGTAATACGATATCTTTTGTTTCATCCCAAAAGTGCATACATAGATAATCCCAAGATGGACAAAGAGTGCATTGTAATCAGCAGCGATGAGGAGATGGTCGGCACGGACGCGACGGATAGCAACGCCACAGAACCGGCCCCAAGCGAGGAATGGGAGCGACAGCGCGATCCTCGGTTGGGCTGACCATTTTACGCCCATCGGCAAGGTGATCAGTGGTCCGATCCGGAGGAGTCGGAGAACGAGCACCAAGAGCGAGAGTGGCAGGAGGAGTCCGGAGAAAAAGACGGCGTCCCGCACGGGGGACAGGAGAGCCCCGCTAGCGGCGAAGGGCATGAGAGCGACAAGGCGGCAGGGTTCCGGCACACCATAATGGAGTCGATATCCTACTTCTATGAGCGCCTGGCAGACGCGGTGCAGATGACGGAGATCCGGTCGACGACCATATGCCAGGAATGCGACAAACCCCTCCACACTATAAGGAGCCGTCGTAGCCGGAACCTCTGCCAGCCGTAATGCTACCGAACCATGTCGAAGTCGAGGAGAGTATGGGGGAAGCGGAGGAACCAACAGGCCAGAGTCGCCAGCGAGGAGGGAGAGGTCACCGCGAGCCCAGAGGGCAGCAGCCTGCCGCCAGACGAGGCTAGCAGGTATAGCCCCATAGGCATCGCACTGCACACGACTGACGACTACTCGGACGACGTCGCGCCGAAGATACCGTTGGGGCCAGGAAACCCAAGGCCGGCCGAAACGCTCACAACGGCGGCTTATCTGGCAAACTATGAGCCAGAGATCAGCGACGAGGAAAGGCCTGCAGGCGGACCTTCAGTGACAGGAACTGGGAGGTAGACACCAAGAGCGCGTTCCCTCGGGTGAGTATAAGGTTCCTACCAGGCGTGGTAAAGAATCAGAAAACCCGAAATCCGAGGAGGAAACGCCTCCGAGGACAGCAAGGAAAGCGTCAAACCCCGTCAGAGAAGACCCCTGACTGCCATGGCCACAGCTGCGAACGCCGCGGAATCCCCGCAAGCGCCAACTGGGCTCCTCCAAAACACGGAAGGAGGCCCGCAGCCACCCAAATAACAACAACTCGCAACCAGCCGACGCGGAGCTGATGGCCATGAAGTCGCCACCGCTATTGGACTCCTCGGTAGATGCGGAGCTAATGGCCAAACTGGGCGATGTTGAAATCGGGTGGACACCCGACTTGGATGCCATATTCGGTGCATTACAAGGACCTGCACTGGACCAACTGCCGCTCATGCCCACAAATACGGCCGCGGGACATCTCCCTGGACACAGAGACAGTCCTGTTCCTGCGGAGAGAGATCGAAGAAGGTGGAGCTGTAACCGTAACTCTGCCAGGAAAGGGGGGGGTGTAAGCCGGGATCCCGACCCCGTCATACATATTTTGTAGTGTTAAGTATTTTGCAGTATTAAGTATTTTGTAGTATTAAGAAAATTTGGTAGCATTAAGAACATTTTGTAGCGTTTAGGAGTTTTGTAGCATTAAGGATTCGGTAGAAGTAAGAAAGAAGTAACGCACAACATATATGTAGCAACGCACAAAGCTGTTATCTATGGGGCTGTCTGCTTCAAATTTGCCGCGCCCAACGTAGGTGGGCGATGGCCCACCCCTGAGATTAAAGGTCTCATGCTTTACCGTCTGAACTACCCGCTCTTATTCTCCAGCTTAAACATGTCCGCGCCCACTGCTTTTCCGACCCGAGCATTTTTAAAATTGCTCAAAACAAAATTTCGCAGAAAATCTTCCTGCCCTGGAACCAAATGGAGTTCTCGTGCCCGCTCGTTATATCGCAGACTGCTCTGCTCATAGGCCTGATGATGGTGACTCTGGATCTTCTTCTGAATGAGCCTTTGCCTATCTGCAAGGTCAATCATCGCGAGCTCGTGCTCACACAAGGACTTCAGTTTGCGTGCTAAAGCATACTGAGCCCCATTCAGCATCAGATTCTAGCCGAACATAGCAAAGAATGTAGTGACTCCTGCTGCCGTATGGACGCTGTTACGCAGCGCGGCCTCGATCTCGTGGAGGTACAGATCCCATTCCCGATGGTCATTACTTAGGAATGTCTGAATCGCCGCCAAGACCCACCGATTTACTCGCTCCGCGGCTCTGCTTTGGGGTGAGTAGACGGCAGACCGTATATGGGTAATTCCGTTTGCCTGTGTCATCTCCTCGAAAACCTTCCCTATAAACTGTCTGCCGTTATCTAAGTGAATAAACTCGGGCACTCAAAACTTCAAGAAGACCTCGTGTACCAGGAATTCCAATTCCAGGAATACCATTGCTGTCAGTTTGCGCATGCCTTTTAAAAACAGGAATTTGGAAAAGTGGTCAACGCGATAAAAATCCCGCATACCCCCTTTTTGACCTCGGACACTTTCCTAAGAAGTCGATGTACAGCTTCTGGAATGGCCATTCCGTCACCACTTCTGACCCTATTCCCACTTTCGTCCTAAAATTAGTTGCCTTTATTTCCCAGCACACATAGCAACTTCGGATGAAATCGGCCACTTGCACTGCCATCTTGGGAAAAAAGTATTGCCTTCATAAGGCGTACAAAGTCTTAGCGATTCCACCATGTGCCAACGTGTGCTCCTCATGCGCTTTTCGGATCAGCTCGTAAGTGACGCCGGGACCCAAAGCTTCCAAACGCATCCCTCAAGTTCGTCTTCCAAGCTATGATTTGACATGCGTTTAAAAATTAAGCCCCCTTCCACTTTCTGGTCTGGCAATTAATGCTTGTTCTACTCAATTTCCGAAACCAGTTCTTTGTACTCCTCACTCTCGAACGCATTAGTTTGGAACCGAAAAATCTCAAATCTAATTCCTCCCTAACCTCGGCCACTACAGCTTTTAAGCTTCGTGAGAGCGTGTCGGCCACTACATTTTTTGACCCCTTCTGATGCTCGATCACGAAGTCGAATGCCTGTAACTGTAGTGGCCATCTTGCTAAGCGGAAACTTAGGTCTTTCAGAGACATAAGCCACTTGAAGCTTTCATGATCAGTGATGACAGTGAACGTCATGAGTTCGATGTAGGGCCTGAGCTTCTGGATCGCCATGTTTGCCGCTAAGCACTCCTTTTCCGTCACTGAAAAGTTGAGCTGGTGTTTTTTGAGCTTGGCAGAGAAATAAGCTATCGGTCTCTCATTCTCAGCACTGTCCAGTTCTTACAACACTGCACCCACTCCTGACTGTGAAGCGTCGCCTTAAACATAGAATCCTTTTCGGAAGTCAGCATGCACCAGGACTGAAGCCGATGTTAGAGCCTTTTTTAATGCCTGCACCGCCATAACTCCTTCCTCGCCTAGACTTAACTTTTTCCTTTCCTTCGACATCAGCGCATTTGTCAAGGAAACTGTTATTATTGCGAAGTTAGGGATGAACTTCCAATACCATCCCGCCCTGCCTAGGAAAGATCGAACCTCTCTTACCGATCTTGGAACGGGGACATTTTCTTTGGCTGTTACCCTCGCTGGGTCCATCCGCATTATTCTTCCGCCTATAATAAACCCAAGATACTTCAGAGACTTGAAACAGAACTTGGACTTTTTCAACCCTATCGTCCAATTTGCCGCTTTTAAGCATTCCGCCACCCTTTCTAAATACGCCAAATGAGACTCGAAATCAGGAGCAATGATCAGCAAATCGTCCAGGTATACAAACACATTCGACTCAGCTCCGTTGGGATCACCTTGTCCATAAAGCGACAGAGGCGTTGAGCTGTATTGCACAAGCCAAATGGCATCATCCTTAACTGGTACAGCGGACGACCCAGTACCGTGAATGCCGTACATGCCTTGCTCTCCTCTTCTAACTCGATCTGCCAGAAGGCGAATTTGAGATCGACGCTACGGATGTAGTTCGGATGGCCGACTCGAGACAGGATTCCCTTTATAAACGGGAGCGGATAGGCATCTCTGATTGAGATTCCGGGCATCGACACAGAGCCGATGATTGTCTGGCCTTCGTACAACTGTGTACGGTTACTCCACAGACTGTTACTCTCCTCGATGACGACGATAGCACATTTTAACATTTTGTTGATCTCGTCCCACACCACCTGCTGCATTGCTGGAGACAAGGGATACTAGCGATCTTTCACCAGCTGTGTTCCTGCCACCACCAGTCCTAACTTCTCGAATGCCATAAACTTTTCCATTACAGCCTCTAAGACGGCCTCCTGCTCCGGCTCTAAGTCCCATGTTTCCGGCTCGGCCTTCCTCGTCTGCGCAATGGGCAATTTGTTCCGTCATCGCAGAGACTTCCCTCACGTGTTTAGACTCTGGCGCTTTAGTTCCGACCACCTTTGGAGCTAAACCAAAAACGTGCCAGAGATCAATCCCAAAATAGGCTAACTGCTGTAGATAAGGACACAGATAGAAGGTAGTTTCCCTAATCTTTCCCTAGTACTCGCGGTGCGCACTGACGACACGTAGACGACTGACAAGTCCAACTCGTCTACCAGCTCGCGACATCCTTTCCCGAGAAGACTATCAGTTGCTCCCGAGTCAAGCAAGCCACGCACTGGACGTCCATTTAGCCGCACCTCAGCGAAGACGCGAGGATCAGACCGAAAGCTCCATCCTACGGCCTCCACCACCTGTTTTTTGACTCGACGCCTTCTCCGGAATCTCTCGCGTGCCTTCATCATCTTTGACTCTCTCCGCATACAGCAACATACAAAAATTGTTCTTATCCTTAGCGTTATATTTATCAGCTATCGGACGACAATCAATATTTTTCAGTATTTTACCTAAACCAACTTGACAACATGTATCCTTACTTCCTTAGTGAACCAAATCTATTTGTAATGTACTACACATATCCTTATTTTCTACCAAACCTATTTTTACTGGACTCCACTTATCCTTATTTTCTACCAAAGCTGTTTATACTTCCTCGCGGGATTCTCCCGTCTTCCTCGCACCCCTTCGATCGTTTTCGTAGTACTCAGGACAATGTGGACAGAAGCTCTTGGGTCTACCACATAAGTAGCAAAACGCCTTTTGCTCCTTGGCCAGACGATTCCTAAAAACGTGTTCGGGGAGCCCGCAATTCCAGCAACCTGGCCTCTGCTGTCTTCGTGGTTTCACTCGTGCCTTCTCTACTTCCAGGTCTGGTTCGTCTTCAGTCACCTCCACCTCATTCACCGCTTTTCGGCCTTTCATCGTGTCATCCCTCTGTGGTGGCCGCCCCTCAATCAGCTTAAACGTCGTCCTCCTACCGTACGCCTGTTCTACTTCACTACACTCATCCCTCAAGTGATCCAAGGTGTACGTTTCAAGGGCATACACGTAGCGTGCCAGATCGTCCCGGAGCCCCTTTTTGCCAATCTTGATGAGACGAGCCTCAGGCTCAGGGTTCTCGCAACCTCGATGCGAGCTTCCGCTTCGCGTAAGCAAAATCGTCCGCACTCACTGCCTCTTTCTTTCTGCGCTTTCTCGTGCTCCGTCTGAGTTCCTGCCAATAACGCACGATTCAGCTCATCCCATCGCTCCACTCGAAACTCTTACTTCGTTTTAATCCATTACTTACATTTTGGTTTTTACTTCTCCGAAAATTAATTTGACTCACGAGTCGATTGTTCATGAAAGATAAAAAAAAAATTGGCTTTATTACTACAGGCAACACAAAATTTATTCTGACACTTTTGTATTGCATTTTCAATTATAGTATTAGAGTCTATTAGGTTTCCAGAAGCGAAATGTGCGTAACAGAAGGAGGCGTGCCCGACCTCATAAAACATATATTTATTCTAGAACAGTATCAACAGCCGAGTAAATATTGCACTATCCGTCTGTCTGTCCGTCCGTCTGAATGAACATCTAGATCTCAAAGACTAGTTAGCTAGAGCCACCAATTTTGGAATTAAAGTCCGCCTGAAGTGTACGCAAATCAAGTTTATTTCCAATTGTATTAACGCCTCCTACAGCCAACGCAAATTGTAAAAAAAAATTTTTCATGAAGCCATAACTTGGAAACGACTTGGGTTATTGTGACAAAACTCACACATTGTGTGTACGGTACCAATATATGTAACTTTCCTTACCAAGTTTGATTCGGACAACTATAGCCTATAACCCCACATGACAAACTGGTCGAAAATTAAAACATATGTATGAAGACCTACAGTGTTAGGTGAGCTATCGCAACTAAACTCTCATTTAATGTGTATATGATAATTGTTACTTTTCTTACCAAGTTTGATTTGAATCGGACAACATTATCCAATAGTTCCCATAGGACGAATCGGTCAAAAATTACTAATTTGTATGGTATAATGTGCCCTAGAATGAGTACGGGGTCTTTAACAGTCGGCTCGCTCGACGGTTTTGTTGTTAGTGCATGCCAAATTTACTAGCTTGCCTCTCGATATCAATATTCCAAATCATACGTAATTTACCTATCGATATCTATATCAAGCGCGACTTTCGTATGAACAACAAAACACAAATTTTCACGTTGAAAACTGGAATTCATGCAACAAAACAAAACACAATATATTGCGGCTTTATTGCGACGAATTTTCTACCCCAGGGCTAATGTGGAAATGAAAATAATTTTAATTGTTTTTGATTTTAAGTTTAATCATTTTCTTAAAATTTACAAAATTGTCTACAATGATCATTTTAAGTTAACCTTAACACAAGCGAAGCTGCGGGTGTATTGCTAGAATTGTAAAAAAAGCGTTGCAAGAATCTATTTGCGCGGAAACCCAAACAATTCTATAACTTTGTTAACTCTCAATGTAAATCTTTTACTTTACCCCTTTCTTTCTTTCTTCAATACTTCTAAAGTAAGTAAGGACTCGGCTGCTTCGGATCTCTTTGGAAACTTTTTTCCATCTACGTACACCCCTAGTTTGCCTACTAACTGATCTTACCCCTTTAAACTCCCATCCTCTAATTCCATTTTTTTCCCTAATATTACTAATAGTTGCCTGCTCTCTTTAATTACATATAATCTTCCTTCTCTCCTGGGCCTGACAACATTCCTAGTTGCGTGCTTAAGGAGTGCTGTTCTTCTATAATGAAACCTTTTTCAATTCTTTTTCACCTTTTTTTTAGAATCCTCTGTCTTTTCTTCCTTATGGAAGGAATCTTACATTATCGCTCTGCATAAAAAAGGTTGCAAGTCGGATATATCAAACTACAGGGAAATTGCAAAGTTCTCCGCAATCCCTAAGCTCTTCGAAAATATAATTACACGACTTTGCAACACCTCTGCAAGTCATCTATACTGACTTCAGTAAAGCGTTTGACTGTGTTAATCACAACCTCCTTTTGCAATATCCAAGCAATCTAGGCTTCCCACCTTCCCTTCTTCTGTAGATATCATCATATTTAAAGATCCCTTCGTCACCAAACTTCTTTACACATCCCTAGTCCGGTCCATTCTAGAATATTGTTCATGTGTCTGGTCTCCTCAACATGCTCATTGTCAACTTTTAATTGAGTCAATA
Source organism: Drosophila cardini (assembly GCA_018903735.1). Classification (NCBI taxonomy): domain Eukaryota; kingdom Metazoa; phylum Arthropoda; class Insecta; order Diptera; family Drosophilidae; genus Drosophila; species Drosophila cardini. The sequence goes on along the minus strand of JAEIGM010000041.1, from coordinate 210,848 downwards.
AAGGAGCAGTTTTTACTCTTCCCGATTGTTGATTCTGAGTCCTCCGTACCTTACCAATCTTAGGAAAGTGCTTGGAATTATTTTCTTCTATAAATTAATATTCGATGATATCTGCTCACCATCTCTTTTAGAACGCCTTAAATTCAATATTCCTAACAGGAGAACCAGGTACTGCATCCCTTTTATTTTTTTCTACATGCACTACTCACTACGCTTTGCACAATCGTTTTCGAGTATTATGCGCTTATTATAATAAACACTGCAAATTAATTGAAACATCTCACTCTGTCTCTCTCTTCCATCTTAAATCTTCTCTTTACAACCAACTGCGTTATATCTCAGATATTCAAGGGCAGTAACAATGACGCCTCTGCCGGATTTTTAAGTACAAATATCTTTCCCTTAAATCGGAGATATTTTGTAATTGTTTTCGCTTAATTTTTTATTGATCTAGTTGGATTTTTCTGGGGGTTTTTCCAATCCTTGCAACAAATGATGGATCAATGTCATTACTTTTTTTTCGACAAACTGATTAATTAATAAACTATTTTATTTTTCTATATTCAGTTAATATAAATTTTAAAATTTAATTTATAATATAAATATACCTTTTAAATATATGACTTGGTTAATGACTTGGTTAAATACTCGCTAGTTCGCTAGCTCCCCTTAGTTTTGGTACAGAGAGAGAGAGAGAGAGAGAGAGAGAGAGAGAGAGAGAGAGAGAGAGAGAGAGAGAGAGATTTGCATGAATATCAGAAAAAAGGATATTCGAATTAACAATGCTCAAAATGAGTTGAGTAAATTCAAATGCAAAGCAGAACAAGTTTGAGTGAGTAAGTGGACTCAGTCGCACAACGTTCAAACGAAAAACAATGGATTGAATGAGCTGGAATGCGCCAAATTTAGTGGATTGGATTCAAATGCATTCGAATGACAAAGCGGTTTGTCTCTTTTACTCTTGCTGAGATTTTTACAACCTGAATATTTAAATTAAGCTCAATTAAATAACAAACAAAAATTACCGGAAATATTTACACAGAACATGCATAGTTATTAATCTGATCAAGGAGAAAATAAGTAATAAATTTTTTTTTTTTTTTTTTATTAGACATTTATATTTATTTTAAGCGTTTCATTCTTTAGAACTTTGAAACACTGTTGAGACAAAAAGACAGTGAAAAAATTAAATACGAGCAATTACGGGTCCATCAAGGTATGAATCTTCCAGGAAGTTTGAAAATTCTTTTAAGCCGGTGGTTCATGGGAATGTCAGGGTCGAACTAAAGGTCATTAGCTAGATTATTGCTAAAGCACTGATGCTTTATGTTTGCCTTGAAGGGAATTTATTAACCACTGTTATAGTTTCAGGTATTTTTAAGTTTCTCCTGATGTCATCATTCCGTGCAAAAGGAAATCCTCCAATGATTCGCCTCAATACTTTGCTTTCTTTTACTTGTAATTTCTTAATGTGACTTTTAGCAGCTATTGGTAGGTAGGTAATTGATACTACTTACACTAACACACTCTGAAACCAAAACATATGTTTGTATGTGTGCACGTACATATACATATATACACATTTGAAATTATATGAACACATACATATCTATGTAGCATATGTAATACATATACCATTGGTCGTAGCGGGCAGCGTTCGCAGGCAGCGCTGCCGCTACACAAGCAGCGTACACGTTCGTTCAAATGCTTGTATGTTTCTGTCTCGCTTGCACACATACATTGACATTGCGTTCAATTATTAACTTTCTTACATGTCTAGCTCTTTTGTTTATAGTCCGATTTGTCCGCAACTTTCAGGATAGTTTGATATAATTTGTCTCCAAACGAATTTCAACTACAATACTGTACGATAAGAACATATGCCTTAAAAATGACGTTCAAATTTGAAAATTGTCTTATTTCATTTGACTGACTTAATATCGAATCAATACTGACGAAATATAAACTTTTATTTTTTACCATCACTGCTATATCGACTCAGCTTGTGATGCTGATCAAGAATATATATACTTTATGGGGTCTGTCACGCCTCCTTCTGCCTGTAACATACTTTTCACAAACCCAATATACTCTTGCAGAGAGTATAAAACAGCAGCAGGTTCTCGATCGTTCCGTGCTGAGGTCTAAAACCGAACTGGAATTTATAGAGAGTTCCCAGATTATCGAGCTCACTACGCAATCTTATTAGAACCAGTTTTTTAAATGTTTTACCCATTACAGGGAGTAATCTAATCGGCCTGTAAGAAACCGTCACATTCACAGGTTAAATTACAATGTGAATACATTACATGGTTTTAGTGTCATTGTTACAAAAGCCTTCTTCCAAGCGATAGGAAAATAACCGATTCTGAAACATGAAACACTGGCCACCTCGAAGGGATCGCCTTCAATTCATTGGAAGCCTAGCTAGCTTCGCAATTGGGCGCTTGAACATTCCGATGCCCGTCTTAATTAATTGCAAGTAGTAAAGCAATACCTTTATATATAATAATAATACATATAATACACACATAAATTCAAAATTGATAGTGAAAAATCTAAAACAAAATTTAAATAATTTTAAATTAAGCCAATTGCCAGCTCGTAAACAATACAATTTATTTGTGAACTGGCAAACGCGGAGAGGCTGGCGACGTGCATGCGGTGCGTGCGAAAAGTATAAATCAACTGACTGCCGCTCGCGACAGCTGCATTGCCGAAACTAAGAACTTACTCGCTAGCTTAAATATAAGAGATTCGCTTACACATCTAGACAGTTCAATAATTCCATCTGATTTCCTATGCTAACAATTCATCATGATTTATTATACAAATACTTCAATGCTTTCTTAAACTACCTAACTATGCTTATGAACTAACACTGGCCACCTCGAAGGGATCGCCTTCAATTCATTGGAAGCCTAGCTAGCTTCGCAATTGGGCGCTTGAACATTCCGATGCCCGTCTTAACGTCGGCGACCCTGATTCGCCCGTCGTCTCCTGTGGTTACGTCCACGACGCGGCCCATTGTCCACCGTTGGGGAGGCGTGTTGTCCCTGTGGACAACGAAGAGATCCCCAATCTTTATGTTGTCGAGCGCCTCCTTCCATTTCCCTCCCTGCTGAAGACTGTGGACGTAGTCCTTCGACCACGCTTGCCAGAAGCGCTGTCTGAGCGTGGACAGCAGCTCCCACCTGCGAGAGCACGAAATTTCGCTGTTTCGTGTGGCCCGCTCAAACCCTTGCGGCAGCGAATGAAGCGGCTGTCCGATGAGGAAGTGGCCTGGGGTGAGCGCCTCTCCGTCGCTGGGATCGCTGCCCAGCGGTGTCAGCGGCCGTGAGTTTAATATTGCCTCCACGTCGGCCAGGTGACCTCGGACCTCAGCTTGGTGGGCTACGCGCTGCCGATCTGCAGCATTAGCAGATGCTTGGCCGACTTCTCTGCTGCTTCCCACAGTCCTCCGAAGTGCGGCGCTCTCGAAGGTATGAACCTCCACTCCATCCCTCTCTCCGCTGCAAATAGCTGCAGCCTGCCCTGCTCCCGGTCGAAGGCGTCCTTTAGGAGGTTGCTCGTCTCCACGAAATTGGTCGCATTGTCCGAGTAAAGCCGGATGGGAATGCCACGTCGCGCGATAAAGCTGTTCAAAATACAGAGAAAGGCATTAGTGGATAAGTCTGCTACAAGTACCAGGTGAACAGCCTTCGAACCAAAACAAGCGAACACTGCAATATACATTTTTACTGGGGCTCGTCCTCTCAGTCGAAGCGAAACATTTACTAGACCACAAAAGTCTACTTCACAAACGTTGAATGGCCGAACCGCGGAAAATCGGTCGGCCGGCACATTCCCCATCATTTCCTGCATTAACTTCGGTTTATATCTAAAGCAATGGACGCATTTCCGCACTGTCTGAGTGCATTCTCTTCGAGGATTCACTAGCCAAATCCTTTGCCTGAGTAATGCAATCATCGTCTTTGCTCTTGCATGACAATTACCGATGTGCAACTCTCTCAAATACAGTTGCACAAGCAAACAATTATTTGGCATTAGGACTGGAAACTTGGCATCATAATATAATGGCGCGTTCAACAGTCTGCCTTCTACTCGTATTAATGACATTCTCCGTTCAAACTCGTCTGAGTTATAAATGAACGGAGTCAGTGATTGCAAACTTGGTTGCACAATGTTACCCTTTTTGAGCCTATCGAATTCAACCTTGAACTCTGTTCACTGAACTAGTTCTAGCAGTTTCAAAAATGCGAAATTTAATTCATTTTTGCCTAGTTCGACAGTATGTGTTTCTCGGTTTTACTTGGATACAAATCTGTACATGTACGCAACAATTCAAACCATTTTGCGACATGACGAAAACCGGGACACGAAATCAGCTAACCAACTCGAGCTGTTAACCAAACAGACTGACTGACAGACTGAATTTTGCTCACAAGCAAGGTGCTCCGCCGAATATCTTTTCAATCAATTCGCCTCGTCTTAACGTCGGAATTTTCCATCGACTAACCGGAAGATCATAGTCAGGCCGCCTACTTGAAATCGATTTCAGAACCCAAAATTCGCCGCCGAACTGATGTGTAGAGACACGAGAAGACCCTACTGTCGATACTTCGCGTTTCGCTACAAGGCTTGACTGTCCAACCGACGTAACGGTCAAGGCCTTGCTTTTGCGTTGAAGCCGCAAGGCTTGAGCCAGACTTTCAGTCATAAAATTAACTTGCGAACCTGAATCTAATAAAGCTCTAGCGTTTCGAGTCTGACCGAACCTATCTTTCGCTCTCACAAGTGCAGTTGCCAGGAGCACCTGATCAACTTCGCTAGCCACATGATTGACTTGGGCAGGATGAGCAGACACTTGTGGTTTTGCGGGTGCGTATTTGTGCAGGAGAGTGTTGTGTGGGCGAGAACATACTCTGCACTTTGACGCAGCGCAGTTGGATACCCTGTGCCCTCAGTGCAAACAATTTATGCAGAGTTGTCTAGATTTCATGAAATTGAACCTTTCGTCAACTGGCAGTGCTGCGAACCCTTGGCAGTTTCCAATTGTATGATTGGCACTGCAAAAATTGCACTGGGGTTCACCTTCCTTCTCTATTAAATTTAAATTTAATTTTAAATTTAAATTGAAATAAAAAAAAATAAATAAATTATCAAAATAAATTCTCAAATTCACCGACGGGATTCGAACCCTGACTTCACGTACACTCGTCAAAGCCTAAGCAGTTGCACCACGCCCCTCTCTTAAAAGTGTTCGACTATCTGCATTTATATGTAACATTTTTTTGTTATATAACAAAAATTAATAAAGTGTCCCTGACGGCGGTCGAACCCATGATCCAGGGTTAACATACAAGTGCGAAAAATAAGAAAAGGCATCTTTACTACATAGACCACACTCCTCATTGAAGTTGATGTAAATAATTAAAATTTAAAAAGTAAATAAATAGAATATATCACTGACTGGATTCGAACCCGATATCCCGGGCTAATAAACACGTACGGTGCGCGCATCTCTACTACCTAGACCACGCTCCTCATTGAATTTGCAATAGCTAAACGTAGAGTTAAATCTATTATTGCAAGCAAGTGTTAACAAACAATTTATTCATAAAATTCAGCATTTTTGATTAATTTGACTTAACTGTTGTTGTTGTCCGATTTGGACCAAATTTGGTGAGGATACTTTTAATGATTATACACACATCCTGTGTGAGTTTGGTTGCGATCGCCCAACTAGCATTACATGTCTTCATTCAAATTTATTATTTTTGACCGATTTTTCCTATGGGAGCTATAGGCTATAGCTGTCTGATCCGGATCAAACTTGGTGAGGATAGTTATATTGGTACCATGCACATAATGTGTGAATTTGGTCTCAAGTTATGGTGATGTGAAAACAGTTTTTTACAATTTGCGGGGGCGGTGGGGGCGTGGCTAAAATTTGAAATAAACTTAACCTGCCTGACATATAGACGGACTTTCATTCCAAATTTGGCTGCTCTAGCTCTTGTAGTTTAAAAGATCCATGTGTTCATACGGACGGACTGACAGACAGACAGACGGACATCGCTATATCGTCTCGGCTGTTGATGCTGGTCAAGAATATATATACTTTTTTGGGGTCGGCCACGCCTCCTTCTGCCTGTTACACACATTTCGCTTCAGACAAACTTAATAGACCCCTATACTCTTTTTTAGAGTACGAGGTCTTATAATTGGCTTACACGAGCACTGAGACAAATTTCCTCGCCTCATTCGGATCCGATTTGCGCGCCCTTTAAAAATTCTTTTTTTTTTTTTTAAATTTGTTAGAGGTGCACGTAAGTGTACTGCATCAAGAAATAATCAGCTAATAAAGAAATCGAATGAGCGAAGATAATCAGATGATTAAAGATAATCAACTGATTACAGATAGTTGACCGATAATATGAGCGAAGATAATCAGATGATTAAAGATAATCAGCTGATTAAAGATAGTTAGCCGATCAACACTGTTGGCTTACAAAGATAATCAGGTGAATAAAGTTAATCAGCTGACTATGTGAACTGCCTTCTCGAATCACAGACGTAAGAGAAGCTACATCAACAGCGCGTATGCAGATATGCGCTGGCAGTAACTACAAGCAATTAAACACTCAAACTCACAAGCGCCTGCTCAACGATAATCACCCAACTAACGATATTCGGCTGATTATAGTTAAACAGGAGTGAACTGCGCTCTATGCACAACAACAACAACAATACACGTGTATGTAGGCGAACGATTTGCCAATAACAACTATACGAAACTGGAGCTGCTCAGAGTACATATGTATGTATGTATGTATGTCTGTTAACGCTGATGTAAAGGCATAAGCAGCGCTGACGCAAGCAAAACTAAGAACGATCAAGTAAAGTAAAATAACGCAAGTTTAATTCCACCAACTGTATGTATATACCTGCTATCCGCGCTTTTGCTTATGTGCAAGAACTGAAGCTAAAAGTTAGAAGCAAAAGTCAAACCCACCACCGAACATATCCAGATCTTAGCGAAAATCGGAATTAAGAGAAACGGCAAATATGTATATGGGTATATAAATAAATTAAAGTACATAATTTAAATAAATATTTTTCTTTTATTTTATTTAATTTCGTTTTTTAATGTTTTGCTTCGAGTTATTCAAATGAAAATCAAATTTATCAGTCCCGAAACGCTATGTCTATTATGTGCAACAAAGGGAACGGTACTTAGTTATGTACATGAAATATGTGCCGCTTCTAAGCTTGCACTTTCTAATATCACCTATGCACTGACTCATTTGGGCACTGTTACCTGGTCATCAGAAGAGTCGCTCATTGGCTCAATTCTGGGCATTTTCTCCAGTTAATTCCAACTTGAACTCCACAAATCCAGGTGATCCAACTCCAAAGTTTTCCTTAGGCCAACAGCTCCAGGAAAAGTCACGAAATCACAACTACCGAACCGACACTCAAACACACCAAGCCTCGAAATATCTAAAGACCAACGACCACGAATGAAAGTCCCTGCTTGGGCGCTTCGGCTGCATTGCCGAAAACAAGAACTTACTCGCTACCTTAAATATAAGAGATTCGCTTACACATCTAGACAGTTCAATAATTCCATCTGATTTCCTATGCTAACAATTCATCATGATTTCTTATACTAATACTTCAATGCTTTCTTAAACTACCTAACTATGCTTATGAACTAACAGATAGAATCAAATCCAAACCCATATATGTGTATACATACAGATATACATACATATGTAGTTTTTTTAGCAACATACAGTATCGGCTCTTTTAAATTCTTGTTTTCCGGTGATACTAAGGAAATGAATATTCAAAAAGTGTTTGTCGCAACTCGAATTCATTCGAATTCCTTTGGCTTTGCAATATGTTTCATTACTTTTACGCATTATTTATGAGACACAGCATGGTCTCATACTCATGCACGTTCGATTCATTGTACGCTTCGAACTCACTCAACTCAATTCAATTCGCATTTATTCAATTTCGCAAGTGTATAGAGTGAAGCCGTGTAGACCTCTAGTTTTAATCAAGTATTTTAAATTTTAGCTGTCATTCAATTATTATTTTCTCTTTATTCATTTTTATACTCTCTGCAAGAGAGAGTATATTCAGGGCCGGATATACATAGAGGTCAGTGGGGCCAGGGCCCCAGGGCCTCCACCACGAGAGGGCCTCCACCATATCAAATGAAATATGTTGTAAATCGCTGTTTTATACCAAACTATTTTCTGTACCAAACTAAAATCAAATGAGTTAGAATTAGTTCGATGGAGCAACAAAGTACTAAAAATATCGTCCCTGAACAAAAGAACTACTAAATGAACTGCCGAGCAAAATAACTTATTGATTACTTAGCTCATTGTAAGTTCATCGATAAAAAATCGCTCTAGTGAACTGCAAAGAACTTGTAACGATAAAAAATAAACATATTAGGCTTTTGTTTGTTTAAACAAAGTGATCGACACAAAACTCCAACGGCGCAAAAATGCGGCTCGAAAAAAAGAAAAACTGCTGCAGAAAAGACAGCGGGTTTGATAATGTGTTATCAAAGACACAAAAATTGGACACTAAGAAACCTACGGGTCCCGATCCCTTTTGTGAAACAAACAAAATTTCTATAGATAATTTTGTAAATAATAATGAACCATCGGCAGAAGTTTTCGGGCTAAACAAAAATCCAGTGCATCTAGTGCAATGGTTGGTTAAAATGATATCTGTCTCTGGACATTGCCATTCACAGAAGCACGATAGAACACTGGATAAGCAACGGATCGGACACCTTAAGAAATTGTGACGAAAAATGATTTCAGGAGTGTTCAATTCCGCAAACACGGCAAGACAACTCTTCAAGTGATCGAAAATGTACCAAATAATACGTCTCAGTTTAGAAAATGATATCCTCCTCAATCTGTCTTTAAATCACTGTTGATGAGTTTTGTGCAGAAAAAATCGCGAAGAGTTAATACGCTTGGTACTTATAATTAGACCCCGTACTCCAAAAAAGAGTAGAGGGGTCTATTAGGTTTGTCTGAAGCGAAATGTGCGTGACGACAGACGGAGGCTTTTCCGACAATAACGTCAAACTTGCCAAAACAGAGCTTATTACGTTCACGTTCGCAACACTCAAATTACCAGAAATCATCAAAAACGGATACGAAACCGTACGGATCCGGCCATACATACCACTTCCACTCAGATGCAAAAATTGCCTTCGCTTTGGTCACCCTACTTCAGCCTGCAAAAACCCAGAATCATGCAAAAACTGCTCAGAACAAACACACACAATTGAAACCGAACAATGCAAGAACAACAAAAAATGACTAAACTGCAAAAAAAATCCCCGAACTCGACCATCAACATTCCCCTCTCGATCGACAATGCCCCACATTCCGCAAACAACAAGAATTAACAGCTTTAAAAATAAACCGAAAAAGTGGATCACAAAACAGCACTTAAAATATACTTTACAAGACACAGTCAACAACTGGGAAACACATATGCTAAAATACTCACAGTCCCGACTGCACACACAGGAAACATCCGTCCAACCAACACACTCTCCAGGAATCTAAACACATACTTAGAAGACTGCTCGCCACAACCAATAACTCCCACACCAATATCGATACATAATCCACCAGCCAACTCAATAAAAGTAACAGAAACACCACCAATGCAACAAAAAGAACACAATAATCACCAGACTACAAAATAGGACATGGAACCCGACGGTAATCTGGCAAACACAATATAAACATCACAACAGACCAGCAATCTAAAGTAAAAATTATTTTCTAAAAATCCCAAAACTAACCCTCTCTACCAATTTTCAATCAAAAAAACAAAAACAAGAACCAACAAACAAACAACGGCGACAGTGAATCTATATAAACAAGGTAGATAAATTAACTTAAAATTTAAACACTTAAGCACTCTTAAATACTTAAACACAAAAACTTATACTTATTTTTAGCAATGCTTAAGATTTTACAATGGAACATAAAAGGATACACTAACAACTAAAACGAACTCCTAACCATTATAAAAAAACATTCACCACAAATAATATGCCTTCAAGAAACAAACTATTATAATACACACATACCTGTACCAATTCCAATTAACTACCTAATTTTCACCAATTCAGCTTCCAACAGGTTCGGTGGCACAGTCATATTAGTCCACAAATCTATCGATCATACCCAGATTAACCAAACCGATCACTTTGAATCACTTGCCATAGAAATAGAATCAAAAAGAAAAATTCGAATAACAGCAATATATATTTCCCCTAACAAAAATTTTTCCATTAAACCCTTAAACGACAACATTGATACAACCAACAAAAGCCAGATTATTGTAGGCGATTTCAGGAGTTGGCATAACAGCTGGGGCTCACCAAAAGCAAACAAGAGAGGTAAAAATCTTCACAAATTCCTTCAAAATGCAAGCCTACACATCCTCTCCAACACACTTCTCAACACATAACACATTCACCCACACAGACCTATCATTATTCTCACCTCAACTTACTCCCTTCACTAATTGGAAAATTATCGATGACCTTCGCGGTAACGAACACTTCCCAATCCTTATTTCACTATTCTCCCAATCAAAAACAAGCAACTCCTTTCGCCCCTATTTGAAAATAAAAGAAGCCAATTGGCCATCCTTCACTCAATCTACTCACGCTAAAGACGAAATGGTGCCAATAAGCTCAAACATAAACAAAGAAACTACAAACATTACCAAAATTATTCTTCAATCAGCCCACCATAACATACCACAAACCTCCCCCAACCACCTTAAAAAAAATACACCTTGGTGGAACAAAACACTTAGTGGACTTAGAGCAAATAAACAAAAAACATGGAAAATATTCAAATACAACAATAACACTGACAACTTAATCAACTACAAAAGAGCCAACGCAATCTTCCGCAGGGAACTTAAACTATCAGAAATCAAAGCCACAAACGAATTTATCTCCACAATAGAACACAACACCCCCTCCGACAAAATTTGGGCCAACATCCGCCGTTTCTCCGGACTTAACCCAGTCAAACAAATTCATTGCATAACGAACCCATCCAATAACCTACCCACAATAGACTCAACCTCCATAGCCCAACTATTCGCTCAACAACTTAAAACAAACCTTTATTACAAACAAATACTCAAACAGATCAACAAATTACATACCCCACCCCTCAGCACAAATCATAGAATCCGACATATCCCAAATCGAACTCCTTTCCCCATTACACTCCCTTAAAAGAACCACACCCGGCATCAATAGAATATCATACCCTATGATTAAAAACAGCTCCAACATAGTCAAAGCCCGTATTAAAAACCTCTTTAACAATACATTCAATAACTTCATCCCATAGTTCTTTTAAACCAGTCTAGTGATCCCCATCCTAAAGTAAAACTCACACAAGACCTCAATTACAAACTACAGAACAATTTCCCTAAGCTGCTGCCTTTCAAAAACACTAGAAAATATTATTGCAAAACGCCTTTGGTGGTTCGTCACCAAAAACAATTTGATCCACCCTAATCAAACAGGATTCAAATTCGGCAAGTCTGTTTCAGATGTTCTGCTCATAGCAGACTATCTTTTAACAAAGTCGCTGCGCACCAAAAAACACTCCTCTGTTATTAGCCTTGATTTTCCAAAAGCTTTCGACAGGGTCGGAGTGCACATCATAGTCGATCAATTATAAGAATGGGAAATGGGCGCCAAAATGATAAACTTCGTTAAAAACTTTATGTTCAACAGGAAAATCAAATTTAAAATTAAAAACACATTCAGTCCCCCATATATGGACACGCCCCTAAATCGTCTCTTAATAAACTAAAAACAGCACTTAACACTCCCCAATCCACAAATATACCAAGCAAAAAAATCACCACAAAAATAGAAATTAAAATCCTCAATAGAAAGAAACATAACATCCTGCAAAGAGCATAACATTCCCCCACCCAACAACCAACCAATCACACCCCAATGGCTATTCCCCCCTTCTAACATAAATACTTCACTACACAACCTTAGAAAACCCAACAGATCACCAGAAATATACCAAAAAATGTTCCTAGATATAAAATACAAACATCAAAAACACAATTTTATCTACACAGACGGCTCATTACAACACAAGACAGTTACATTTGCCATAACCACCGAAACATAAGTTTTAAAAGCAGGTTTCCTTCCACATTACTCCCCCATCCTCTCTGCAGAAATAATAGCCATTCTTTAAGCCATAAAGCTGATAAGAAACAGAAAAGGAAGCTTCAAAATATGCTCTGACTCCTTATCAGCAATCAAATCAACATAACAACAACATAAACAACAACAAATTGTATCCCACATTAATAAGAACAATTCAAACAAACCAAAACCAAAATAAAACTCCTTTGGGTCCCGAGCCACTGCAACATAAAAGGCAACAAACTTGCTGGACCAAACCGCCAAATCCACAATTAATACATGGTAACAACATTTGAACAGCAAACTTTTACACACAGAACACTACCTAAAAAATTTAAAACAAAAAGATATAACACGTATAGATCAAATAAAACTTCTAAGGCTCAGATTAGGACACACAAGATTCACCCAACATTACATCAACCCTGACGATATAACACCCTGTCCAAACTGCAAATTAACATCCGACCTAAACATAGAACACATACTAAACAAGAAAGAAAGGTTATCTTCGGCTCGCCGAAGATTAAATACCCTTGCAGTCATGCATGTTGCGTTCATTGGATTCAGTTACCAGTGGTTCCTATGGATGCTGTATGATATAAATGTCCGATTTAGATGAGATTTGGTCAGTATATAGGGAATAATAGCAAAGGAGTAGTGCGTGAATTTAGCTGAAATCGCTTAAAAGACTTTAAAAACTTTCATACTAAGCCTTTGAACCGATTGTTGCTATGGCAGCTATATGATATATTGGTTCGATCCGAATGAAATTTGGTCAACAGCTGGGGAATGATAGTAAATGTTTATGTCGTGAGTTTGGTTGAAATCGCTCAATCAACACTGAAAATTTTCATACTAAGCATTTTCATCATTTTCAACCGATTGTTCCTAGGGAAGCTATATGATATAGTACTCCGATTCGGATGAAATTTGGTTTGCACATGGGATTTGGTACTAAATGCATATAGGCTTAATTTGGTTGAAATAGCTCAAAAAAAAATTTTTTTTTCAACCGATTGTTCCTATGGGAGCTATATGATATAGTCATCCGATCCGGCCGATTTTGACAAATGATCTGCCTGCAGAGAGAATACACATCTGTACCAAGTTTCATCAAGATAGCTTTAAAACTGAGAGACTAGTTCGCATAGAAACAGACGGACAGACGGACAGACAGACGGACATGGCTATATCGACTCGCCTGTTGATGCTGATCAAGAATATATATACTTTATGGGGTCGGAGATGCCTCCTTCAATGCGTTACAAACTTCGTGACAAAATTATTATACCCTCTGCAAGGGTATAAAAACCGCACTGCAACATCCCATATAAGAAATGAAATCTTTAAAAAAAATATGCCCATTAAAAATGTTGTCAAACCCAAAATCAACCAACATTCCCGAAATAAAAAAATATCTAAAAAAATCAAACTTCTACCACATAAACATACATATAAACCTATAAGGCCTATTATAAGAAAAATATGTAAAGATGTAAAAATGTTAATAAGCAAATATGTAATTCTTAATCCGCTAAGCCGAAGGCTTTAAAATTAAGTTAGTTTTGATTTTAATTAGCTCTAACTCTAAGATAAATAAATAAATAAATCCGTCATTTTCAACAAAGACATGCATAATAATGTCCTGAAAGTCGATACCAGGCAACAAAGTAGGCAGAAAAATTCCTGCGCAGGAAATTTTCAAGAAGATTTGTCTACGCCAATTCTTAAAAACGCTTTAAAGCCCAACATATATGAATTTATAATGACGAAGTAGGAAATTTTCAAAAACATTTGTCTATGCCAATTCCTTAAAACGCTTCTAAGCCCAACATATATGTATTTATATTGACGAAGTACGAAAAGTTGTGGCCTTGCACATAAAAAATGAGACATGTTTTTTAAACATGGTAGAAAAATTGTAGCAAGAATAGATGTTAGCGATCTGTATACCAATGGAAATCTTGACTTAGGTCAGTTCTCTCAAAGGCTGCAAGCTGGTATACTTTGGATCAACGAACTCAAAATGGAACCGAGCGAAAAGATCTTTGAATTAATTTCAATAGAATCTTTATTGAATATTTTAAGAGTAGCGCTGCTCAAGGTGGTGAAATTAATAGAAAATTAACAAATTATGAAGCGAACCAACTGAAGGAAGTCATAATGGCATTTCAAGAACACTGGGAAAGATTACAAGACACTGCTATTGGAAAAACATGCCTCGTCATGTCAAAGCGTACATACGTAGATGTAAGAAATGCCAAAAATCAAAAACAACACACCATGTTAAGAATCCTATGACCCAACATAAGCATTCGATAGAGTGATATAAGATACTATAGGTCTACTATCATGTTCAGCGAATGAAAATGAATACGCAGCTACGCTAATATGCGATTTAACAAAGTATTTAAGTGAGATTAGGCTAAGCCGGACGCTCCTCAAAGGGGCATTACATAGGCCAACTGGTGGCTCTTAGTGGTACGGTCGTAGAGGATTTTTGATTTAAAGATCTAGTAGGATGAAGGAGAGTTTAGCAAAGGCTAGTAGTTCCCCTGACACCTCTTTGTGTGTGCAGTTTGTGCGCCCCTACCACCGTAGTCTCATGCGTGCTAGAGCCAGGCAGTGGCACAGGAGATGCTGCGGTGTTTCGTCCGTTTCAGTTTCCTTGCAGTTCCTGCACTTTGTGTTACTTGTTATGCCTAATTTGGTTGCGTGAGTAGCTGCTAGGCAATGACCAGTTAGAAAACCCACCAGCAGCCTGCATTCTCTCCGTGGATGATGAAGCAAGTTGCGGATGAAATGGGCTTAATGATCTCTGCATATTATTTGCGACGTTTTGCAGGTTATAATGCCCTGCCACCTGTACTTGAATCGTTCCTCAGCGTCCCGCTCCAGGCCACTGTGTAGTGATCTCAGTTTAACTACGACTTCTTCTTCTAAGTGTCTTGGCAGCTCTACACCTGCTTTGGCTAGATTGTCTGCCTCTTCATTTCCTGGAATGCTCTGGTGGCTTGGAACCCAGTAAATGTGCACTGACCTTGTTATGCATAGGCTTCTTATGCTCCCTGGTCGCCCGGACCGTCCTGGAGTTCAGAGATGACGACATCATAGCCTTGGTGGCTGCTTGACTGTCTACCAGAATGTTAATGTTGCAGTTTCCCCGACTCCTGGCTAGCTGGGCTGCCTTCCCTATCGCAAACGCCACCGCCTGGAAGATGCAGCAGTGGTCAGGTAGCTTGGAGTATGTAGTCCGAGTGTCTTGGCATGCTTCTCCTAATGACACTATCCCCATAGCCTTGCAGAGACATACCTCCCAGTACCGCAGGCGCTGAGTTGAATAAGCCGCTACAAGCCTGGCTTGCAGATCCAGTTGGTGGATCCCAAGTAGTATTTCCACGGCTTTCGTTGAGGTACTTCTAAGAGCTCCTGTGATACATAGGAGCGCCTCTCTTTCCATGCATGCAAGGTACGACTTCTTCTCAGTTTCTAACCACCATACCAGAGCCTCATAGAGTAGTGTAGGGCACACAACTGAGACATAGATCTAATGCATTAGTTGGGGTGTCTGGCCCCATATCTCTCTAACTCTAGGGCGGTGGAGCGCGTGGCAAAAATTTGAAATAAACTTACACTGCGTACACTATAGACGGACTCTTACTCCAAAGTTGGTGGCTCTAGCTCTTGTAGTTTAGAAGATCCAGGTGTTCATCCGACGGACGGACAGACAGACAGACGGACATCGCTATATCGTCTCGGCTGTTGATGCTGATCAAGAATATATATACTTTATGGGGCCGGAAAAACCTCCTTCTTACGCACATTTCGCTTGAGACAAACCTAATAATCCCCCAATTTTTTTTTAAGAGACATAAAGTACTTTTAAGAAATAAAACAGGGCAAAATCTTCACCCAGTATATTTAGGACCTTATACAGTAGAAACAAGAAAGAATGCTATAGTCGCCTCGCGACTTTAGGATACCCGTTACTCAGTTTAATTATATTATTAACAACGGGTGATAAAAATAATAATAGTAAAATCGTTTAGGCAATCGACCCTAGTAAGTTTATTTCAGATGGCTTGAGAAACACAGAAAATTTTCATACAAATTCGCATTTAGAGCATTATTCAATCCGATCGTCCCTATGGGAGCTATATCATATAGTTGTATTTGTATATTTGGATCAATTTTGGTTAGTATATGTTATCCATAGACGTGTACTTTCTGTGTAAATTTGGTTTAGATAGCATTGCTAACAAAAAATTTTTTTCTATACTAAAACATGCTATTTTTGCCTGATCTTACCTTTGTATGGACATAGAATGCCCTAAAGTGGGCGTGTCAAAAAAAAACAAATTTGTACTGCTTGGGCATTCTGTCTTTCATTTGCGACCTCTTGGGCCTTTCTAGCTCTTATAGTCTCTGAGATCCTTTTGTTCACACAGACGGACAGACGGTCATGGTTATATCGACTCTGCTATTCATACTGATCAAGAATATATATACTTTATGGGGTCTGCCATGCCTCCTTCTCCCTGTTATATACATTCCAACGATTACAACATACCCTTTTATTCTGCGAGTAACAAGTATAAAAATTAGAAGATAAGGATTATATTTTTATAAGGGATAGTAAGAATAAGAAACAACGAGAAAAAAGTTAAGTCGAGCACGCCCCAACGTTAAATACTCTCTACATTTTATTCCCGACTATTTTAATGAAATCGGTATCCGAGAATATCAATTGATACTACTTGCAGTAGAACACATTGAAACAAAAACATCTGTTTGCATGCATGCACATACATATACGTTTGACATTATATGTATGCACATACTTACATATGTATGAATGCATCAGTGGTCGGCACGGCCAGCATCCGCGGGCAGCTCTGCCGCCAGACATGCAACGAAAACATTCGTTTATATGTTAGTGTGTTTCTGTCTCGCTTGCACGCACGCATTGACATTGTATTTTATTATAAACTTTTTTATGTGTCTAGCTCTCTTGTTTATAGATCGATTTATATGCAACTTTCATGAAAGTTTGAGACATTTTGTCTTGAAACGAATTTCAAGTACCAATACTATACGATAAGACTATATGCCTTAAAAATGGCTTGCAAGTTTGAAAATTTTTTAAGTTCTTATGTGGAAAAAGGGCATGGCAGCCCAAAAAGTGACGTTGCATTAATGCCTTCACTTGGAACCTGCCCACCAAAATTGGTATACCTATGTGCCACAATTTCTGAGAAATTCAACAAAACATCGATTTTCTCCAAGGTGGTTTAAGTTTTTTGTTCATTGTAGGCGAATGGAGCGTGGCATCGAAAAAAAGATTCTTGTATTAACTGACTTAATATCGAGTCGATTCTGACTAAATTCACACTTGTAGCTCTTAGCGTCTCTTAAATCAGACGGAAAGACAAACAGACAGACATGGCTATGTCGACTCGGTTTGTGATGCTGATCAAGAATAAATATATTTTTCCTTATGCCTGTTACATACTTTTCACAAACCCAATATATTCTTGCAGAAAGTACATCAGGAAAGAAAAGTACAGTCGAGTACGCCCGACCACAGAAAACTATCTGCATTTTTTCCGATTATATGATTATTTTAAATTCGGTATCTTGGTATTACAATGCTTAGTACTTGCAGTTAAACACGTTCAAACAAAACAAGAAAAAAATGTTATATTCGGCTTACCGAAGATTTAGTACCGTTGCAGTCACGCATAATGCGTTAATTTTGTTTCAATTATCAATTGTTTCTTCGGATGCTATATGATATAGTAGTTCAATTTGGATGAAATTTGGTCAGCATATTGGGAATAAGGCAAATGTGTTTTTCATAAATTTGGGTGAAATGGCTCAAAAAACAACGGAAATTTCCATATTAAGTATTTAAACCGATTTTTCTCATGACAGCTATATAATATAGTTATCCGATCCGAATGAACTTTGGTCAACAGATGAAAAATAGTAGCAAATGCATGTTGTGTGAATTTGGTTGAAATCGCTCAATTGACGCTGAACATTTTCACACTAAGCGTTTTCAGCATTTGTGACCGATTATTCCTATACCATCTTTATGATGAGCTTTGCTTTGCACATGGGATTTGGTACTAAATGCATAAAGGCTCAATTTGGCTGAGATAGTTAAAAACTTTTCTTTTAAACCGATTGTATCTAAAAATTACATGACAGAAAACTCCTGGTTGGATGGCGTAAAGTGGCTGGTTGTGATATAAATCAATGAATTAAAAATCGGAGAATATATAAATAATTTATAATCATAAAACTGTGTCATTATTTCAAAAGCACCATAATTAAAGTAGTATACGTTAAACTTCAACATCTCTTCCGAAAGAGAATTTATTGCATGAGGATTTCCGTTCTTAAAGATGCAAGCACGGCTTAGACGCTGGATATTCGCTGGAAAACCATCAGCGACTGTTTCTTCTACTCCATCGTGGATTCTCAACTGAAGAATTCTGTCTCCAAGAGAGAGGCCCTGTTCCACATAGCGAAACTCTTTGAATGCGAAGGTTGGCAAGCACCTTTCATAATAAAAGCCAAAATATTTATGCGACAAATCTGGCTAACTACTCTCGGGTGGGACGACGCACTTACTCTGACTCTTCTGCATCAGTTTCACGAATTTCTTCAGGACTATCCGGGTTCAGCCGACTACGCATCCCTAGATGGCTAGAGACGAGTCCTGCGTTAGATTAGTATCTACATGGCTTTTGCGATCTTCCCAGAAGACGTACGGAGCATCCCCCTATGTGCAAAGCCGGCAACAGGACCACGTAAAGGTTCCATCTCTTGATGTCTGAGACCCGAGTGGCCACTGTCAAAACTGTTTCGGTGTCCACTGCCACGCTAACCTCCACGAACGAGCGTTTATCGGATTACGGTAGAGCTGTGGGGGACACGGCTTATATTAAGGGCCGATTCTCCACACGTCTCCACGCCTCCCATGCTAAAACACAACAAGGACGTGTTGCTAACCGCAGAACGGGCTCTTGTGTGGCTCGTGCAGGAGAAGTATGCTGCGGTAAATCGAGCCTTCGTCGAGAAGTGGTCCATCCTCCCTTTTGAGCTGAAATTCAGCGTCCTTCATTCCTGCGGGCGGCTACGAGCGTCACCCAGTCCTTCTCCCTTTAGAAACCCAATTCACACTCTACTTGAAAAACTAGCTCATCGCATTACCCTGTACGACGAAAGCTAGCCGCCTAGATCTTTCACGCATACAAGCACTGAACTGGCAAGTCTCATCGAGATCATAAAGTAAACCAGTCGAGACTGTTTCACTCCGAGAGGAAACGCTTTTGTTTTCGTGTGCTTCAGCACCGAGACGATCCACCTCGAGGAGAAGTTTCAGCTGACCTTCTTAAGATTTGAGGCCTGAAAACAACGTCCCCAGCTCATATACTCCGACAACGAAAACTGCTTGTTGGAGCGTTCAAGGTGCGCGAAAGGGACTTTCTGGCCGCTACGAAACAATGCATCGAGAACTCCTTCCACTACCACCCAGCGCAACTTATATGGGCAGGTTATGGGAGGTCTGGTATATGAAATGCTCCAAGGCATTATTTTACAAGCCCACGGCTAACGTAAAGTACAAGGAACTGTCCCTTCTATGTCTATCTCTATGCCGACGGCGCCGACGGTTCGGCCCACGTCGTCGATTTTCGGGCTTCGCGTGGATCAATCTGACAGCCCGTAGCCAAGCGCATTCTTCTGCAGGATAAGACCTACCTTGTAACATTTGTTTTCTAAGTGTCCTTCTCGTCGCACGCCAGTAGAGGCACCAGTCAGGGGTGTAGACTGCTATCGGTATCGCGTATGGCGTGGTGTTCACGGGTTCCGCCACTTCCAGTGGTTTCTTAATTCACGCGCTAAGAAGCGACTGCGGGCGGTAGCCGTCAAACGGTACTGTCCCAATTGTTGGCGCACTAGCATTCCTCTGGAGCATATCAGAGCACAGACGGAAGTCGTTGATGTGGGTAACTCCACCACACTCTGCTCTGGCATGCCGGATTAAGCCCAACGGCGTAGATCGAAAACTTGACGCAGCGACACCTAATGTCCCAGCTCTCACAGGCAGCGATCAGTTCACTAATGAGATCGCCCTGCTGCACCGATCTCATCCCAGACCCCTACACCTACGTCCTTCCTACATTCCCGGACTCATGTCCACAGCGGTAAATCAGATAGGCAGCGGGTCAAAGCCCATTAACGTACGAGTGTTGCTGGATGCATGCGCCCCGGAGAGCGGTATCAACGGCTTGTTCGCTAGGTCCCACGGACTGGCTATGACTCTTGTCGGAGCCGACCAATTGTGTACGACCGTGATAAAAACCTTGAGCTACCTAGCATTCCAGAAGACGGTCGTGCTGAAGGTGAAAACCGATTTGCACATACGCAAACACATCCGGGAGGTTTTCGAAGCCGTACACATCAAATTTGCAAGTTTAGTGCTGGCGGACCCAACAAACCCGCTCGCGCTGAAAGATATATGCAGCTAAGAATGGCGAAATAGAAGTTTTCGAGCTCCGACAAACAAAATCATTTATTCATTTGACATCAAGACTTTTTTGCTTGATCACAAAAATCGAACTTTCTTTTTTTTTTTTAATTCCTAGGCTTATATAACTACAATATTACATCAGACGGAGCTCTCTTCTAAGGTATTTCAATCCTAGTTTTGTACCAACCAAGAATAAAGCGCGGTTTTAAATTTATATGTTGTCTTATCTTAGGCTTCGTTTAGAAGCATGGAAACAGGTGGCCCACGCAGATAGTTGGGATTACATTGTTCCTTGAAATAACCGCTACGCAAATTATTTCTTTTTATATAATATGTTCAAGCTTGAACATTCTGCCCAGGGCCACAAATGGCGGTTGCTTAGGTAAAATTATAATGACAAATAAACTTTGGTATTAATTTTTAATACATTTTGTTGTTGTCGCTCTTGATGTTGCTGACGCTGCTGATGAAGCTCTGACTTTTTTGGAAGTTTTCGAACATTCTAGTCGAACATCTTATCGTTCCATGATGGATCGCAGAATTTTCCACACAAAAAAAAAACCCCAAAGAAATGTTTTAATTCGCTTAATAGGCCAAAGAGAAACTAATACACGACGAGTATAACGTTTTGGTCAAGGGATGTAAGACAATCAAAGAAGAAATTTAAAACACCGTATACAATGCGGTGAATACCGACGCCTATTTGTGATATTGACGCCACGTTAGCTGCGTTTCTTTACCAAGACAAGGTACCGCATCTGACCCCCGATACCGATAGATACATACAGATAAAGTAAGTAAGATACCTGTGCTGGACAGCATGCTGACGTGGAGGAATAATGTTGAGGAAGGGTGAATACGGCAATGGTTGGAACCAGCACCAAAATGCTAAAAGCAGCAAAAGAGGGCTCTCTCTATCTCATTATTGATGTTCCTCCATCCCCCATTTGCAAGTAGTTTCTTGATTTTTGACATTGAAAGTAGCCGCATTACACCGGAGTTATATATGTATATATATATATATATATGTATATATTGTATATATATATGTCATTGCGTGTGCTTGAGAGTGTGTTTTCGGGAATTTCACAATAATAATAATTTCATCATTATGGAAATATAGCATCAGCTTCTACTTGAGCTGTAATTGGTTGTTTGCATTTTGTAGTTTTAGAACTACCGTTTTAGCGGGGCGACAGCATTCTGTCGCTGTCGCCGAGTGTGGTTCGGTGCAAGACACGCACAAGAATTGTGCGTCTCGAGTCAGTTGTTGTTAAAACTCGAGTGCGACCGAAACTCGCTGCGCTAACGAAATGGATCAAGAAAAGAATAGTAATCCGACATATATATAATTATACATTCTCGACGAAGTAAAAAAAAGGAACAACGGGAAAATAATATTTAAATAGTTTCTGGCTAAAAGCAGAATTTTAGTAAAAGAAATATAATACAGTATGGATATGCAAGCATAGAAACAACCAATTTTGCTGAGATCCGTTTGTATAGTCTTGTCTTTGATTTTCGTTCATTCTTTTGCGATTTGCACTCAAAAGAAAAAAAAGAAGGAAAGAGAGAAACAAATTTATAAAGAAAAAGAAGTTCTACAGAATTTTGACTTACAGTAAATATAAAATGTGTAAGGAAAGGGCCGAACAGAGGCCAATACGAGTATAACCAAATGTTTAACACAAAGACGTTATTTTCATCTGACAGTGGTCAGAGGCAAAATGACTGTAAAATGTTAAACAACTGTTTAATAAATAAATATAATACTTTCTGACTGTGGTCGGAGGCAAAATGCCGGGGAAATGTTTAACAAATGTTTTATAAGCAAAAGTATGTTATGTGGTCCTCTGACCACAAAATGCCGGTGGAAAAGAAAATTAAACATTTGTGTTATGAACAATTGTGCTATAATCTAACAGTGAGCATTGCAGAATGCCGATGAAAGTGAGAAATTATTATGAGATAATAAGTTATTACAAGTAACTTAAGCCGACGAAACTTTAATTTATATAAGAAACAAATTTGGTATAGATTTTGTTTTTGAAGGCACAACATTGAGGCTAAATTTATTGAAATGACAGAGAACGTCATCAAACCTTTCTTGTGTGAATCTTTTGAGAATTCATTACTCCAAAACCAATGGGAAAGATGGCTGCGCGCATTTATAGAAGTTGAGGAAGTCAAATCAGTAGATCAGAAGAGGACGAAATTGTTACATTTTGGTGGTACACAATTACTGACGATTGCATATGCATTGCCGGGCGCTACAGTTAAAGCTTACGAAATCAATCAAAATTATGTCTTTTCGATACTGATTGACAAGTTTACATTGTACTTCTTACCAAAACGAAAGCCGAAATAGAATAAATATGTTTAAAAGACAAAATCATTGACACTTGGGCTAGTACTCAATTAAAAAAGAAACTGTTAGAGAAAGATAATAGCCTAAGCGAAATCATCGAGGCGTGCCAAGTGGGCGAGGAAATAAGTAATCAGTCACACATCATCCAGTCAAAGCCACTTCCAGGGACCATCAATAAAATAACCAATTGGAAATCGGGAAAAATCAAGTAGAACGAGTGTGGAAGGTGCGGACGATCAGGTCACAGAAAATAAATGTAATCGATGTTCCCTTGTCAATTTGCTCCCAAATGCCGAACAAACCTAAAACCTCCATACCCAAAATCGATGATAGAATGGGACTCTAGTAACTTCAAGAGGAAATTTGTAAATAAAAACAAGAAAGAATGTTTTAGTCGCCTCGCGACTTTAGGATACCCGTTACTCAGTTTTATTATATTATTAGACCCCGTACTCTAAAAAAGAGTATAGGCGTCTATTAGGTTTGTCTGAAGCGGAATGTGCGTAACAGGCAAAAGGACCCCATAACGTATATAAATTCTTGATCAGCATCAACAGCCGAGACGACAAAGCGATGTCCGTCTGTCTGTCTGTCCGGCTGGATCTTCTAAACTACAAGAGCTACAGCCACCAAATTTGGAATGAAAGTCCGTCTATAGTGTACGCAGTTTATTTATTTATTTATTTATTTATTGCAAGTTTATTTCAAATTTTAGGCACGCCCCCTATCGCCCCCGCAAATAATAAAAAACCATTTTCAAATCACCATAAACGCCTAGAGCTAGAGAGACCAAATTCACACATTATATGTATAGTACCATTAAAACTATCCTTACCAAATTTGAACCGGATCGGACAACTAAAGCTTATAGCTCCCATAGAACAAATCGGTCGAAAATGAGTGATTTGTATGGAAGCACGCGCACTAGAAGGAGTATGGGGTCTTTCACAGTCGGCTCGCTCGACTGTAGCCTTTCTTACTTGTTAGCAACGGGATATGATAATAATAATAGTACAATCGTTTAGGCAATCGACCCTAGTGAGTTTAATTAAGATGGCTTGGGAAACACAGAAAATTTTCATACAAATTCATATTTACAGCGTATTTTTGACCGATCGTCCATATGGGAGCTCTACGATTGGATCAAACTTGGTCGGTATATGTACTCCGTAGACGTGCACTTTCTGTGTACATTTGGTTTAGATAGCATTGCTAACAAAAAAGTTTTCTATACAAAAACATGATATTTTTACCTGTATGAACATAGAACGCCCTAAAGTAGCCGTGTCAAAAACAAAAACAAACTTGTACTGCTTGGGCATTCTATCTTTCATTTGCGACCCGAGGGCCTTTCTAGCTCTTATAGTCTCTGAGATCCTTTTGTTCACACAGACGGACAGACGGACATGGCTATATCGACTCGGCTAGTCATGCTGATCAAGAATATATATACTTTATGGGGTCTGCCATGTCTCCTTCTCCCTGTTACATACATTCCAACGAATACAATATACCCTTTTACTCTACGAGTAACGGGTAAAATGAAGATAAGAATTCAGACGAAAAGAAGGTGATTCAACGGAATTGTTTTAAAATAGACAGCGACAATGAAAATAAGGGACGGATGTTATGCCGAATTGGAGATGAAAATGTGTTTTCATAATATATTAATTTTGGGAATCCGCCTCGGTCGAAATTTTAAATGATCCGGAAAAGGTTGAACCTAAATTCGTTCCATTTACCCAAAATCAAAGAAAATGCCTCGGAATTTCTTAAGGTTAGTAACCTACGCGGGTAAGTTTATTGCAGACTTGGCAGACCAAACAAGGCCACTGCGGGAGCTGCTTAAAAAGAATCGAAAATTTATCTGGGGATCGGTGGAAGAAAAAGGTTCCAAAACCTTAAGTTATCGTAAACAAGGATTCCTAGCCTATCATCCTTTGATCTCAAGAATAAAACGGGCTGTAGCGGTAGGGGCAGTATTTCTAAAGTTCAACAATGAGAACGAACCAAATATCATCGTATTTGCTAGCAGAAGCCTGACAGATGTGGAAACACGATATGGGCAGTCGAGAAATACTTATCTACTGTTTTAGTTTCCCAAGCGGCAAATTCACCGCCGATGACGTGAACAGAGTTTCTGAATGGGCTACTACCAAACAGTGAGTATATCTTAGTTTAATAGTTTACTACTCAAGATACATGAAGTTTAAATTTCTGCGTTCTATCACATTGTAATCACTAATTGATGGATTTAGGGAAATTGTCAGCAGGCTGGGTTACCCAAAAGAATGTCGAACTGATAATGGCCGACAATATGTCAGCATAGAATTTAGGTAATGTTGTAAATCATTCGATCAAATAGCGGCAACTCCTTACTGGCCACAGGCTAACGGCAAGGTCCAGGTCATGAATAGGACTTTAGAAAAAATAGCTCATCAGAAAAAGAAAAGTCTTAAGAATGAAATTCGGGGACAGAGTTGTTCTAAAGAATGTAGTTTTCCCCCTCAACTTCGACATCACGGAGTATGAGGTTGTTAAGAGAGAAGGGGCTCTAGTACAATTAGTTGGAGGAGGCTAAACACTGATGAGAAATATTAGCCAGCTAAAAAAGTCCCCTGGTAGGAATGAATCAAATCCTTCAACACAACCGGAGCAGCAATCAACGCAAGACGACGCCAGACACGGAAGGAGTAGAGCTCAAGCTCGTGAGGAAAGAATGTGGGAAGGGATGTGGGAACCAGCCTCAAGATGCTAAGAACACCAAGATGCAGCAGGAGTGGGCTCTCTATATTTCTCCCTCTCTTACCCTCGCTTTCTCATAATTGCTGTTCCTCCTTCCCTAATTTGCTATTAGTTTGTTGTTTGACATTCAAAGTGGTCGCATTATAGCGGAGTAATATATGGTGCAAAATTATACTAAACGTGTATTTACTGAAGTAATGGGTTGTTACAGCAACCATGGCGCTGTGTTGACGTCAGCCCTGGATTCCGTAAGTGTAAAGGCGAGCGATTTGATGAACTTTGTACCACCAAGTCGATACACATTTTTTGAGTTTCAAGGCACCATGAAGTCATGGTGTCTTTTCTTCATCCAACTGTCACGAGATTCTCGGCATTTACAAAATTTTTAAAAGAATATATGTTTTATTTTAAAAATGATCGTACATCTCGTCGAAGTGGTGGTGTATTTATTTCTGTTAATGCTGATCTTTCTTCTGAAATAGTACTTCTGGATCTTTTACAGTTACAGGATTTGATGCTGTTAAGTTGAACATTCCTTATATATTTATACTCTTTGCAAGAGTATATTAGGTTTGTGAAAAGTATGTAACAGTCAAAAGGAGACGTTGCAGACCCCATATAGTATATATATTTTTGACCAGCATCACAAGCCGATTTGATGTAGCCATGTGCGTCTATCTGTCTGTCTGTCTGTCCGTATGAACAAACACATTTCAGAGATGGTAAGAGCTACAAGTTCGAATTTAGTCACTATCGACTCGATATTAAGTCAGTTAATACAAGAATCATTTTTTCGATGCGACGACCTACTTGCCCACAATGAGCTAGACATAAATAGACACATATTGGAAAAAAACGATGTATATGGCGAATATCTCAGTTACTATGGCAGTTAGCCTAGAGCTCCCTATACCTCCCATAGGACAAATCGATCGACTCTCCCATTTGGGTAAGCATTTCCATCAACAATTCCAAAGTCGGACGGTATGCATCTTCGGGAAAGGAAAGAGGAGAAATATTGGAAACAGATGGAAAGGATAGATTGAGCATCGTATTTAATGAATTGGGAATCCCATTTACTTCAGATTGAGAAATACCCAATAAATGATCAAGAAAATCGTGCTTTGTCGTGGAAGTCAGTGCGGCAGAGCCAAGAGTAGTAATCCAAAAAGTTCCGACAATGGAAAACAAGAAAGAAAAGTACAGTCGAGCACGCCCAACCGTAGAATACTCTCTACATTTTATTCCCGATTACTTTAATAAAACCGGTGTCCGAGTATATCAATTGAAAGTACTTGCAATAAAACACGTTTAAAGAAATACATCTGTTTGTATGTGTGCACATATACATTTGACATTATATGTATGCATGCACATATGTATGTGTGTATATGTTATACATACACAATTGGTTGGCACGGCCAGAATTCGCGGGCAGTGCTGCCGCTAGCAAGCAGCGACAACGTTCGCTCACATGTTTGTATGTTTCTATCTCGCTTGCACACATGCATTGACATTGCGTTTAATTATTAACTTTCTTACATGTCTAGCTCTTTTGTTTATTGTCCGATTTGTATGCAACTTTCAGGATAGTTTGATATATTTTGTCTTTAAACGAATTTGAAATAACAATACTGTATTATAAGATCAAATGCCTTAAAATCGGCATTGAAGTTTAAAAATTATTTTATTTCTTGTGGGAACAGGGGGCGTGGGAGTCCAAAATTTTTAATGACAATGCATTTATGCCGTCTCTAGAAACCTGCATACCTAAATTGGTATTCCTAAGTGCCACAGTTACTGAGATATTCGCCTAAAACATCAATTTTTTACGAGGTGTGTCTAGTTTTTTGCTCATTGTGGGCGAACGGGGCGTGGCATCGAAAAAAAAGATGCTTGTATTGACTGACTTAATATCGAGTCGATTCTGATCAAATTCAAACTTGTACCTCTTACCATCTCTGAAATCTGTTTGTTCATACGGACAGAGAGACAGACAGAGAGACAGACATGGCTATATCAAATCGGCTTGTGATGCTGGTCAAAAATATATACTAAATAGGGTCTGCCACGTCTCCTTTTGACTGTTAAATACCTTTCACAAACCTAATATACTCTTCCAGAGAGTATAAAAATATTAGGAATATTCAACTTAACAGCATCAAATCCTGTAACTGTAAAAGATCCAGAAGTACTGTTTCGAGGAAATACTATTTTGCATCCTCTTCGTTCGCAATCTAAAACTTAGAAAAGCAAACCAATAAGAAAACTCGTGTTCAATTCTCTATTCACTCTTTTTAATGCATCTGAAAGTATTAGTGCAAGACAATGTAATGTGTGTGCGCTTGGCTTGAGAAATAAAATACAAATCCGACCAATGTGAGTTGATCGATATAAAGCATATACATCGTGCGAAATGTTATGTTAGTTAACATTGCCGCTTGTTCTACTGTTAGTTAACATTGCCGCTTGTTCTGCTGCGAACATCCTCCCCCCGTTGGGAGCTGAAGGCTCTCAACTGATGTGGTCTCGATCGGCAGAATAGCGACCTTGTTAACGGCTCTTCTGACCAGGCCGTTGATCGTTCTTATGATGGCGACCCGCACAACACCGTCGTCTCCAAGAATTGTGCTAACGACTCGCTCTAGAGACCATTTTAGTGGAGGCTGATTTTCCTAGTTTAGCAGCACCATGTCACCAGGTTGCAGATTGGGCTGGGTAGAATGCCACTTTCTTCTTTCCTGCAATAAGGACAAATAGCTAGAGCTCCAGCTTCTCCAAAATGCTTGCTGTATCCTGCAAACATGCTGCCAACGACTTAAGCAACCTATCTTCAGGTGCGTAACGCCAGACTCATCTATGGTGACGTTGGCTTTTCTCCACAGAAAATGCCCAGGTGTCAGCGCTTGCAAGTCACTTGGATTGTCTGCAATGGGACAAAGCGGCCTAGAGTTTAATATAACAGAAATCTGGCACACCAAAGTGCGCAACTCATGAAAGGTAAAAACACAGTTTCCAACGACGCGGTACAAATGATACTTGGCTGCTTTAATAGCAGCTTCCCACAACCCTCCAAAGTGTGGAGAACGAGGAGGAATACAATGCCAATTGATTCCAAGTGCCAAGCATTCTCCATCGACTTGGCTTTGGTGACGATCGCTCAGAAACAGATGTCTTAGCTCAGCGAGCTCGTTATTGGCACCAACGAAGTTCGTAGCGTTATCGGACCAAACGGCATAAGGCTTGCCTCGAAGACTGATGAATCGTTTGAGAGCGGCGATAAATGATGGAGTGGATAAATCCTCGACCAACTCCAAATGGATTGCCTTGGTAGCGGAACAGACAAATACGCTGATGTAACATTTTATCGGAGGCCTGTTTCTGATCTCCGATTTGAAGTAAAATGGTCCACAGAAGTCAATACCGGTGACGTGGAACGTGGCAGTTGGCTGCACGCGGTCCGCTTGCAAGGGTGGCATGACATGCTCGCGCAGCTTAGGGCGTAACCTGAAGCATCTAACGCACTTATTGATAACTTATGCGACCGCTTTTAATCCTCCAATGGGCCAGTACCTTTGCCGTAGGGCAGCAAGCAGACTCTGAGGCCCGAAATGAAGAAATTTGACATGATACCGACATGATACAGGATACCGTAACCGGATGATATTTAGGCAACAGAAGCGGATGCTTGGCTTCAAAATCGAGATCCGAGTTTTTCAGACGTCCACCGACACGGATTAGTCCCTGACGGTCCTTACGTCCTGTGTAGTGAGTGGTCCCTTGCTACGGTTGTGCTCCTTGCGAAGGAGGCTCAGGAATCGAGCAACATATGCGAAAACACGCTGTAGACGTCCAAAAGAGTTTTGGAATGTACAGTACATGGAAAGATCTGGTATAGAAGAAGATACTAAAGCCTTGTTCCGGCACTCCGGAAGCTCAGTTGGGTAATCAACTGTTTGTGGCCATTCGCTGATCCCATGACGCAAAAATTCGGGGCCTTGAAGCCAAAGTTTGCAGCTAGACAGCTCTGATGGCGTGCATCCTCGTGATAGGATGTCGGCTGGATTCATCTGCGAAGGAACATGTTTCCATGCCATTCCCTTTGTTCGTTCTTGAATCTGCGAGACGCTGTTGGATACAAAAACATTAAAATATGATGGTGTTTCGCGTATCCAGGCTAGCACCACTGTTGAGTCAGACCAACACTAGTATGTTCATTTGAATTGCAAGCTTTGAGAGATGCTCACGAGGAGTTCCGAAAGCAGGAGTGCGGCTGAGAGTTCTAATTTAGGGCGCTACTCTCGATCTTGCACATAGCAATCTTGTCGTAAATTGTCCATTAAGATCGGAACGAATGTAAACGCATGCGCCATAGGCGACCATGCTTGCGTCGCAGAAAGAATGAATTTCCCATTTTGCGTTTGGAAGCATAACATAGCGCGGAAACCTGAAGCTGCGGACAAATTAAATTTGCTCGACGATCTTGATCCAGGAAGAATGAAGAGATTGCGGCAAGCTCTCGTCCAAGCCAAATTCTCCTTCCATATGGCCTGAAAGAATATTTTCATTTTTGTGTTTATAGGCGCGATCAATCCCAGAGGGTCGTAGAACTTGGCGACAGCTGACAAAATGCTTCTTTTGGTCCCTCGCGTGTCAAGAGCGATGTTAGCAAAATTAAATAGTAACTCATCTGAGCTCGGGTTCCAATCCAAATATAATGCCTTTGTGATGTCGGATCCATCGTGAAACTTCATGAGTTTCTCTCGATCCGTCTCCAATTCGCCAGCGAGCGCTTCCCGCTCGTTTGAGGACCACTTGCGTATTGGAAAACATTCTTTGAGCAGCATAGTCTTGACCTGCATACGGATTCGGGAAACTTTGTCAACAGATAAGGTCTGTGATAAGGTCATCGACGTAAAAATTCCTTCGAACGATTGAAGCTGCCAATGGACAGGCATCCTCTTCATCACTTGCAAGCTGATGCACTGCGCGTATAGCCAAGAAGGTGGCAGGCTTCGTGCCGTATGTAACGGTATCCAGTTTGTATGTCCTTATTTTGTCCTTTGGTGTATCCCGCCACAATATACACTGCAAATACTCATCAGGATGGGTAACACGAACGCACCAGTACATCTTACAAATATCGCCGCACAGCGCAACCTTTAATAGACCAGTAAGGAAATACTGAGGTAAATTATGATCCTTTGTTGCTAATGAAATGTGCCCAAGATCAATGTATTCCTGGAGGAAAGCCGAATAATGCTGCCTTAATTGCAGGTTTCGCTCAAGCTTGGCCTCCAATGACTTAAAACGTCTTAAAGCACTTTAGTAAGAGTCACCAAGCGTGTTAACGTTTGCTTTGGTTGGGAGCCGAACCGAATATTAGCCTGTATTCAGTCTGGTACAGCCTTCCTTGAATAGCTGCTCGCACAAATCATCCTCGTCTGGAACAAACGGCGTTTCTACAGGGAGACTGTCGATTTCCCAAAAGCGTTTCACCAAGTCAGCTAGAGGCTCATCTGTGTCCGAAGGCTCAGGCGCTGAGCGCAATGCAGCTAAAGTTGAATGCCTATTTGACTGATGAGAACAGCCACCAGAAATGATCCAGCCAAGTTTGGTCTTTTGAAGAGAAGGCAAGTTATCAGCAATACGAATTTCACCAACTTTGATGAGATCGAAGAAAAGTCCGGCTCCAAGTAGTAGATCTATACGTTGTGACTCAAAGAATGATGGATCAGCTAGCTTGAGGTTTTTAGGTATATTCCATTTGTCGATGCTTCAATCAAAATGCGGTTGATAATCCGTTATTGTTCGAGTCACCACGGCAGAAAACGACGCCTCGTAGGCCTTGTCAGAAACAGTTTGATACAACGATAGCGATGACTCCCCTATTCCGAAAATGGCAATATTGGATCTCTGCGTTTTGAGCTGCAGCTGATTAGCCAACCGCGTAGTGATAAAATTGAGCTGAGAAGCTGAGTCCAACAACGCGCGGCATGGGACAAGCTCTCCAAAGCGATTCGTGGCATAAACTATTGCGGTAGGCAGCAACACATAATCTGCAGGCGTATTTTTGGGGGTTTCAGGAGTAGAATTAGTAGCAGTAGCAATAAGCGAAGATGAATTCGTTGTATGCTGAATTCCCACAATTTCGTGCCCTGCAGAAGTTGGCGTGTTTGTAAAGGAAGGGTTGGCGTCCATATGTAGGAGAGAATGATGCTTGTATTGACAATGCTTGCAATGTCCTGATCTACATTGCTGCAAGCCATGTCCTTTGCGAAGACAGTTGAGACAAAGTTGCATGCGCTTTGCTTCTTTATGACGTGCATAAGGCGTTAGATTTATGAACTTTTTGCATTTTAAAAGGAAGTGATCCTTTGCGTTGCAATATGAGCATGTTGCAGCTCCTTTCTGCGTTGATGCAAGGAGAGAGTATTCGGGTCGATTTAGATGCATGCTTGCTCACCTGCGGAACCTGATTTTTGCGCACTGCACATTCCACATTTTCTAACATGCGGCATCGCTTTTCCAGGAATTTGGCCATATCAACCCATTTGGGAAGTTTTTCCGAATGGAGAGAATCCTCCCAATTCTCCTGTGTGGTATGATCCAGCTTGGGGCCGATGATGTGAATAAGCAGTCCATCCGCAAGCTCCAACGTTGATGCTATTGTAGCAATTGCCCGAAGATGTGAATTGATTCCGTCGCTCAATTCGCGCAAACTAAGTGCTGATCCCGTTTCCACATCTGATAACCCAAATGTGCCTGGAAATGTAGTAATTTATTATTAAATCTTTTGTCAAGAAGGTCTAACGCCTTTTCATAATTGGCATTAGAAGGCTCCAACCATTTTATCGTGTTCAGAGCAGCACCTTCCAGACAAGCACGCAGGTGCTGGAATTTTTCAATCTTACTGAGATCCTCATCGTTGCCGACCACAGTGCTGAACATAGCGTAGAAGTCCGGCCAATCCTCGTAGCAACCGCTAAACCTAGGCAATTGAAGCTCAGGTAAGCGCGGTCTGCGGAAATGCGTTTGAGTTGTGTTGAGATGAGGATCAGTAAGTGCTGTGGAATTTGCACAGCTAGACCGGGACTTTCCGATCATTTCCAATCTCCGTGATATCATTGACTTGGACTCCCAGTATAGCTGGGAAAAGTTGGCTCTGTTGTCACTGGATAGCTCAAGCAAATCTAACCTCTCCAGTTTGGATTGAGAGGTTTCAAAATCAGCTTTCATACTCTCTATCGTCTCCAGACGGACAAGTAGATCTGATTCATCAAAGGAATCCATTTCTTCCATTAGAAATGTGTTGAGCGCTTTGAGTTGCCTCTTAATTCCGGTGGATTTTGCTTTAAGAAAGTCAAGATCGCTTGGTGGCAAGGGAGGGCGGCCTGTAGCATTCACTTCGATCACCGTATCGTTCATATTTGCGAATGTTCACTGTGATGAGTCAACGCGCACCGAATCACGCGGGACTGTACTTGTAAAACGTAAAAAGTAAAGCGAATAAAGGAGACACAGCAACAGACCGATTACTGCTAGCTGTGTACCGTTTGTGCGCGACTTGTGTTGCGGCGGTTTTGCTGTACCGAAATTGTGTTTAGCACTGAAACAGCTTGCATATTTGATTTAGTTAATAATATCGCGTGATGAGATATTGCCACGATTCGCAATAATCTACATTAGTAAAACGACGAACACTTGATGCAAAAGGCAGTAGTGAAAAGAGAACGGAAAAAAAAAAATCACGTCGGGGTCACCAATGTTTCGAGGAAATACTATTTTGTATCCTCTTCGTTCGCAATCTAAAAACTTAGAAAAGCAAACCAATAAGAAAACGCGTGTTCAATTCTCTATTCACTCTTTTTAATGCATCCGAAAGTATTAGTGCAAGACAATGTAATGTGTGGGCGCTTGGCTTGAGAAATAAAATACAAATCAGACCAATTTGAGTTGATCGATATAAAGCATCGATCTATCGATATATACATCGTGCGAAATGTTATGTTAGTTAACATTGCCGCTTGTTCTATTGTAAATTAACATTGCCGCTTGTTCTGCTGCGAAAAAGTACTATTTCAGGGGAAAGATCAGCATTAACAGCAATAAATACACCACCACTTCGACGAGATGTACGATCATTTTTAAAATAAAACATATATTTTTTAAAAAATTTTGTAAATGCCGATAATCTCGTGACAGTTGAATGGAGAAAAGACACTATGACTTCATGGTGCCTTGAAACTCAAAAAATGTGTATCGACTTGGTGGTACAAAGTTCATCACATCACTCGCCTTTACACTTACGGAATCCAGGGCTGACGTCAACACAGACTTAATGACCGCCGGGTTGCCCACCGAAATGCTGATTCTGGAGCATATTGGTCCGAGATGTATTGCGAGCTAACATTTCCGCCCAGAAGATTCTGCAGTGGTCAGCTAGTTCGAACGAGAGTCAGGTATTTTAATTACTGATTACTACTCCGCCCGACATCTTGGATTCGCCCGAGTAGATGTTTGTATGTCCGTCTTGCTAACACGAGTATGCTTTTCAGTTTACCGATCCGAGATGGGTGTTTGTTCGCACTTCTAGACAATATTGGTGAAGTATGTAGTCGGAGTGGCCGCCCATATGCTCGCTATGAAGCTGTGCTGGCGCTGAGCTCAGGGAGTGTTTGTGAGAGCGTGAGAAGTCGAAGTCACAGATTCGAAGAGCAGCTGAGCATCCATTAGGATGTGTATAGCGCCATGGTTGCTGTAACAACCCATTACTTCAGTAAATACACGTTTAGTATAATTTTACACCATATATTACTCCGCTATAATGCGACCACTTTTAATGTCAAACAACAAACTAATAGCAAATTAGGGAAGGAGGAACAGCAATTATGAGAAAGCGAGGGTAAGAGAGGGAGAAATATAGAGAGCCCACTCCTGCTGCATCTTGGTGTTCTTAGCATCTTGAGGCTGGTTCCCACATCCCTTCCCACATTCTTTCCTCACGAGCTTGAGCTCTACTCCTTCCGTGTCTGGCGTCGTCTTGCGTTGATTGCAGCTCCGGTTGTGTTGAAGGATTTGATTCATTCCTACCAGGAGACTTTTTTAGCTGGCTAATATTTCTCATCAGTGTTTAACCTCCTCCAACTAATTGTACTAGAGCCCCTTCTCTCTTAACAACCTCATACTCCGTGATGTCGAAGTTGAGGGGAAAAACTACATTCTTTAGAACAACTCTGTCCCCGAATTTCATTCTTAAGACTTTTCTTTTTCTGATGAGCTATTTTTCCTAAAGTCTTATTCTTGAGATCAAAGGGTGATACCGCTGACTTAAGGTTTTGGAACCTTTTTCTGCCATCGATCCCCAGATAAATTTTCGATCCTTTTTAAGCAGCTCCCGCAGTGGCCTTGTTTGGTCTGCCAAGTCTGCAATAAACTTACCCGCGTAGGTTACTAACCCTAAGAAACTCCGCGTCTTTTTCTTTGATTTTAGGTGAATGGAACGAATTTAGCTTCAACTTTTTCCGGATCATTTAAAATTTCGACCGAGGCGGATTCCCTAAATTAATATATTATCGACAACACATTTTCATCTCCAATTCGGCATTGCATCCGTCCCTATCTTTAATTTTATTTACAAATTTCCTCTTGAAGTTACTAGAGTCCCATTCTATCATCGATTGTGGGTATGGAGGTTTTAGGTTTGTTCGGCATTTGGGAGCAAATTGACAAGGGAACATCGATTACATTTATTTTCTGTGACCTGATCGTCCGCACCTTCCACACTCGTTCTATTTGATTTTTCCCGATTTCCAATTGGTTATTTTATTGATGGTCCCTGGAAGTGGCTTTGACTGGATGATGTGTGACTGATTACTTATTTCCTCGCCCACTTGGCACGCCTCGATGATTTCGCTTAGGCTATTATCTTTCTCTAACAGTTTCTTTTTTAATTGAGTACTAGCCCAAGTGTCAATGATTTTGTCTTTTAAACATATTTATTCTATTTCGGCTTTCGTTTTGGTAAGAAGTACAATGTAAACTTGTCAATCAGTATCGAAAAGACATAATTTTGATTGATTTCGTAAGCTTTAACTATAGCGCCCGGCAATGCATATGCAATCGTCAGTAATTGTGTACCACCAAAATGTAACAATTTCGTCCTCTTCTGATCTACTGATTTGACTTCCTCAACTTCTATAAATGCGCGCAGCCATCTTTCCCATTGGTTTTGGAGTAATGAATTCTCAAAAGATTCACACAAGAAAGGTTTGATGACGTTCTCTGTCATTTCAATAAATTTAGCCTTAATGTTGTGCCTTCAAAAACAAAATCTATACCAAATTTGTTTCTTATATAAATTAAAGTTTCGTCGGCTTAAGTTACTTGTAATAACTTATTATCTCATAATAATTTCTCACTTTCATCGGCATTCTGCAATGCTCACTGTTAGATTATAGCACAATTGTTCATAACACAAATGTTTAATTTTCTTTTCCACCGGCATTTTGTGGTCAGAGGACCACATAACATACTTTTGCTTATAAAACATTTGTTAAACATTTCCCCGGCATTTTGCCTCCGACCACAGTCAGAAAGTATTATATTTATTTATTAAACAGTTGTTTAACATTTTACAGTCATTTTGCCTCTGACCACTGTCAGATGAAAATAACGTCTTTGTATTAAACATTTGGTTATACTCGTATTGGCCTCTGTTCGGCCCTTTCCTTATGCATTTTCTTGTTGCATTAACCATGCATTCCATGTATATACACATTTTATATTTACTGTAAGTCAAAATTCTGTAGAACTTCTTTTTCTTTATAAATTTGTTTCTCTCTTTCCTTCTTTTTTTCTCTTGAGTGCAAATCGCAAAAGAATGAACGAAAATCAAAGACAAGACTATACAAACGGATCTCAGCAAAATTGGTTGTTTCTATGCTTGCATATCCATACTGTATTATATTTCTTTTACTAAAATTCTGCTTTTAGCCAGAAACTATTTAAATATTATTTTCCCGTTGTTCCTTTTTTTACTTCGTCGAGAATGTATAATTATATATATGTCGGATTACTATTCTTTTCTTGATCCATTTCGTTAGCGCAGCGAGTTTCGGTCGCACTCGAGTTTTAACAACAACTGACTCGAGACGCACAATTCTTGTGCGTGTCTTGCACCGAACCACACTCGGCGACAGCGACAGAATGCTGTCGCCCCGCTAAAACGGTAGTTCTAAAACTACAAAATGCAAACAACCAATTACAGCTCAAGTAGAAGCTGATGCTATATTTCCATAATGATGAAATTATTATTATTGTGAAATTCCCGAAAACACACTCTCAAGCACACGCAATGACATATATATATATATACATATATATATATATATATATATATATATATATATATATATATATATATATATAACTCCGGTGTAATGCGGATGCAAATGGGGGATGGAGGAACATCAATAATGAGATAGAGAGAGCCCTCTTTTGCTGCGTTTAGCATTTTGGTGCTGGTTCCAACCATTGCCGTATTCACCCTTCCTCAACATTATTCCTCCACGTCAGCATGCTGTCCAGCACAGGTATCTTACTTACTTTATCTGTATGTATCTATCGGTATCGGGGGTCAAATGCGGTACCTTGTCTTGGTAAAGAAACGCAGCTAACGTGGCGTCAATATCACAAATAGGCGTCGGTATTCACCGCATTGTATACGGTGTTTTAAATTTCTTCTTTGATTGTCTTACATCCCTTGACCAAAACGTTATACTCGTCGTGTATTAGTTTCTCTTTGGCCTATTAAGCGAATTAAAACATTTCTTTGGGGTTTTTTTTTTTGTGTGGAAAATTCTGCGATCCATCATGGAACGATAAGATGTTCGACTAGAATGTTCGAAAACTTCCAAAAAGTCAGAGCTTCATCAGCAGCGTCAGCAACATCAAGAGCGACAACAACAAAATGTATTAAAAATTAATACCAAAGTTTATTTGTCATTATAATTTTACCTAAGCAACCGCCATTTGTGGCCCTGGGCAGAATGTTCAAGCTTGAACATATTATATAAAAAGAAATAATTTGCGTAGCGGTTATTTCAAGGAACAATGTAATCCCAACTATCTGCGTGGGCCACCTGTTTCCATGCTTCTAAACGAAGCCTAAGATAAGACAACATATAAATTTAAAACCGCGCTTTATTCTTGGTTGGTACAAAACTAGGATTGAAATACCTTAGAAGAGAGCTCCGTCTGATGTAATATTGTAGTTATATAAGCCTAGGAATTCAAAAAAAAAAAAAAGAAAGTTCGATTTTTGTGCTCAAACAAAAAAGTCTTGATGTCAAGACAAAAGTTGAATTGTCTTTATTTCATTAAATCCTAGGCTTATATTGCCACAGCATTACATTGGAGCAGTGCTATCCTCTTAGATATTTTAAATTTTATTATTTGTTACCGAAATAAGAATGGTTAGGCTTACATAGTTTCTTAACATAAGCGCTGCGTGGATAGCATTTCCTTTACGTAATATATTCATGCTTAAGTTTATCTATGTCTATAGACATTAGATTTAAATTCTTTATAATGAAGCGGAATAATACATAGTGGTCCCAAACATCAGCAGGATTCAACGAAAAATTTAAAAATATTAAACTAGGGCTTCTAAAGACAATCAGCACGATTCTTAGCACACACTTTGACACTTTGGTTAGCTTTCTGAAGTTTACTTAAAAGCAAACTTTCCTTTATTAATGGTGCAAAATTTTAGTTGTAAGTAGTATAGGCAAAATAAATTCATCAATCGATTATAAAATTATTTAGTTTGTCGGAGCCCGGAAAACTTCTGTTTAGCCATTGGAAACTGCCAATATCTTTTAGCGCAGGA
The DNA here is from genome assembly GCA_018903735.1 of Drosophila cardini. Classification (NCBI taxonomy): domain Eukaryota; kingdom Metazoa; phylum Arthropoda; class Insecta; order Diptera; family Drosophilidae; genus Drosophila; species Drosophila cardini. The sequence continues at coordinate 172,033 of JAEIGM010000041.1, read as the reverse complement.
TGGCCTTAGGAACTGCGACAACGGCCCTTTGAAACAATTATATACCTGTTTAAATTGTCTGTTGGCCCGTGCTGCTTTCCTGACATTTGGAAAGCATCTTATTTTATTCCCCTTTATCAAAAGGGTAACAAGTCTTACAATTGTAACTATAGGGATATCTCAATTCCAATATCTTTGTAGATACATTTTTCCACTTGTCAGCATGGGTTTATGAAATAAAGATCAACTACCACTAACTTACTAGAATTCACTTCATTTTTTAGACCCCGTACTCTTTTACAAGGGTTTTAAAACAATTTGCACACAGATGCCATTTAAACTGACTTTAACACTGACTTTTGATACTGTTAATCTCTATCTTTGCCTACATAAAAATAATCTAGGGTTTTCACAAATTTTAACTCATTGGATTGCAAACTATTCATGTTTTAGAACTCGAAATTTTATTTAAATGGCACGTTATCTAAATCTGTGCGAGTAACCTCTGGGGTATCTCAAAGGAACCATCTTGGGCCCTGGATTTTCTCTTTAATCATCTTTTATCTGACTTCTGCAATTCCCGGGATCTGATGTATGCCGATGATTTGTTTATCACAAATAAATTCTTGCCTGAGTTATGGGCTACAAAGTGATCTCGACAGCTTTTAAACCTGGAGCAAAGGTACCTTACTATATCTCAACTTCAGTAAATGTAACGTTATGTCCCTTATAGTTACACTCTTAACGGCCAACCTCTTCAGAGAATTGTGTCGGTCAATGATTTGTGTATTTAATTCAAAAGTTAAGTTATTGATGACTTGGATTTCATAAAACGTTGTTTAAAGAAATTTGACGATCCCTACCCTAAGTGCTTTCTTAGGGTTTTCCTAACCTTTGCAACGAATGTTGGACCAATGTTTTTGTTTTTTTTTTTTTTTTTTTTTTTTGCTAGAGTGTATGGTGTTCATTAAAAGTATGTGACAGGGAGAAGGAGGCCTGGCAGACCCCATATAGTATATATATTTTTGATCAGCGTCACCAGCCGATTCGATATAGCCATGTCCGTCTGTCTGTCCGTATGAACAAACAGATTTCCGAGATAGAAGGAGCCACAAGTTTGAATTTGGTCTGCATCGATTTTATATTTAGTCAGTCAATACAAAAATCCTTGTTTTTTTATGCCACGCAGCATTCGCCCTCAATGAGTCAAAAAAAAGGCACATTTCGAAAGAAATCGATGTTTTTGGCGAATATCACAGTAGCTATAGCGCTTGAGAATACCAATTTTTGGTACGCAGGCTCCTATAGAGAGCAGAAATGCATTGCCATTAAAAAATATGACCTACCTCGCCCGCTATTTCCACAAGAATTAAAATAATATTTAAACTTAAATGTCTTTTTTAAGGCATTTGATCTTATCGTACATAATTGTTATTTGAATTTGGTTTGGAGCGAAAATACATTAAACTGTCCTGAAAGTTACACAAAAATCCAACAATAATCAACAGAGTTACGCATATAACAAACTTTATATTTAAACGCAATGTCAATGCATGCGCGCAAGCGAGACAAAACATTCAAATATATAAACGAAAGTTTAAGCTGCATGTGTGGCGGCAGAGCTGCCCGTGGATTAATGGTATATGTATTACATATTCACATACACATACATATGCATGTGCATGCACATAATGTCAAACGTATATGAATGTGCATACAAACAAACAGATGTTTTTGTGTTTTACTGCAAGTAATATCAATTGATACTCGGAAACCGATTTTATTAACATAATCGGGAGAAAGTATTCAGCGGTCGGGCGGGGATTGTCCTGCCAAGTCAATCCTGCCCAACTATCAGCCGCCCAAGACGAGCGATAAAATGAGTGCAGCCAACAACAAAAGGCAACGCTCTACCGAAGGACATGGCTCGAAAGCCAAGCGTAACAAGGTCGTCTCAGCCAGATCTTTCGCTGGCGAGAGAAACAGAATCCTCGTGCGAGTCCTAGACCGGGGCTCCCCCGACGGACTGACTCCCCGCGACAAGTGGAGGATCGTGAAGAACGAGCTCCAGGATAAATTTCTGAGCATCCTCGAAGAAATTGGTGGTGCTCCGCCGACCTGTGAGAACGCTGGATGGCATCAGGGCCTGAGGTTGTTGCAAGTCTGCAACCCCAACCTTCTTAAAGCCAACTGGATGGTGACAAAGGTGGAGGCAGCAATGGGGCTGTAAAGGCAGGTCTTACTGACCCTTGACGAGGTCTCTGCAGAGCTCTTATCAAAGGCAAAGACTAAGTTGGAAGAGCTACAGGAGGATGACCCAGGCAACGACGTCACAGTGGTGGAGGTGAAATCTCAGGATGTCCCTAAACTTCTCCTCGCACAAGGGAGAGCCGACGTGGTCCTCATCCAGGAACCATGGGTCTGTAAAGGCCGCATCTCCGGTTTTTGGACCTCCAATTTCGAGCTGTATGCCGCTGACGTAACAGGTAAAGCCCGCACCTGCATTTTAGCACGTAGAAACTTGCATATTTTTTTACTGCCTAATTTCACAGACGAAGATAACCCAACAGTCAGCCCAGAGCGCAGTGAAGGCTCTGTGATCTTCTGCTCCTCCTACATGGGACATAATCAGGCCGATCACACAAGGATCTTATCATCGGCTGCGACGCCAACGCACACCATACTCAATGGGGTAGCACTGATGTGAACGACAGATGTAAGTCAATACTGAATTTCCTCATCTCTACTAGGCTGGTTATATGCAATCGCGGTAATGAGCCCACCTTCGAGACCAATTGGGCCATACTTAAATCTCAGACAGACTGATCCGACGTATGACTCTAACTGGGCTTGTCGTACGGAACGGCTGGTTTCCTCTTTCACTTCTGCTATAAATCGGGCTACACTCAAAGCCTGCCCACTTAGCAGAAAGGCACGCCGCCCCAAGCCTCCTTGGTGAACTCGTCCCCTGGAGGAGCTTCGCACTAATGCCAGAAGGCTTTTCCGAAGAAACTTGGCTTAAATTCAAGTCCTCCGTTGCCTCCTAAAACAAAGAGTTATGCAAAGCCAAGTGCAACTCCTGGCGTAGGTTCTGCTCAAACATAGAAGATACCTCAGAGGCAGTAAGACTCAGAAAGATCCTTTCCTTCTCCCTACCCTCTTTAGGGCGACAACTCCTGGACATCATCCAGTAAGGAATCACTTGAGCTAGGGGAGTCTGACTTTCCATCTACCCTATTGAGCAAGGCCAACTTCCATGATGCCATCAAGAGCTTTAAGCCCTTAAAATCCCGTAGCCTCGATGGTATCACCCCGACTCATCTAATACACGCCGGCAATCTTGCAACTAGCTGGCTACAGCAAATATATTTAGGAATATTCTTATCAAGTCTCATCCCCAAATCCTGGCTGCTTTCCAGGGTCATCTTCATTCCTTAAGCCTGGAAACCATCCCATTGTAACCCATTAGTATCTCATCCCGTCTTCTTGAGGTGCTAGTAGCCTTCCTTGATATCGATGGGGCTTTTAACAACATACTTCCAGAGCCCATTGTCGGTACTCTGCCTAACTTAGGTATAGACAACCTCGTTGGCTCTATACTGCCATTGTTCGCCTCTCTCTTGGTTAACTAAACAAAATACAGCGCATGGCAGGTTTCTTTACCCTAGGGGCTCTGCGCACCACTCCCGGGGAGGCTGTAGATGAGAGATTCTAACCTCTGGATGTCAAATGACAAAGGACACTCCAACATCCTGTCGGAACTTCCCTTCAACATCCAAGACACCGACTACAGCATTCCAACGGAATACACCAGTACCCCTTTAAGAGTGGTATTCTCATCCAGAGAGGCCTGGATAAATGGTCCTCCCTACCTAAATACCTCCCTGCAATTGTATACTGATGGCTCACGTTCAGCGGGTTACACAGACGGGGGTTTATATTGCTCGAAGCTGGGTATCGCCAAACCTTTAAGAATGCCTAATCACTGTAGCATCTATCAGGCAGAGGTTATGGCCATTAAAGTAGCCCTTGATATCATCAAATACAAGTGCAGAACCAGCATCCTCTCTGACAGTCAGGCAGCACTTTAATCATTAAGGTCTGTATCAAGTAACTCAAAACTACTTAACAAATCCAACAGATCTCTGATGGAGACGGCAGAACAGTTCGATATTCTCCATATATGGGTCCCTGGCCATAGTAACATAGTAGGGAACTGTGCTGCTGACGAGCTCGCAAGGCCAGGAAAGGTTTCAACTCTCGACGACTAGAGTGTACAAGTATCCATGCCCTTGGCGACGAGCAGGCTCTTGATCAAAAAACTCTTCGAGCATCTAGCAGACTAAAGGTGGGAATCTACTCCGAGATGCAGAATCTCCCGCCTCATTTGGCCAGGCTGACACGCAAAAGTTGATCCGCAGTCTTTCGCGCCCTTAGGGGCATCGACTAGTGGGCACCCATGCCGCCAGATTGTCCGTCAATTCACATGATTCCTGTAGAAGTTGCGGCAACGAGGAAGACGATGAAACAGTGGCTCACTTCTTCTGCCAATGTCCGGACCTCACCTTTTAACAACCTCTCAGATCAATCCAAACCGCAACCCCAACAGCTCTCAAGACACATCCGTGCCACATCATGTCGTGGCTGTACCATCTTCACGGACAGACAGACAGACTTACAGACGGACATGGCTATATTGACTCGGCTTGTGATGCTGATTGATATTATATATACTTTATGAAGTCTGCCTCGCCTCATTCAGCCTGTTACATACTTTTCACAAGCCCAATATACTCTTGCAGAGAGTATAAAAAGGAGCGGATGAAAAAAGAGGGATGAAAATAAAAAAACAAAACTTCAAATGCGGTATTTAAAGCAAATGTTTATTTTAATTTTGAAAATAAGAAAAACTTAGAAACAATAACTGAAAATTTCAAAGGAAAGGTGAAAAAAATAATTTTGCAGCGCTCGATTTCTTTGCAACTCTAGTTGCAATTGACTCATGTGAAGTTTTAGCAGTAGGCCACATCGACGCATTTTGAGTTTTTTTGTTTAAGTTTTCCCGTCATCAATAAATTGCGTATCATCCAAAAATCGATTTCTTTGTCTGAGGAATATGACTGCTTTCTTTGCCTTTTTTCAAAGCAGACTTTGATGAATTGGCCTCTTTTAAAGGACTTTTGCTAGTGTCTTCTAGCTACGACTCTTTGCAGCTTGTTCGGCGACCTCTCCAGTTTCATAATATGTTATAATGGCGTTTTAAGTGGTTTGCGACCACGATTGGATTTCTGCTTCGGCGTGACAAAATTAAGCGGTCCAATCATTTCTAACTAGAGGTGGGCACAGGTCAAAATTTTGTAACCCGACCCGTGGGCAAGACGGCAAAACTTTACCAGTATCCGAAGAGAAAAAAAAATTGCCAAATCCGAACCCATCTCGCCCGAAACAATCTAAATATAATTTTTAAAAACTTTATTTCTTACGTTTTACATATTTTAATACAAAACAAGGAAGAATGCTAAAGTCGCCTCGCGACTTTAGTATATCCGTTACTCATATTATTAACAATGGGGTATGAAAATAATAATAGTACCATTGTTTAGGCAATCGGCCCTAGTGAGTTTAATTCAGATGGCTTGGGAACCAGAAAATTTTAGTACAAATTCATATTTAGAGCATTATTTCAACCGATTCGGAGTGTATATTTGACCGATTGTCCCTATGGGAGCTATATGATATAGTTGTCCGATTTGAATCAAACTTAGTCAGTATATGTACTCCATAGACGTGTACTTTCTGTGAAAATTTGGTTTCAGATAGCATTGCTAACAAAAAAATTTTTCTATTCTAAAACATGCTATTTTTGCCTATTCTTACCTTTGTATGAACATAGAATGCCCTAAAATGGGCGTGTCAAAAAAAAAAAACAAACTTGTACTGCTTAGGCATTTTATCTTTCATTTGCGACCTCTCGGGCCTTTCTAGCTCTTGTAGCCTCTGAGATCCCCTTGTTCACACAGACGGACAGACGGACATGACTATATCGACTCGGCTATTCATACTGATCAAGAACATATATACTTTGTGGGATCTGCCATGCCTCCTTCTCCCTGTTACATACATTCCAACGATTACAATATACCCTTTTACTCTACGAGTAACGAGTATAAAAAAAAGAAGCATATCAAGATTTGTCCTTGAGGTTCGTGTGCGTCTTTCGTTTAGTGCTTTGCCAGACAAAGAAAAAACTCGCTCACGTGTCGCAGAGCTTACGGGAATTCATAATTTATTCCTTGCCACACTTGCAACAATTTGAGGCCTGTTGCTTGTTTCCAAAAGAAGCTGCGATGCCATATTTCTAAATGGATCGGGTTGAGCGGTCTAACCCACACCCGCCCGAGTTACCATCTCAGTCCCCTCTGAGATTCCACCCGTTAAGCCGCAACGCCTTAACGCTCAGTAAGCAATTCTCAATCGTGTGGGCGACAGTTCCGAGAAACCGTTGACCAAATAACTACTCCAACAAGACGTTGCACCACAATGTTGCGAAACTGCAACATCCGCGATTACACAGGATGTTGCGACACATATATACAAATAGCATAGCACACAGTCAGCTTGGCCTAAGCATATATAAATTCTTACAATAAACATAGAGTCAGTTGATTCTGAACCTAATAGCCAAACAGTCCTCTTTATTTTGAGTGTTATAACAAGTGCAAGTAAAACTTAAAACAATCTACAGCAAGTGAGACCTGGAGCACCCGACTCCGGAAGGCAATAACGGAGAGGAAGGATAGAAGACCACTCCCTCTAAAACTCCGTAATTGTAACTCCCGCACTCAACCCGACATGAGGTTTTTCAATCCGTACCCACAGATATCCACGAGTACCCGAGAAAAATCCACCGCATGACCACCTCTATCTCATACTCATATATGCCGTTTATGTTAAACTTTTATTATCTTCAGATCATACGCTACTACAAGATTATTCAAATTTAATGCACAACTGATGCATATTTTTTCTAAATGTCAGTTTATAACGTTTCATTGTTAGCTGATGACCTCAGTGTTCTTTTTATAATAAATTAATTATCATACACCACATCCCCGACATTATTATTAAAGCCAAGGAAACCCTTGAATTTATTAAACGCTGGTCTAAGGAATTTTATGGTCCTTTTGTCAACAAACTTTTTTACGCATCACTGGCCTGGCCTAATATTTGAATATTGTTCATGTGCTTGGTCTTGTTCATAGACAAGTTATAATTGAGTCACTGCAGAAGTAGTTTTACTCATCGCGCTTCGAAGTCTCAATTGGGACCCTAATCTTCGCCTGCAATCTGACATAACAGACTTACGCTTCTGAACCTCTGTCCCTTTCACAACAAAAACAAGAAAGAATGCTATAGTCGCCTCGCCACTTTAGGATACCCGTTACTCAGTTTAATTATATTATTAACAATGGGGTATGATAATAATAATAATAGTACCATTGTTTAGGCAATCGACCCTAGTGAGTTTAATTCAGATGCCTTGGGAAACACAGAAAATTTTTATACAAATTCATATTTAGAGCATTATTGAAACCGATCGTCCCAATGAAAGCTATACGCTATAGTTCCCTGATTTGGATGAAACTTAGTCAGTATTTTTATATTATTGACAAATATATTCTGTGTGAGTTTCATTAAGATTGCTTGGTCAACGCAAAAGTTATTCATATAAATTCATATTTGGAGCGCATATTTGACCGATTGTCCTTATGGGAGCTATATGAGTGTCGTGTGCATCTTTTATTTAGTACATATAAATGTATAAATATATACCTAATCAGATTTTCTTACATACCATGTTTAAAAACATTTTTGAAATATTGAATATTGAAATATTGAAAAAAAAAAAAAATTATTAAAATTTCCGCGACGACGTTCGAACCGCAGACCTCACGGTTAACATACAAGTACGAAAAATAATGATAGGCATCTCTACTATTTAGACCAGACTCCTAATTTATGATTGAATTAATAATTATAATGGTACCATATACATAATGTGTTAGTTTGATTGCAATTGCTTAACTAAAACTTTATGTCTCCATATAAATCACCCACTTTCGACCTATGTAAGCTATAGGCTATTGTTGTCCGATCCGGATCAAACTTGGTGAGGATAGTTGTAATGGTACCATACACATAATGTGTTAGTTTGGTCTCTCTAGCTCTAGTCGTTTTCTAGTAATGGTTATGTGAAAATAGTTTTTCACAATTTACGGGGTCTGAAGGGTGCGTGGCAAAAATTCGAAATAAACTTAACCTGCCTGACATATAGACGGAATTTCATTACAAGTTTAGTAGCTCTAGCTCTTGAAGTTCCAAACCCAGGTGTTCATATGGACGAACGGACGGACAGACAGACGGACATTGCTATATCGTCTCAGTTGTTGGTGCTGATCAAGAGTATATATACTCTATGCGGTCGGAAATGCGTCCTCCTACCTGTTAGGCACATTTCACTTCACATAAACGGGGGACGGATTCTAATCATCCACGAGGAGGCTCGGTTTCCTTTGAATAGAAACTTCATCCTATTTGGGGAAATAATTAACTTTGTCGATAAAGATTCTCTTATCGACATTTTGAGCTCGGTAATCAACCCAGGTGTGGTGAACGCAACACTTTTCCCAAACCTATCCCAGTTACTACACGAACTTATTAAATCCTTTCCCACTACTAAATTCTGATACTGTCAACTACGTTTTCGATAATGGGGACAGAAGCACCACCACTAAGAATAATTGCGCCCATAGGCCTGACCAGGATATCGTAAAGCTAGTTATGACGAAACTCGCAAAATAGGTGATCCTGAATTGTAAGGTTCGTTCGAAAAATTACAAACATCGTAAGAAGTAGGAGCTTGGGCAAACCTCAAGCTCTTTACGCACCGGAGAGATGCTCCATGCCGACACCTTCTTAACGGACCGGAAATATCGTTCAATACCTTTACACCTCCATTGCTTGCCATCATACATTTTTCCCAGGCAAAACAGGTGTATTGCGACAATGAGCCTTCGCTCAAATCCAAAACTGTAACATCTCTATTGTTAAGTAGTTTTGGGGTTAATATTGCAAACGCACCTCCCTTGCACAGAACATCGAACGGCCAAGTTGAGCGCTTTCACAGCACTGTCCTAGAAATTGCACGTTGTCTCAAACTTCAGAGATGCATCAGCAACACGGTCGAACTGATTCTTCCGGCTAAGATTGAATAAAATAGATCAATTCATTCGGTGATTGTTAAAAGATCGGTAGATATTGTGCATAGCAGCCGGCCGAAAGCCTACTAAGGCATTAAGGATAGGATAGAGAAAGCACAGATGGTTCAAAAAGATCGAATTAACCTAACATGACAAAACAAGGTGACGAAGTAGGCGAAAAGGTCCTTGTCAAAACAAACAGTAGGTTGGGGAAAAAGCTCACTTCGTTATGCAATGAGACAGTTGAAGCGGACTTAGGGACAACGATCTTCATTAAGGGGACGGTAGTCCATAAGGACAACCTAAGATAGGTTTTACACTTTAATTATAAATAATAGGTTAAGACTTTATTTTATTTATTATACAGACATCAATGTACGAGACAATACTGCTACTCCTGCCTACAGTGACGGCACGAATAACGGACTTCTCTCTCTCGGACTATATTCTAATCACGGACGAAGACGTACTTGTATGCAAGGACTATGACTATGACTAACCGGAAAACTGACGGAGATATTTCCAAAATCCCATATGCGCAAACTCTTGGAACGTACGAGACTTGTTGGCAGACCTCAACGTTTATCACCGATTAGCAAGAAGTTAAAACTTTTTATTGACAGGAATAATGGTGGCTGCGGGTACGCCAGACGCACACAAAAAACATTGGGATAACTGAAGCTCAGCTGATAGATTCATATAGTAAACAGATTGAACAAGACTCTGAAACTCAAAGTCAATCTAAAATACTGTCTGATACGGTCAATAAGCTAATCAAAATTTCCAAAAATAATCAAATTAATACTGCTAACTTATACGAAACGTTACTAACCAGAAAAAGAATTCTCGTCGACGAAATTGGCAACCTCTTGTTAACGATCACCTTTGCTAAATCAAATGTAATGCATTGTAATGTAATTTAATGTAATGTAACGTAAGTCTATTTTGACGAATGAACTCACAGAGTCAGTGTTACTAACCTATTAGGAGTATCTAGGGTTAAGATTTTACAATCCCTTAATATAATTAAGATCATTGTCAAATATCCTAGAATTAGCAAGCTCTGCCGTAAAATAACAATCTTTCCAGTCGTCCATGGTCTTCATGCAGAAGACGTTGTGCACTGTACGCAGCCCAGCCACTTGGATCCAGTCACCATAGTAGACGACGGAATCCTCATCATCAATGACAGGCCGGCGAATATTGTCTGTGACGGGTGTAAGTAAGTCTACATATCCGGAACCCAGCTGTTGACATTCGACACCGCCTAAGTGAATAAAACCTCAGTTACATCGAGAAGATCAAGAAAGATGTTTCATCAAAATAAAGATTTGCGCTGGCAAATGGACTGGGCCTTGTAGTCTTCGACTTAACATGCGGTATGGTGTTCCTGTGTCAATTCATGAGAAGATGATGGAACGCCCAACATATCATGGATATGGTGAAGGTTTTTAACGCGACCGAGGGTCGGTCTTCGAAGGGGGAGTAGTTAACCCTGAGCTTTCAACGACCTAAAGTAAGAAAGAGTATTTGGCACACGCGGTACCAAGACGAGCTGACTCAACGTCATCGGCGGTCAGCGAGGTAGCGAAAACAAGAGTGTCGGATTTGGCAAGCTCCATCGGTCAACAACTCCGATGCGACGGATTGCAATTGTTACCTAATATCCACCGTAAAATACGACACTTTACACGAGGCTCGCGGCTGAAGCGACGGCGCTGTCAGCGAACTTAAGTTAAATGTTAAGCTTGTAAGGCGGCCCCAAAATTGACCGCCTTACATTATCATTTTGGTTTTGTATTATTAATTAATAGTTTTAAGAATGGAATATTGTTTAATATTTAAGTTTGTTTTCGCGCCACTGAAGGCGATAGTTGCATAGCACTTAGCATTAAGATTTTGTATTAAGGACGCGGCGCCCTCTATCGGCAGCGCGGGGAGCGGTCGGGTGCAACTCTGCACGAAAGCTCGGTGGTGAAGAGAGAGCTTTCGTGGTGGAATTGTGTTGCGACGGCTTCCGCGCTGCTTGATCAAGAGCGTTGCGTGACTTTTCGATCGAGCCTGGGAGTGAGTAGACGTCGCGAGTTGGCGCGTCTGCCAATAACAAGTAAGTTGGCGGCCACGTGCCGATAGGATTCCGTTAGGCGGTGCAGCCGGGCACCGTAGGGAACAGTTGTAACAATTAGTATAAGAATAAAGGATTGTATTGAAGATAACTGGAGTGCTTTCTTTCTGCTCTCTCTACTAACTACTAACTAACTAACTACTCTACTACTCCTAACTTCCCGCCTGCCGTGGGACTATCCCGGCGCATTGAACCCTTTTCTTCCTTGTAGATACGCGAGGGTCTCTTCCCGCCTGCCGTGGGACTATCCCGGCGCATTGAACTGTTTTTTCTTGTAGATAGGCGAGGGTCTTTTCCCGCCTGCCGTGGGACTATCCCGGCACGTTGTCCATCTAGCTGTCCCTAGCAGCATTCTATTCTGCAGTTGCTCTTGCTCTTTCCCATATTTCCCACACCCGAACTGCAGCGTCATTGCACTAAATAAATTTTCTTGCAAAGAGCGACCCTGGGCAGACTGAGATCTGAGATCTTTACAAGCTTTCATGTTGTGTCCAAAAAACGTTTTTATATTATCCAGCTTAGTGTATTTATTTAATTCACACTACTCTATGAACATTTAAAAATTTACATATGCATACATATGTGAGATTTTGTTATTTTTACGATTGGGTGGTGAACGTCAGGTATTATTAATTATTATGTAAAATTTTGGAATTGTGATTAATGAAATTTCTTCATAATCTTGTTTTAAAAATCCATCTAAAGCCTCACGAGCAGAATATCAAAATTTTTTAGATACACAGCCAATAGATGTTTCATTTACTCTGTTGAACGTGCCCTTTGACTTAATAAAAACGATCATAAATTAACAAAACTGAATCAAAACGAGTGATACACAACTAGACCGGTGGATGTACATAAATATAAATTGTCACAAATCACATGTTAATATTGTATCATGCCTTGGGTGGGAATCATATGGCCGTTTGGTTTGTGATACTTTCTTCCATTAGGCACAATTTTATTTAATCAAATTTTTCTTATTTTACTTTTTTAAAATATAAATCTACTCTTATCATGTTTAATTTAATATTATTTATTTTGTTGTGTCTTATCTTAATCCATATTTGTAATTTCTAGTTGTCACCCGTCATGATAAAAATGTACTTATAACTGTTACATTTGACACTTTTAATGAAAATTTGCTTGTACGTGTGAATGTGCGTTTGACTGTGACTTATTTTTTCATAATATATGTATGCGCAATTGTTACTGCCATTGATACCTTGTATTACTGATTTTCTTTGACATTGACATGCAGTAGAATTATTTAATAACAGAAATGTTACAAGTCAAAATCACACAGCAACGAAATAATTTCCACTTATAAATACATAATTTAAATAATCTAAGCTAATCGTAATTCTTTATATTTAGACGAAAACAAAATTAGCTTGCATGTACAATAAATTGTTTCTTAGTTGTTTATAGTTAAATATATTTTTTTTTATTTTTGTCATGTAATGTTATAAACTGTATTTTATCCTTTATAACCAAAAAATCCACCAGTTTTCACAAACGCATCAGTTCCAAAACCTACCGCTACATTGCAAAAACATTTGGAGTTTTTGGACGACAATTTCTAAGTCCAAAGCGCTGTAAACTACTTTTTCACTAAAATTAAAAAAAAAAAAATAAGAACTGTTACTGTTCTTCTGTCTTCTTTTCAAACAATATGTAAACACATTACTCAAAGAATATATTCTCACTTTCAAATAAATCCTAAAACAGTCCACAAGGTTTTAGTTAGATGTAAAAAATATCCTTAAAATGCTTACCAGTCCATTAGAAATACTGGAAGTAATTAGGTTTTTGTTGTAATCTTTATAAAAAAAAGTTTAAAGCGTTTTGAACTTTTTCATTGCTAGTAGTATTAAAACACACTGGATTTACATGTGTACCTACGACAATTTTTTTACTTATTCGATATGCATCTTCAATAGCAAGCTTTTTGTCTAGACAGCAGTTATTGGGAACAAATATTAGGGTTATTATCCTAGCATTTACAAGTTCATACTTAACTTGATATCGTTCAAATGGCTGTGGATTATTCGGTTCATGTCTTAATAAAATATTTTTTCAACAAAATACTATAGATAAGTAAGCATATGGAAAATTGTATAAAATTTCAAAGTTTACACTTAACTACATGCTAATATTTGTTTTTGATGTTCGGGTTTTTGTGAAGCAGGACACATTTAAAAAAATTATGTCTTATCGTTATTTCGAGTTGATCTGCTTTCAATGTGACTGTTTCTTAATACATACAACATACAAAACGAAACTGTTTCTCAGCGTAGCCTACTCAATCAACCTGGCAACACAAAAAAGAAAGATTTTAATGGAATCGATATCCGAGTATATCAATTGATATTACTTGCAGTAAAACACGTTGAAACAAAAACATATGTTTGTATGTATGCACATACATACGTTTGACATTATGTGTATGTCCATACATATGTATGTGTATGTGTATATGTAATACATGTACCATTAGTCCGCGGGCAGCTCTGCCGACACACACGCAGCTTAAACTTTCGTTTATATGTTTGAATGTTTTGTCTCGCTTGCGCACATGGCATTGACATTGCGTTCAATATTAAAGTTTATTATATGCGTAACTCTGTTGATTATTGTTGGATTTTTGTGTAACTTTCAGGATAGTTTAATGTATTTTCGCTCCAAACCAATTTCAAATAACAATTATGTGCGATAAGATCAAATTCCTTAAAAAAAAGACATTTAAGTTTAAAAATTATTTTATTTCTTGTGGGAATAGCGGGGTGGCAGCTCGTAATTTTTAATGACAATGCATTTCTGCTGTCTCTAGAAACCTGCGGACCGAAATTGGTATTCTGAAGTGCTAAAATTACTGTGATATTCGCCAAAAACATCGATTTCTTTCGAGTGTGTCTTTTTTTGGCTCATTGTGGGCGAATGGTGCGCGGCATAAAAAAAAAAGATTGTATTGACTGACTAAACATGGAGTCGATTCAGACCAAATTCAAATCTGTAGCTCTTACCATATCTAAAATCTGTTTGACAGACAGACGGCTATGGCTATATCAACTCGGCTTGTGAGGCTGATCAAGATAATATACATACTATATGAGGTCTGCCAGGCCTCCTTCTCCTCAATAAAAAAACTAAAGGACAACAGTCGAGAGAGTCTAACTTTAAGAGACCCTGCACTTGTCTTTAAAAAACATATACACGTAACCAAACAGCATGCAATCTTTGAATGTTGAATCTACAAGAATCTCGTCATTTCAAGTATATTTCCATATGATCAAATACTTTAAATTCAATAACACATTAAGGGGCGCAACAGGACTTATAATAGCTCTTCAGCGGTGCTGCGATATTTAGCGTAAAAGAACACCAATGAAAACTAGTTATTCAAATAAACCAACGCAAAGACGGTCATAAAATGTCAACTTTTTTTTTAACTTTTGGAGCGTATGTTTGACCGATTGTTATTCATATAAACTCATTATTGGAGTGTATTTTTGACCGATTGTCCCTTTGGGAGCTATACGATATACAGTGAGTCCAAAAAGTATTGGCACACCAAAAAACTCTAAGTTTATGTCACTATAACTTGCGTCCTATCAGGGCTAGAGAAAAGAATATGATCAGGTTCTGTTTATGAGATCATTAATATTTATTTAACATATAAAAAACTTTAACTTTTCCATTTTCTTCCAATGAGTTTGGTTAATAAACAAAAATAAGTCACAAATTCACGCCAAAAAAGTATTGGCACATTTCCTTTCTTCGTGGAACTCTTTTGCTCTCTTTTGATATTGCAACGGTAAAGTCCCGTTTTTTTTTTACATTCTGTTTTAATATACTATTCTCTAATATGCAAACACATGTTTTGCGTTGATTTTTGTTTCGATTTCATTATTAAATTATCAAAATGGGCAGAGGTGCTGAAATTTCGTTAGATGTCCGAAAATTAATAATAAAATTATATTGTCAAAATAAAACTTATCGGGAAATTGGCGAATTTGTCGACAGATCATTCTCGAGTGTGCGGAATGTTATTAAACACTACATTTCAACCGGAAAAATAGAACCAGAAAGCCGAATTGGACGCCCAAAAAAATTTGATGCTCGTCAGGAAAGGATTATAGTGTCCACTGTAAATGGAAATCCGATGGGATCAGCTGTAAAACTTTGCCAGGAGCTACAGCAGTCATTTAAAAAAAATTTTTGTCCACAAACAGTGCGTAATGTACTAAACAAGGCTGGTTACAATGGTAGAGTTCCAAGGCGAAAACCTTTTATTTCGAAAGTCAACAAAGCCAAGAGGCTTATATTTGCAAAAAAATACGTTAATGAACCGGATTCCTTTTGGAACACTGTTATTTTCAGTGATGAGTCCAAATTTAACTTATTTGGATCTGATGGCAGCCAAAAAGTGTGGCGGAAGGCAAATAAAGAGCTGGAAGAAAAAAATTTGAAAAAAAAAAAACAGTGAAGCACGGCGGCGGCAATGTCATGGTTTGGGGATGTTGTGCAGCATCTGGAGTTGGCCAGCTGGCTTTTATTGAAGGAAATATGGACAAACATGGATTCCTAAACGTCCTCAAAGAAAATTTAGTCCCTAGTGTGGAAAAGTTGGGTCTAAATGGAAGCCAATGGTTGTTTCAACAAGACAATGACCCGAACTCGTCTTATTTAGTCCAGGAATGGCTGATATACCATTGCAAACAATTGAAAACACCTCCCCAATCACTCGATCTTAATCCTATTGAGCATGTCTGGTCGATTTTGGATAAAAAAATAAGGATGCACCACATAACATCCAAGGATTCGCTGAGAAATGCGATAAGCACAGAATGGGAGAAAATAACCAGCCAGGAGACAAGAAATCTAGTTGGAAGCATGAAGAGACGCCTTGAGGCAGTTATTTTGGCCAATGGTGGTCCAACAAAATATTAAAATATTGTTTAAGTTATTTTTTTCCATGTTTATTTTATGATTTTCTTTAATTATGCCAATACTTTTTTGGCGTGAATTTGTGACTTATTTTTGTTTATTAACCAAACTCATTGGAAGAAAATGGAAAAGTTAAAGTTTTTTTATGTTAAATAAATATTAATGATCTCATAAACAGAACCTGATCATATTCTTTTCTCTAGCCCTGATAGGACACAAGTTATAGTGACATAAACTTAGAGTTTTTTGGTGTGCCAATACTTTTCGGACTCACTGTAGTTTTCCGATTTAAATTAAACTTAGTAAGTATATGTTCTACCTAGACGTGTACTTTCTGTGTAAATTTGGTTTAGAAAGCATTGCCAACAGTGCTAAAATGCGCTATTTTTAACTGTTTTTACCTTTGTATGAACATAGAACGCCCTAAAGTGGGCATGTCCAAAAAAAAAAAAACAAATCTATACTGCTTGGGCATTTTATCTTTCATTTGCGACCTCTCGTGCCTTTCTAGCTTTTATAGCCGAGTCGATATAGCCATGTCCGTCCGTGTGTATGGACACCTGGATCTTCTTAACTACAAAAGCTAGAGCCACCAACTGCAAGTTTATTAGACCCCGTACTCTACAAAAGAGTATAGGGGTCTATTAGGTTTGTCTGAAGCGAAATGTGAGGAACAGGCAGAAGGAGGCTTTTCCGACCCCATAAAGTATATATATTCTTGATCAGCATCAACAGCCGAGACGATATAGCGATGTCCGTCTGTGCGTCTGTCTGTCTGTCCGTCCGTCTGTATGAACATTTGGATCTACAAGAGCTAGAACCACCAAATTTGGAATGAAAGTCCGTCTATAGTGCAAGTTTATTTCAAATTTTTGCCACGCCCTAGAGCTAGAGAGACCAAATTCACACATTATATGTATGGTACCAGTACAACTGTCGTCACCAAGTTTACTCGGGACCGGACAACTATAGCCTATAGCTCCCATAGGACAAATCGGTCGAAAATTTGTGTTTTGTATGGAGACATGAAATTTTAGTTGAGCGATTGCAACTAAACTAACACATTAAGTGTAAGGTATCATTATAACTGTCCTCACCAAGTTTGGTCCAGATCGGACAAGAATAGCCTATAGCTCCCATAGGACAAATCGTTCGAAAATTTGTGATTTGTATGGAGACACGAAGTTTTATTTAAGCGATTGCAACCAAACTAGCACTTCATTTGTATGATACCATCATAGCTATCCTCATCATTTTTGGTTTGGATCGGGCAACTATAGCCTATAGCTCCCATAAAACAAATCGTTCGAAAATTGGTGATTTGTATGGAGACACGAAGTTTTAGTTGAGCGATTGCAACCAAACTAACATATTATATGTATGGTACCATTATAGCTATCTTCATCAAGATTGGTTCGGATCGGACAACTACAACCTATACCTCCCTTAGGACAAATCGCTCGAAGATTGGTAATTTGTATGGAAATACGCCCACCAGACGTAGTCGGGGTCTTTTACAGTCGGCTATATAAATTTGTATTTTTTCTAACAAAATATATTTGTACATAACAACCAGATACAACAAAATTCAAAAACAATTTTTCAAATAAGCGAATCAATTTTTTTATTTTTTTGGCTATTTAGCAAAAATTAGACACAGAAATTTAACACAGATTTCTTCTATAACAAATGTTCATCGAGTTTATTCATCCAGCTGATGAGATTTTGGACATATAAAAAATGAATATAATGCCGCTCCTGTAATAAAAATGGTGTGGCTTGCGTAGATTTTCAGGGGGTTACCTCAACTTGTAATTTAAACAAGTAAGAAAGGCTACAGTTGAGCGAGCCGACTGTAAAAGACCCTGTAATCATAATAAAGATAAAGAAGAACGTGTTTATGTACATGTGTACATAATTAGATTTCCTTACATGCCTTATTTTAAAGAAGAAAGGAAAGTACAGTCGAGCACGCCCGACAGTAGAATACTCTCTGCATTTTATTCTTGATTATATGGCTATATTAGTAAAATCAGTATTGGGGTATTATAATGTATATTACTTGCAGTAAAACACATTGAAACCAAAACTTCTGTTGTATGTATGAACATACATATATATTTGATATTACATGTATGTATAGACGTTCATATGTATGTATGTATATATTGGTCGGCACGGCAGCAGGCAGCGTTGCCACCACGCAAGCAGCGAAATCGTTCGCATGTTCGTATGTTTCTATCTCGCTTGCATACATACATTGACAAAGCGTTCAATTATAAACTTTGTTACGTGTCTAGCTCTTTTGTTTATAGTCGGATTTTTATGTAACTTTCAGGATATTTTGATATAATTTGTCTCAAAAAGATTTCCAAAATACAATACTGTACGATAAGAATATATGTCTTTAAAATGGCATTCAAATTAGAAAATGTTTTCACTTTCTTTGGTAAAACGGGGCATCGCAGCCTAAAATTTTAACTGACATTGCATTTATGCTGTCTCTAGGAGCCTTCGAACCAAATTTGGTTTTTCTAAGTGACATAGTTACTGAGATATTCCCCAAAAACATAGATTTTTTCCAAGGTGACCATAGTTTTTTTTAAATTTGCGGGGGCGGTAAGGGACATGTCAACAATTTGAAATAATCTTGCACTGCGTACGCCATGGACGTACTTTATATCCCAATTTGGAGTTCATACAGACGGGCGGACATCGCTATATCGTCTCGGCTATTGATGCTGATCAAGAATAATTTGAGGGTCGGAAATGCCTTCTTCTGCCTGTTACGAACATTTCGCTTCAGATAAACCTAAGAGACCTGTCTACTCTTTTTTAGAGTACGGGGTCTAAAAATATTGATTATGTTGCATTTTATTTATGTTTACCTATCAAAGAACATAGGTTTGACTTAGATCACCAATTTTTGATCAATTTGTCCTATGGGAGCTATAGGCTATATTTGTCTGATCCGAATCGAATTGGGTAAGGATAGTAATAAGTAAGTTATGGTGTTATTCACAATTTGCGGGGCGGTAGGGGGATATCTTCTTAGATTACACATGTTTTTTGTTTTCCTTGAATTACATTTTTTTGTTTTAAACAAAATCCAATTTAAAAATTTTATTTCACTCTTAATAGTTATTTACAAAATTAATAAACAACTTGTTTGGGAATTCAACACAAGCATAAACAATTTTCGTTAAAAGCATTAAGAATGAATATTGACCGCGAATCGAACCCACGTTCCTCCGCTCACCAATCAAGCACTTAATGCGTAGCGCTTGAGCGGTCACTTTGTCTACGCCGGCCTAAAACCATATATGTGCATAAAAAAGGAACCTAACTTCCCATCTCGATCGCAGTTGTGTCGAAAACAATAGTTTTTGCAGAGCGCTGATTGCTGAAATCTGCAATGCCAAATATAGACAAACATACAAAAAAACAAGAAAGAATGTTATAGTCGCCTCGCGACTTTAGGATACCCGTTACTCAGTTTTATTATATTATTAACAATGAGAGATTTTAATAATAACAGTACAATCGTTAAAGCAATCGACCCTAGTGAGTTTAATTCAGATGGCTTGGGAAACACAGAAAATTTTCATACAAATTCATATTTAGAGCAGTGTTTAAACCGATCGTCCCAATGGGAGCTATACGATATAGTCCCCCGATTTGATTGCTAGGTCAACGCAAAAGATATTCATATAAATTCATATTTGGAGCGTATATTTGACCGATTGTCCCTATGGGAGTTATATGATATAGTAGCCCGATTTTAATGAAACTTGGTCAGTATGTTTATATTGTTGACAAATATATTCTATGTGAGTTTCATTAATATTGTTTGGTGAACGCGATATAGTTGTCCGATATGAATTTAACTTGGTCAGTATATGTACTCCCCAGGCGTGACTTTCTGTTTAAATTTAGATAGCATTGCTTACAAAAAAGTTTTCTATACTAAAACATGCTATTTATACCTGTTTTTACCTTTTTATGAACATATAACACCCTAAAGTGGGCGTGTCAAAATACAAAAACAAACTTGTACTGCTTGAGCATTTTATCTTTCATTTGCGAATTCTCGAGCCTTTCTAGCTCTTTTAGTCTCTGATATTCAAAAAGCCAAAAACTGCGTTTCGGAGCAGATAAACTATAGTGTTAAATCGTAACATATTTTCTTGACATCACGGTAAACTCAGTGTGACCAAACCAGATCTAAAGTTGATTTTAAAATTCATTTATTATTCAAATATAAATTTAAATTGTAGGACGTTTTAAGTATTCATATTCTTTTCGGTATAATACTATTGCTGAATGCTATCATTTATCTTTTATTTGCGTTTAAAAAATAACATCTTTGAATTCTTATTTGTTTTTAAAAATTGTTAATTGTCGGGTTTCTTATGAACACATCAACTTAAATCGATTCAGAAATGACTATTTAAAATCGATGTTTTATATTGGCTTTACCAAATTTAGGGCTTAATAGCATAGGTAGAAGTGCATATATTGAATCAATCAGCCGTTGTGAAAAATGCGTCATACATATATGCATCTTAAATCGAAATGCTTCCTTCGGTAAAATCCTATTTAAGCCAATAGACATTACCACATTTAATATTATTTTAATCCAGTTGAAAACTCAAGATGATTTTTCTAAGATATATTTGAAGATACTTTAAATGTCTTGAGTCTATTTGTCCTTTTTCCGGACAGATCTGTCGGGGATGTAAGGGATTCGTTCGGAAAAAATATCAAACATACCGTACCCGGAAATCTGTCCTTTTTGTTAATGCGAATCGTGTTCATATTTTCCCAGTTGATCGGTTGTGGATGCAACAGAATTCTGTTAATTAACATTGCAGAACAGTTGAACAGAACTTTAGCATAAAATAAACCAAATTCTGTACCGATATTTGGTTAAGAACAGTGCCAAAATGAGTATAACAGTGATAAATTGAATTGTGTAGGTGCTTTGTATGTATTATTGACATCGTTTGTAACCTGAAATTCAATGTGAAAAGAGTGCTAAAATGCCCAAGGAGATTTATAAGCAAACATTTCGGGATTGCTGGCTACAGCAGCCAGTCGTGGATAGCCCAGGATGAACACGGCACCAATAAGGCGTACTGCAGATACTGCAAATGCAGTATAAATTGCAAGATCGACCAAAAAAATTTTGTTTCCTGTTTTCTGTCGTTTTTTCTTTGATTTTTAGCCTTTTTCCGAATTTTACGGACATTTTTGCCTTATTTTCCAAAGAAAAATTGGCATCACTGGTCTTGACACATGGCTACAGTGTATGTTAAAGACATTTACTGCACCCACTTTTCACTTACGTATGTTCACACTGACTAGCTTTTATGTATGTATGTATATTCACATAGAAGATAAAAATTTGTCTGCTGTATCTACCACACGAATTTAGTTTATCGTCATACCTAACTTTAGCGAGAAAAACGCATGTAATGTTCAATACAATAGGAAATATCCAGATATAGGACTTAACTTATATGCATGTAATTTTAAGCACGTAATAAATATATAGGAATATAAAAATAAGTACTACTTCAAAAAGCCTCAACATGTACATACATATTTAAAATCATAAAAGGCCATTTGCTTAGTAAGCTTTATTTGTACCACTTTTTGGCTACTGCTTGTGCTCAGTGTCGCTATTAGGTACATATGTATGTATGTATGTATATTGACGCGGCAAAATGGGTTTGGTATAGCATTATCCGCTTACAAGTTGTCAGTTCGGTATGTTTTCTGACACTAATGCTGACAGTTGCACTCTCAGTCGTGCTTTTAAGTTATTTAGATTCCTTTTTGAAAAGTTTTAATTGTTTGTATTAGTTTTAATGAGGAAAAGGGTGTGGATGCTGCTTTGTATTTTATTGACGCTTGTATATATACCACGTAGATTTGTAAAGAAGACCATAAATAACACGAAGAACACAAGTTCCTCCTGTTGTTTTATATGTATGCATGTTACTGCAATCATGTGTGAGTGCTTCATCGTGACTTTTGAAGCAATTGCTAAGAATTCTGATGTTCTGTTCTGGTTACACTTACTAAAATAGAGCGACATTTACTTGTAGAATTAAAGCGCTACTAAACCGTTGATACTGCTGCGACACTTCCAAACGTTTGGTTATTGACGAAACCGTTTCCAGATTGTTTTGCAGCGTTGCCGAAATGTGGTCTTTATTTGTTATTGGTATATTTATACTTATGATGTTAATGTATGTGGCACTGTTATTTTTAGTGTTACGCATGTTGTGGCTTTTGTTGATGCAGCTTTGGTAGGTATATGTGTTGATGCTGCCGTTGTTGGTGCAGTTTTTATTGTTATGGCTTCTACTTGAATTATTGATAATTTCGTCGATTTTTACATTGGTGGGGATCACGGACAAAGTGAATGCTGCCTGACGTAGCTTTTGCTATTCTTTTATAAGTCGGTAGATGTGGTGCGTTGTGCCGCTATTTTGTGCCGCCACTTCGAATACATACGCTATACAAAGCAGGGTCTCTTCTGTTTCACGCGCTCGCATTACCTAACCATATAAAAGCGGGGAAGGAAGATATAAAAATTAATATAACAAAAAGTTTTTGGGAGAATTTCTTGAAAGGAAAAAGCTAATATCCCTATTTTGTACTCACTTGTAAAATGGTGAAGTTTTCGAGCACGCTATTCATCATGTAGCGTTCAGGCAAATTCTTCAATTTTTGTATAAAATTTATCATATACTCGCACATCGGCGAGCGCTGGATTCGATACATGTAGCGATTATTCTCCAGGCGTGAGTACTCCTTCTCAACCTTTTCCACAACCTGTTTGCCAAA
Source organism: Drosophila cardini (assembly GCA_018903735.1). NCBI lineage: Eukaryota > Metazoa > Arthropoda > Insecta > Diptera > Drosophilidae > Drosophila > Drosophila cardini. The sequence continues at coordinate 148,861 of JAEIGM010000041.1, read as the reverse complement.
GGAACAAACTATGGTGGAGCAAATAAGCTCAATGTTTTCATTGCTTTCATATCTATAATTAAATAAATGACAATGAGTAATTATATTTATATATCAACACAGATAACTCTACTAACTGGCTTGTAACGCCATAGAAATCGCCAGCCTCACTACCAGTAGTTACGTCCGTGTTGAGATCTGCCCAACATTTTACGAGGTAAAACGCATTTTGTGGACCTTTTTCATAGAGATCTTTGAGACCACCGGATTTCTCTGGGAATTTGTCAAATATTTGTCGAATGTCAACAGTCTGACAAATTAAATATACTGTTAGAAATATATATTTATTAAATGTCCTTAGTTATACCTACCTCAAGTATCGGATCGGAGAAAGATGGCTTGCCTCCCAGCTGGACGAACAGATGTCGGTGATACTGGGAGAAAATTAGAAAAATTAAACTTCATCAGTAAAAATATACTATATAATAAACTGAACGAAATTTTTTAAAAATCGTTGAAATGCTTACAATTTCATCTCTTTGGATTTCCATGAAAGCCGTGAACTCAAGTAAGCGAAATTTGTGCGTGGCGATGGCACGCCCCTCCCATGGTAACTGTGCAGGCGGTATACCTGCCTCAATCTCGCCAGATACCGCCGTCGAAGGTTTTCCGGGGGTATATGGCGGTTGTGAGAAAGGTTTAATGCTATAGTCATAAAAACTGTTTGTCAATGAAAATGCGTATCTTTAATTGCTTTTATTTAGGGCAATGCGACTTACTCTTGCGACGTGCTCGGCTGCAGACCGGGCTGCCAAAATTGCTAAGAAAAGGTATTAAAAAATAAATTTAAATTATTATTTTATAAGTATAAACATTAAAACATTTCCACAATATCTGTAATCAAGTAATAAAGCACTAAGTTATATCATAGCACAGCAATTATAGATTGCAAAAGGGTAATTTTGTCAAATGGATTGTTATTCTGAGTTCACGTCGGCCGAAATGGAAACTTCCTTATGGAATGTACATTAGTTTAAAACAGGTTATGTCCTAGGTAACAGCTGTGTCAGTCAATTTAACCTTGCATTTGTTTGTCTGTTGCTGGCCGTCGGATAAAGAGGGGAAAGAACAATGGACCTCGGTCTTACTGCCGTAACTGTATATACAAATGGAAGTGCGACTATACTCTTCTCGCAAGGGCTCCAGGAAGCAGATCCATGGTAGGGTCATGTCTCTGCCATGGATGCTGACGAATGGTAGTCGGGCTTGAAGTAAAATACTTCTCTAAAAAGTCACCCCAATCCAAAGGTGGAACAGCATTTGCCCGTGGATACATGGTCGTGGCTTGATCACTAATATGCGTACTATGGGTACCTACCGATCCCCAGTTTATTCCAGGCTTTCCTCGTCAGAGCGGGCTATGACGTGGCGGACCTTCCTTTCCCGCACACTCGTGGGATCTATATGCAATCCTCTTAATAACAAAAAACAAAAAACCTGAGGCCGGTACTCCTTCAAAAAGTCGGATTGGACATACCAATCCCGTATCTAAAACAGCAAAGGACAAGCCAGTATCTAGCTCCTTGGGCAATGTTAGCAAGGGGGTACCGGCAAGACAATCTGCTACCAACCCGGTAGGGACTCCGGAAAGTACCACTCTAGTTGAGGCCATCTTTAGGCAGAGCGGCTAACGTGCTTGAGGCTGGAGCGGTATTTAAAGGTGTCCGCTGCAAACAACCTAATAACCAAGCTGGAGAAGAAATTCGTAGGGCTGCTTTTATGATGTCTAAAAAGAACTCAGATAGCACTCCGGGGAGCGTGTAGCTGATTAGCTAGGCAAAGTTGATCCTGCCCAACTATCAGCTACCTAAGGCAGGAAGCAAGAAAAGCTAAGAACAATAAGCGTCATCACAAACATCGCAGTCCGTTCCTTCGCGGATGTCGCAAGAAACAGAATTCTCTTCGGAGTCCTGGACCGCGGCTCCCCCGATGGTCTGGTTGCTCGCGACAAATTGACGACAGTGGAGAATGAGCTACAGGATAAATTCTTGAGCATTCTCGAGGAGAGTAAAGGCCTACCTATGAGGACGCAGGGTGGCATCAAGATCGAGTGAACGCCACCACCTGTCTAGATGCTCGCTCTGTGGACTTCTATTGGAAAGCGGTCGCCTCCCTTGGGAGGTCTGTCCAGGAACTAAGCTCGAAGTCGTAGATTAAGCCGAAGTTCCCAGCAAACCAAGAAACCCGAGAAATTTCTGCGGCTGCTTCAACTCTGCAACCCATACTAACCAACAGACAGTTGGAAAGTTGTCAGGGTTGAGGAAGCGGTGGGCCTCTCGAGACAGGTCATTCTGATCCTCGACGAGGCCTCAAAGGGCAAAGGCAAAGACCCCAAGTAGGAATCCGATAAAGAACTAGCAGGGCTCGCAAATGAGATCGATATGAAAGAGGATATACTGGAAGGGTTTATCTTCAAGAAGAGCGACCTGGCCAGAGGTCTTACGAAGGGCGACGTGGCTGAAGATTTTACTGGGGATGAATCAGCCGTCAACGTCACAGTGGTGGAGGTTGTTTCTCAGGATATCAATCAGACTCCTGCAGATAATTCGCCACCACTGTAAAGCGGCATCGGCTGCTATAGTGGTCCTCCTGTGTAAGAGGGGAGTTGACATGGTAATCATCCAATAACCATGGCTATGTAAGGCCCATATCTCTGGTTTGAGGACCCCAGGCCAATATTTTTACTGAATAATTTTTGTGATGAAGATAAAACCACAGTAAGCTTAGAATGATGTGGAGGCTCTGTGGTTTTCTGTTCAGCCTATATGGGGCACGATCAGGCAGACCCCCCTCCTCCACAACTCCTCAGAGGCATCGTGGATTCCTGTGATAGATATAACGAAGACCTTCTCATTGCTTGCGACGCCAATGCTCACCAGTATAAGTGGGGTAGCGCTGACACAAACGAAAGGGGTGAGTCATTCTTCAATTTTTTCCTCTATACCAACATAATTATATGTAATTAAGGGTAATGATCCGACCTTTATCATTAAGAATCAGCAAGAGGTACTAGATCTTACCCCCATATCCAATTATCTAGAGACATGCGTTACATCATGGAAAGTTCTAACGGAACACTCCGTTCCGATCCAATCCTTTCGTTCCCGCCCATACCAAAAGATGTGAGCAGTCTATCCAATAAATTCTCTATCTATAGGAAAGATCGTACATCTCGCCGCGGTGGTGGTGTGCTTATTGCCGTTGATGTTAACTTATCCTCTGATAAAGTAACAATAGATGGCTCTATAGATATTGAATTTGTTGCTATTAAGTTTTGCCTAAATAACATTAGTGTTTTCATAACTTGTTCATATATTCCTCCATCTTCTGACTCTTCTCTTTACTCATTACATTTTTCAGCTATTAAATCAGTCTCATCTATGCTTTCCGATCGTGATTTTTTTGTAGTTCTTGGCGATTTTAATATTGAAGGAACTACATGGACTTCGTGTCCTGACTCTGCCGTGTTGATCCCTACGACCCAGCACGATTTTTTTGATGGTCTGTTTGGGATTTCATTGTTTCAGATCAATTCTATCCCGAACTCATTAAATAGAATGCTCGATTTGATTTTTGTTTTGGATCCATCCTGCTTTTCTGTTTCCCGTATCACTCCCTTATCTAATCCTGAAGATCCTTATCATCCGACTTTGGAGGTGTTGATTGATTTACCTGTTAAGGTGACCAGTACTAGTAGTAAATCTACCAAGCGTTCTCGCCAGTTTCAGAAAACCGATTTTAACAGGTTAAATGAACTGTTATCTGAGACTGACTGCTCCCAGTTGTTCATGTGTAGAGATATGGAAAGTGCAATCACAATATTTTATTATACTTTGAATTCCCTACTTGATGTCTGTGTTCCGGTTCGTGTGCCAACTAGGTCCAACAAGCCTGTTTGTTTTACCCGAGATTTAACATTGCTTAAAAATAGGAAGTCGAGACTTTATAAGAGATTCAGGGAAACTGGCTCTTCCTTGTATCTCTCTCGCTATCTGATTGCACGATCTGATTTCTCGTTGCTATAAGGAATATCTTACTAACTGTGGGCAACAGTTCCGAAGGGATCCTAGACGGTTTTATAACTTCGTTAATTCGAAGCGTAAATCATCAACGCTTCCATCTAGTGTAGTCTTTGAGAGAGAAACTGCTAACTCAGATCAAGCTATCGCCGATTCATTTGCCGATTTTTTCCAAACCACTTACAGTGTGCAGCATTATAGTTCTAATTCACCTTACCCTTATCGTGTAAATTCTTTCAATTGAAATTTCGCTCCAGTAATCACTGAAAGCTCGCTTTTACTTAATCTAAAAGCTATTAAACCTGTTTTTTCACCTGGGCCAGTCGAAGTCCAAGGCTGTGTGCTTAGAAACTGTGCGGACGGCCTTTTAAAGTCCCTGTTTAAACTATTTACATTGTCTGTTGAATCATGCTGTTTCCCTGAAGTTTGGAAATCATCTTACATTATTCCTCTTCACAAAAAAGGAAACAAATCTAATGTCTGCAACTATAGAGGTATTTCCAAGTTGTCTGCTATTCCCAAGACATTTGAGAAATTAATAACTTCTCAACTGCAACATTTCTGTAGATCTATGATTTCACCTTGCCAGCATGGGTTTGTGAAACATAGATCCACTACCACTAACCTGTTAGAGTTTACATCATACGTTTTGCAGGGCTTTGATAAAAAATTGCAAACTGACGTCATTTATACAGATTTTAGCAAGGCTTTCGACTCCGTTAACCACAGCCTCTTAATACATAAACTCAATCTTTTGGGACTTTCGTATAACTTTATACTGTGGATTTCGAGCTACTTAAGTTCTAGAACACAACAGGTGTATTTTAATGAAACACTATCTAAGTCTGTTCAAGTTACTTCTGGCGTTCCACAAGGCAGCCATCTTGGTCCTCTGTTATTTATTTTGTTTATAAATGATCTGCCATCAGCAGATCTTTATAGTTACAATCTGATCTTTATAGCTTTCAAACCTGGTGTCAAGCTAATTTATTAAATCTTAACTATAGTAAGTGTAACGTAATGTCCTTCAGCAGGCGACTCCTCTTTCTAAACAATTATATTCTGAGTGGCAACTCCGTTCACAGAATTGAGTCGGTCATTGATTTGGGTATCCTTATGGATCCAAAGCTCAAGTTTGATAGGCATGTTTTATCAATTACTAACCGTGCTTTTGGTGTCCTGGGTTTCATAAAGCGCTGGTCGAAAGAATTTAACGATCCCTATTTAACAAAAACACTTTTCACCACCCTGGTACGTCCTATTCTTGAATGTGGATCTTGTATTTGGTCTCCCCAATACAGGATTCATCAAGACAGAATAGAATCAGTACCAAAACAATTCCTTCTTTTTGCCCTAAGAGCCCTTAACTGGAATACTAACATACGCTTGCCATCTTATCGTAGTAGACTTCTGCTATTAAATCTTCCTTCTTTGTCTGATCGTAGGACAATGCTCGGTGTAATTTTCTTACACAAACTAATCAACGGCGAAATTGATTCCACCGAATTAATTAGCCAGATTAATTTCGCTGTGCCGATCAGACCCACTAGAAACTTTCTTCCCCTTTCTCTTCAACCCTGTACTACTAACTTTGCTGTCCTACAACCAAATTTCTCGAGTTGTAGGTAGTTCTACTTCTATCCCTTTCATTAGAGATTCTATTCTTTCTCACCTGTCTAGATCTTAATTAATATAGTTTACATAATAAATTATTATATATTTTGTCGTATTGTAATGTTTTGTCATATTGTAATGTATTTTTATTATATTGTAATCGTTTTATACTAATAAATCCGTTTCGCGTTTTTCGTTAGCCGTACGTTATGCGGTGTGCCCCTCGTTCGGTTGGGCGGGAGGTGGTTGCATTATTTGCAGGGTTCCGCCCGTTAACAAGCACGTTGCTTGGTGTTGTTGGACCACTTGAATGCACTGTCTCGTTAGTACATCAAAGTCTAAATAAAGAAAGAAAGAGGCGTGGCAGACCCCATAAAGCATATATGAACAAACAGATTTCAGCGAAGGTAAGAGCTTCGAATTTGGTCAGTATAGACTCGATATTAAGTCAGTCAACACAAGAATCTTTTTTTTTTGTATTGCCACGCCCCAATCGCCCACAATAAGAAAAATAAACTATACACAACGCGGAAAAATCGATTTTTTAGGCTAATATCTTAGTAACTAGGCATAAATGCAATGTCACTAAAAATAAGAAATACAAAAATTTTCAAATTTAAATGTTAGTTTTAAGGCATATGTTCTTATCGAACAGTATTGTAATTTGAAATTCGTTTGTAGACAAATTATTTCAAGCGATCCTGAAAGTTGCATAAAAATCCGACTATAAAAAAGAGAGCTAGACACTTAACAAAGTTTATAATTGAACGCAATGTCAATGCATTTGTGCCAGCGAGATAGAAGTATACAAACATATGAAGGAACGTTTACGCTGCTTGTGTGGCGACATCGCTGCCCGGGAATAATCGGGAATAAAATGCAGACAGGATTCTACGGTCGGGCATGCTTGACTGTACTTTTCTTTCTTGTGAAAACATGGCATGAAAGAAAATCTTATTATGTAGATTTTTATATGCACACATATACATATATGTATATGTATACGTATGTATGAATATAAGATAGAAATCAATTTGGATCTTCTTCATTTTCTATTTTGTATGGAAAAACGCGCACTATTATGAATACGGAGCATTCTACAGTCGGCTCGCTCGACTGTAGCCTTTCTTACTTGTTAGACCCCGTACTCCGAGTATAGGGGTCTATTAAGTTTGTCTGAAGCGATATGTGCGTAACAGGTAGAAGGAGGCTTTTCCGACCCCATAAAGTATATATATTCTTGATCAGCATCAACAGCCGAGACGATATAGCAATGTCCGTCCGTCTATATGATCACCTAGATCTTTTTAACTACTAGAGCTAGAGCCACCAAATTTGGAATGAAAGTTCGCCTGCTTCGCGAGCAGATAACGTTTATTTCAAATCCTTACCACGCCCCTTACCGCCCCCGATTGTAAAAAACTTTTTTCACATCACCATAACCTTAAAAAGTACTAGAGCTAGAGAGACCAAATGTGTATGGTACCATTGTTACTATCCCCACTAAGTTTGAACCGGATCGGACAACTATAGCGTATAGCTCCCATAGGACAAACCGGTCAAAAATAAAAAATTTGTATGAAGACATGTAGTGTTGGCTGAGCGATCGCAACCAAACTCACACAGGATGTGTGTATAATTATTAAAAGTATCCTCCCCAAATTTGGTCCAAATCGGACAACAACAACATATGAAACAAATTAATCAAAAATGCTGAATTTAATGAACAAATTGTTTGTTTACACTTAGTTGCAATAAAAGAGTTAACTCTACATTTAGCTATTACAACTCCAATCAAGAGCGTGGTCTAAGTGGTAGAGCTACGAGTTTTTGTTTTTCGTACGTGCATGTAACCCGGGATCCCGGGTTCGAATCCAGTCAGTGACATATTCTATTTATTCACTTTTTAAATTTTAATTATTTACATCAACTTTAATGAGGAGTGTGGTCTAAGTAGCAAAGATGCCAGATCTTATTCTTCGCACTTGTATGTTAACCCGGGATCATGGGTTCGAGCGCCGCCAGGGGCATTTTATTAATTTTTGTTATATAACAAAAAATATTACATGTCAATGCAGATCGTCGGACACTTTTAAGAGAGGGACGTGGCGCAACTGTTAGGGCTCTGACGCGTGTGCGTGTGAAGTCGCGGGTTCGATTCCAGTCAGTGCTGTATTCTATTTATTAAGTTTTTTAAATTTTAATTATTTGCATCAACTACAGTCAGGAAAGTGGTCTAAGTGGTAGAGATGACTGTCCTTAGTCTAGTTGAATTTTAAGCATGAGGTCTACGGTTCGAAAGCAGCTTGGACATTTCACAGTAACTTTTGTTATTTAATCAAAAACTATTACATGTAGATGCAGATAATCGGGATATGCTCTTATGTAGGGCGTGGTGCAAATGGTAGGAATCTGACGCGTGTGCGTGAAGTCGTGGGTTCGAATCCCGTCAGTGGATTAATTTGATTTTTTTTTTTATTTCAATTTAAATTTTAAATAAAAAATCGAATTGTGAAATAATAATTTTGAATTGTACAACACGGTTTATTTTTTTTTTAAATAAGCCAAGTATAATTGTATATGCAAAATGTGGATCACTCCGCTTTCCTTTTTTTTTTTCGTATGGAAAATGCGCACTTCTGTGAGTACGGGGTCTTTTACAGTCGGCTCGCTCGACTGTAGCCTTTCTTACTTGTTTTTATACAAATCACTAGAGAGAGCTATAAGCTATAGTTGTCGGATCCGGACAAAACCAGTTATTGATAGTTATAATGGTATTATACACAAAATCGTTCCAAGTTATTGCGGCGGCGGAAGGAGTGGGCAATTTTGAAATTACCTTAATCCGCCTGACGCATAGGCGGACTCTCATTCCGAATTTGGTGTCTCTAGCTATTTAAGCCTCTGAGATTCAGGTGTTCATACAGATGGACAGGCAGACGGATATCGCTATATTTACTCGGCTGTTGATGCTGATCAAGAATATATATACTTTATGGGGTCGGAAAAAGCCTCCTTCTGCCTGTTACGCACATTTCGTTTCAGACAAACTTAATAGACCCCTATACTCTTTTTTAGAGTACGGGGTCTAAAAATTATATTTGAACGCAATGTTTACAGTTATTGTATGGCGGCAGCGCTGCCTGCGGACGCTGGCCGTACCGATCAATGGTATATTTATATATATATTATATACACACAAAACATATGTATGTGCATAAAAATAATGTCAAACGTATATGTATGTACATACATAGTATGTATGTAATACATACAAACAGATGATTTTTTTCAACGTGTACAACGCAAGTACTATCTATTGTAATACCCCAATACCGATTTTAATAATATAGCCATATAATCGGGAATAACATGCAGAGAGAATTATACGGTCGGGCTCAACTGTACTTTTCTTTCTTGTTTTACTTACGACTTTAATTTTGGCTTGTATTTCGCGAAGTTTCCTTCTGGCGAGAACTTGGATATGGGAGCTCACTTGTTTGCGGGTTCTCGTTTTTCCTGTGCGCAATTTGATGTATCGCGCAATTAATTCATTGCGCCCTGTAAAAATTATCCAAAAATATTATTAAAGTCTATTTTTAATGTGACATTTAACTTTGGAGTAAAACGAACTGAAAAACGTTCAATGGCTGGCTAACGTCAAGTTGTCAAAAGCTATTTCAACAAGCAGAAAGAGGCGTAAAGGTAAAGGAGGCATAAAGTATTTATATTCTTGATCAGCATGCCCTTCAGTCAGTCCGTCTGTTTAAACACCTGAACCTTGAGCCGGACCAAATATGGTGAGGATACATTTAATAAATATACACACACTGTGTCCGTTTAGTTGCGATCGCTCAACTAACACTGCATGTCTTCTTTCAAATTTCTTATTTTTGACTGATTTGTCCTAAGGGAGGTATAAGCTATTTTTGTTTGATCAGGACCAAACTTGGTGAGGATAGTTACAATGGTACAATTCACATATTGTATGAGTTTGGTTGCAATCGCTCGACTAAAACTACATGTCTTTATACAAAACTAATATCCGGATCCGGATCGGACAACTATAGCCTGTAGCTCCTATAGGACAAATCAGTCGAAAATTGGTGTTTTGTAAGCAATAACGCGCACTAGAATGAGTACGGGGTCTTTTACAGGCTGCTCACTAGACTGCAGCCTTTCTTACTTGTTTTATTACAATATGTTCAAAAATTAAAGAAAAAAATTTGTTTCCAACCCATCAGATTGATTAGATGACAGCTCTATGACATAATGCCCCAAATTGACCATACAAATATACATAAATCCAAAATTAAAAAAAAAAGAACGTTAACAAATAAATGACCTTGCATTTACAGTATGCCAAAAAAAAGGTCGTTATATCACTGGTAAATTGAGTGGCAAAAGTGATTTGAAGGAATATACTATTGCTCAAATTGATGACTTGACGAATTTTATACACCTATACAACATTCTCATAATAGATACAGAAAGCTGTATTAAGGCCATGAAGACTTAAATTTCCTTATTCGTTGTACCAGAGCGCAAGTCCCTTGTAAATGTTTATAGGGAAAAAAGTTCGACCTCTGGGATTGGTTTCTCCGTTGGAAATGGAGTTGAAAGTGGACTTAGACTCTACGAGGGCTCGAGTTTGTAACACCATGGAATCTTTAGCATCATACGATAAAAATCGATTTGACAAATCAAAGACCGCCGTTGTAAGACACAGTGTTGGTGATTATGTTCTTCTTAAAAACGAAGAGAGACAACAAATTAAACTTGACCCAAAATTTAAGGGACCAATTTTGGTAGTCGAAATGTGAGATGCAGACTCCTATAAGCTGAAGTCGTTAACAAGCAAGAGGCTATATAAATACTGTCATGAAGACATTAGAGATTTTCCAGAGTAAAGTGTTCCCCAGAAGTTGGATATTGAGAATAAATATTCAAGATTGTCAAAGAGTTAAGCGGCGACTGAAAGTGAACCGTCCAAGTCAGGCGATAGTTGATATAGTTAATTATGTTTGAAATTTTAGTCCAAACAAGAAAAATAAAGTAGAGTCGAGCACGCCCCATCGTATAACACTCTCTGTATTTTATTAACGATTATTTAAATTAAATCGGCATCCGGGTATATCAATTGATAGTACTTGCAGTAAAACATGTTGAAACAAAAACATCTGCTGTATGCACATGCATACACATATGACATTACAGCATAGATGTAATACATATGTACATGCATACATACATACCATTGGTCACATGCAGTGTAAACGTTCGTTCATATGTTTGAATGTTTCTGCCTCGCTTGGACGCATGCAGTAACATTGCGTTCAATTATAAACTTTCTTACCTGTCTAGCTTTCATGCTTACAGTGGGATTTATATGCAACTTTCAGGATAGTTTGATACATTTTGTCTCCAAACGGATTTTAAATTACAATACTGTATGATAAGCAGAAATGCCCTAAAAACGGCCTGCAAATTTAAAAATAATTTTATTTCTTTTGAGAAAAGGGGGTGTGGCTGACCAAAATTTTTAGTGACATTCCATTTATGCGTACCAAACTTGGTGTACCTAAGTGCCATACTTACTGAGGTGTGTTTAGATTTTTGCACATTGTGGTGTGATTATGTTAAAATTAAGAAAAAATGTTACAAGTTTGTGTGATCGAAAAGTGGAACTGAATGTTTTATCAAATGCTGAGTACATGAGGATGTGTAAAGTTCAGGATGGTCGTGTCGTGTCAATGCATGTTTGAATGTCAGAGCTACAACGGCGGTGTTTCTATGTTGGTATTTCACAGCAATACGCAATATTGCAATATTGTTTCGGTGCAAGCTAGAGAGACAGACAACGAGAGCTGGCTCGAGTTAGTTAGATTTTAAGTGGCGAAGCCTGTGCACTGCGCTTTACAAGTAAGAAAGGCTACAGTCTAGCAAGCCGACTGTGAAAGATCCGTACTCATTCTAGGGCTCATTTGACCATACGAATAAGTAATTTTTGACCGATTTGTCCTATAGGAGCTACAATCATCATAGACACATAATATGTGAGTTTGGTTGCGATAACTCAACTACATGTCTTCACACAAATGTCCTATTTTTAACCGATTTGTCCTATGGGAGCGATAGGCTATAGTTGTCCGGATTAAACTTTTCAAGGAAAGTTATATTGATACCGTATACACAACGTGTGAATTTGGTCACGATAGCTCTAGTCGATTCTAAGTTATGGCTTTATGAAAATTGATTTTATATTTTGCGGGGGCTGTACGGGGCAACAACTTGAAATAAACTTGATCTACGTGCACTACAGACGGACTTTCATTCTAAGTTTGGTGGTTCTGGCTCCCTAGTCTTTGTGATCTAGATTTTCATACAGACGGATGGACAGACAGATATTTCTATATCTACTTGTTTGTTGATTCTGTTCTAGAATATGTATTATGTATACTTTATGTGGTCGGCCATGCCTTCTCTGCCTGTTACGCACATTTCGCTCCTGGTAAACCTAATGGACCCCTGTACTCTTTTGGAAAATATAATACAAAGTATCCGAATAATTTTTGTGTTGACTGTAGTAATAAAGCCCATTTCTTTTCTATCGTTCATGAAAGATCAAGTCGTAAGTTAAATCAACTTTCCTAGAAGAATTGAAAACTAAATAATTAAAAACGAAGTAAAAGTAAAGAATATTCTCTGTTTATTAAATGATCAAGGTGAGATGCAATGTATAGAACAAGGCTCACATTCCGTCTACTAAATCTTAAGGGTTTTCTCTTATAGCCATTAAATTGATTTTTCACCAGTTTCTAATTCAGGTGTAATAAAAATTGTTCCGATCCAAATTTGATTAAGATATCTTTAGAAATAAAAACTTTTTCACACTAATTTCACATTATTCACCTGTAATCCCTATGACAGGAATGTGATAAAATAGTCTGATCCTAACTAAAGTTGGTCAGTTGGTACAAAACAATAATCTTCATATTCCCTGTAAATTTGGTTAAGATAGCTTCAAAAATAACCAACTTTCTCATACTAAATAAAATTTGACCTTTGACATTGAGTTTAGCCCCCTTGCAATCAAAATGTTGCAAAACGCCGTCTTATTGCACGATAAAGTTATGTGATCTACGTTGTGTGAAAATTTTATCTCTCTAGGGCCTTTGGTTTGGTCTGTAGCGTGATGTGTCAGTCAGTCAGTAAAGTTTTATATATATAGATCAGTAACAACAGTCAATTTGATATAGTCATGTCCGTCTGTTCGTTCATTTGTACGTCCATCTGTCCTTCTGTATGAACATAAAAGCCTTAGAAACTATAAGAAAGAAAATATGGCCAGACAGGATAAGATTGATTTTTGACAATAATTCTTAACTTCAGTAAATGCCATAAATCAATGGAGAAGAATAAATGATCTACAGTTCAACACTAGCTCAGGAGTAACAACTATATGGGTTCAACAGAAGCCCTACAATCAATCGTGAAAATTTTCTAACTGATTTCCAAATCCCGATGTGAGAAGGATTTTGTCAAGTGAAAAAGTAACTATGCAATATTTAAACTATTCCAACTAACTTTCTGTCGATATTTTATTCATTGCTCACAAAGACGTTTTGTAAGCTTCATATATTGCTTTTATTAGTGTAAAATTTTTAGACACTAAATTGATATCACAAATTTTGTTGAGTTGAATGCACGCATTCGTTCCTGGATAGAAATCCCGTTGAGGAACATGTGGAGGTCTTTTTCAGACAGCTCGTAGCTTTTACAGACAGCTGAAGCTTTTCATTACATTTTTTTCTTTTTATATATTAGCATATGCAGTCTTATATCCGTAATGAGAGTAGTTATTTTTTTATTTAATAGAACATGTAACCTGGCATTCTTATTTTTATTGTAAAGATTGAAGTTTTCACTGACGAAAGGATCCAGGTTTTAAAAACAAAATGAAAAACATCATAAGCTCTATCTTCAGATATATTCTTTTTTTTAATATTTTCATACTTTCCATTAGACCTTTAGCTCCTTAAAAAAAGATCAGCATTTAAACTAATTACCCACCCAAGAAGGGTTTTCTTATCTAGAACCGAAATCTCTAATTACCGACTTCGAATCTGACCCCAGTAAAGCCCAATTGCTGCAGGCTTTCTAGAAATTCTAGCCAAATAGTGCAAAAGCACGGCTTTTGGGCACATTAGAGCACCTGTTACACGATCAAATATTTTTTCCAGAATAGTTATCTCGCTATTTAAAAGTGCTTAAAATACCCCGTACTCATTCTAGTGCGCTTGTTTGCTTAGAAAAAAACACCAATTTTCGACCGATTTATCTAATGGGAGCTTTAGACTATAGTTGTCTGATCTGGACCAAATTTGGTAAGAATATCTAGAATATAGTGTAAGTTTGTTCGAGATCGCTTATTTAAAACTAAATTTATGCATACCAATCACCGCTTTTCGACCGATTTATCCAATGGAAGCTAAAGGCTATAGTTGTCCGATCCGGATCACACTTGGTGAGGATAGTTACAATAGTACCATATACATAATGTGCAAATATGGTCACGGTAGCTCTGGTCGATATTATAGTTATGTTTATGGAGTTATGAAAATAGTTCATGGGACAGACGGACATTGCTAAATCGACTCGGCTGTTTCCGCTGATCAAGAATAAATAAACTTCTCACTCGGCTGTTTCCGCTGATCAAGAATAAATAAACTTCTCACAAAGAGTACAGGGGCATTCACTTCGAAAAATTTCAGATTCCAATTTAATGATAAACAAGAAAGAATGCTATAGTCGCCTCGCGACTTTAGGATCCCCGTTACTCAGGTTTATTATATTATTAACAATAGGATATGATAATAATAATAGTACAATCGTTTAGGCAATCGACCCTAGTGAGTTTAATTCAGATGGCTTGTGAAACACTAATAATTTTCATACAAATTCATATTGACAGCGTATTTTTGACCGATCGTCCCTATGGGAGCTATACGACATAGTTGTCCGATTTGGATGAAACTTGGTCAGTATGTTTATATTATTAACAAATATATTCTTTTTGCGTTTCACTAAGTTAACGCAGAAGTTTTTCATATTAATTCAAATTTACAGCTAATTTTTGACCGATTGTCCCTATGGGAGCTATACGATATAGTTGTCCGATTTGGATCAAACATGGTATATGTAAACTCTAGACGTGTACTTTCTGTGTAAATTTGGTTTGGATAGCATTGCTAACAAATAAGTTTTCTATATTAAAACATGCTATTTTTACCTGTTTTTACCTTTGCATGAACATAGAACGCCCTAAAGTGGGTGTGTCACAAAACAAAAACAAACCTGTACTGCTTGGGCATTTCATCTTTCATTTGCGACCTTTCGGGCCTTTCTAGCTCTTATAGTCTCTGAGATCCTTTTGTTCTCACAGACGGACAGACGGACATGGCTACATCGACTCGGCTATTTATGCTGATCAAGAATATATATGCTTTATGGGGTTTGCCATGCCTCCTTCTCCGTGTTACATACATTCCAACGATTACACTATGCCCTTTTACTCTACGAGTAACGGGTATTAAAATGTCTTAATAAAAACCAATACTTGGTAATATACAGAAAAACAGTTCTTTTTAGTTTTGCATGTAATTTGTTTAAGTACTTACCATACATTTTACCCTCATCTGATAAAATAATTTTCCTTCTGCCACATGGTGGATATATAGAGAGTGCTTCTTGAAAGCTTTGCTCTATGTCCGGACTCCAGACACCTTCAGCATCGGCAGAAGATAAATCTTTCTCATCCTGCAATTAAAATATGAATATCAAACAAGTAAGAAAGGCTAAAGTCGCACAAGGCGACTGTAAAAGACTCCGTACTCATTCTAGTTCTATTCTATTCTATTCGGTCAATAAAAAGTAAATTTTTCCATACCAATCACCGCTTTTCGACCGATTTGTCCAATGGAAGCTAAAGGCTATAGTTCTCCGATTCGGACCAAACTTGCTGAGGATAGTTATAATGGTACCATACACAAAATGCGTATATTAGGTTCCGAAAGCTTTTTCAAATTATGGTGGTGTGAAAATAGTTATTTACAATTTACGGTTGCAGTAGGGGTAAGGCAACGATTTGCAGTAAACTTGATCTGCATACACTATAGCACTATAACACTACGGACTTTCATTCCAAATTTAGTGGCTGTAGATCTTATAGTCTCTGAAATCTAGGTGTTCATACAAACGGACGAAAGGACGGATAGACAGCCAGACAGACGGACATCGCTATATCGTCTCGGCTGTTGATGCTGATTAAGACTATTTATACTTTTTGAATTCGGAAAAGCCCTCTTCTGCCTGTTACGCCCCTGTACTCTTTTTGAGTACGGAGTGTAAAAAAAATCTTTTTGCGGGAAAAAAATACGATTTATTCAAAGGTGTACAATAAATTAAATTACTAAACCTAAACATACTGATGAACCAAAACAAAGCCTCTCATATTAATAACAATTGAATAAAAAACATAAATTTGTTACCTATAGTTGTATATCCTTTTTGATATGAATTGTGTAAGTATGGTATAGCAATGTTTAAAATCGTACAAATTCAAAATTATATATCGGAATGTATGAATATCATTGAAACCAAAAGGTGGGGCTCCACACTTGATTCTTTTAATATATATTTATTTATGTATTCTAAATATGAGTTTAAGGATACCTGATACGATAGAAGCCACTATCACTACAAATTCCTTTCAAATGTTTTCTTTGTGACGGAACGAACGCCGCAATAATTTTAAACACCTAATATTTTATTTTTTAATAACGTAATATTTATGTTGCTGAAATTCAAATAAAAATTGTGATTTTTGAAGCTTTATCTTTTGATCCACGAGTTGGATAACCTTTTATATTTAATTTAATCAACATTAAAAAATATAGTGCATATGTTTTTTTTAATAGAATATTTTTTTCAAATATGCATCTGAAAAATATAATTCCCAGTGCGTTATTACAACATAAGTTGTACATTTTTTCCTGATTTTTAACCGAGAAATTAAGCTTTGATGCGGGTTAATTTGGTTAAAACACAGAAACTTAATAATTTGTGGAAAAACTTACATCACTCATGTCGCCAACATCCAAATTTTTACTGTCCACCATGCTGCCATTTGTTTCTGCCGATCCAAGTTGACCCGGTGGACCGGCATTTACTGGTGCCCACGTTGACGGAATTGTGCTTGGTCCTACTGCAATAATGAAAATAATGTGAACTAATAGGATAGGTTACATTCGAGCATGCCGACTGTAAAAACTTCGAACTTGTTCTAAAGATATCCAAATATGAGCAAAATTTATATTTCTCTGAATAACACTGTTAAAATCAAGTTATAGTCGTCAGATTTTGATCAAGTTTTGTCAAGATATATAAGACCGGACAGTACATAACACATCGGTCAATAAGTGAAGGGTCTAGCAAAGAAAACACAAAAATTACATCAAAATTCGAATTCATTCATCAATATTCAACATTCATCCTTTTAAGGCAATACAATCAGTCCAATGCCTTTCCAAACGTTCGATGCCGGTTTTGTAGAACGATTATAGCTGACCCTTAAAATACGCATCAGTTTCGGGATACATTTTTGTTATTTAAGATATCTTAGCTAAATTCATATATTAATCGAAATGTTTGGGATAGACATCATTTGGACAGAGAGCCAGACATGGCTATATCGACTCGGCTTGTGATGCTGATCAAGAATATATGTACTTTATGTGGTCGGTCACGCCTACTTATGCTTGTAACAATCATTTAACAAACCCAACAAACTCTTGCGGAGAGTATATAAATATAAAAAAACACGTCTATTTTATTGAAACGCACAATGAAAACTAAAATGGCCTTTTACTTTAAAAAAATTTGTTTTTCTTTGGAGCGCAGTTTTATTTTAAGGGATGATTTTAGGCGCGGCCGGATGCAGTCCCGGTTTCAGGTACATATACATTATTAAGGGACGTTGACCGAAAATGACAACGTATATCACAGTGTATGTCACGATGCAATAGAATAAGGGATATTTCATAACCAAAATAAAAATGTAAGAAAGGCTACAGTTGAGCGAGACGACTGTAAAAGACCCCGTACTCATTCTAATGCGCGTTTTTCTATACAAATCACCAATCATTGACCGATTTGTCCTATGGAAGCTATAAACTATAGTTGTCCGATCCGGATCAAACTTGGTGAGGATAGGTATAATGGTACCATACTGGGCGAGTTTAGTCTATCTAGCTTTAGCCGTTTTCAAGTAATGGTGGTGTAAAAATAGATTTTTAAAATTTGCGGAGCGGTAAGAAGCGTGGCAAAAAATTTCAAATAAACTTGACCTACGTGCACCATAGACGGACTTACATTCCAAACTTGCTGGCTCTAGCTTTTGTAGTTTAAAAGACCCAGGTATTGATACGGACAGACAGACGGACAGACGGACATTGCTATATTGTCTCTGCTGTTGATGCTGGTAAAGAACATATATACTTTATTGGATCTGCCACTCCTCCTTCTGCGTATTACGCACATTTCGCTTCCGACAAACCTAATGTACTTTTCATTGAATTTCTTCAATTTTAATAGCAGAAAATGTGTTCATTATTTTAACTAAATCAGCTTTAGCACTCTTTTGCTTCTCTCATTTAATTTCTCATGTGTATATTTCTTTTGTACTTTCGATGGCATAAGTGATAAAAAAGAGATAATAAAAAAATATTTGAATAGAAAATTTATCAAAATTTTTCCCTATCTGTTATTTAGTTCCTCATTAAGTTTGATCCGGAATGGACAACTATATCCTATAGCACCCATAGGACAAATTGGCCGAATACAGGAAATTTTTATAAAGACATGTAGTGTTAGTTGAGCGATTGCAACCATAGTCACACATTATGTGTACATATATCATGATTAAAACTATTCTCACCAAGTTTGATCCGGAAAGGACAACTATGTCGTATAGCTCCCATAGGACAAATCAATCCAAAATTTCATATATTTATTGAAAAATGCGCACTTTTATAAGTACGGGATCTTTTACAGTCGGTTTGGTCGACTGTAGCCTCCCTAACATGATTTTTCTATCGTAACTGTAGTCTAATTGAAATCAATTTTAGTCAGTTTGTGAATGAACAGTAATCGTATTGTGTAAGTTGAATTAAGAAAGCAAACAAAACAAGAATGAATGCTATAGTCGCCTCGCGACTTTAGGATACCCGTAACTCAGTTTTATTATATTATTAACAAAAGGATATGATAATAATGGTACAATCGTTTAGGCAATCGACCCTAGTGAGTTTAATTCAGATGGCTTGGAAAACATATTTACAGCGTAATTGTTGATCGATCGTCTCTATGGGAGCTATACGATATAGTCGTCCGATTTGGATGAAACTTGGTCAGCATGTTTTTATTATTGACGAATATTTTCTGTGTGAGTTTCACTAAGATTGCTTGGTTAACGCAGAAGTTTTTCATATTAATTCAAATTTACAGCTAATTTTTGACCGATTGTCCCTATGGGAGCTATACGATATATTTGTCCGATTTGGATCAAACATGGTATATGTACACCCTAGACGTGTACTTTCTGTGTAAATTTGGTTTAGATAGCATTGCTAACAAATAAGTTTTCTATATTAAAACATGATATTTTTACCTGTTTTTACCTTTGTATGACCATGGAACGCCCTAAAGTGGGCGTGTCAAAAAAAAAAACCTCTACTGCTGGGACATTTCATTTTCATTTGCGACCTCTCGGGCCTTTCTAGCTCTTATCGTCTCTGAGATCCTTTTGTTCACACAGACGGACGGACGGTCGGACATGGCTACATCGGCTAGTCATGCTGATCAAGAATATATATACTTTATGGGGTCTGCCACGCCTCCTTCTCCCTGTTACATACATTTCAACGATTACAATATACCCTTACTCTACGAGTAACAGGTATAATAAACAAAACAATGTTTCCATTCTCATACATATGTTGAGCATTGTTTTTGGCGTTTTTAGGAGTCTATTAGGTTTGTCTGAGGCGAGATGTGCGTAACAGGCAGAAGGTAAATATATTTTGTATCCGTCTGTATGAACACCTGGATCTTCTAAACTACAAGAGCTAGAGCCACCAAATTTGGAATGAAAGTCCGTCTATAGTGTACGCAGTGCAAGTTTATTTCAAATCTTTTCCAAATTTCTGCATGCACATTCGTCGGCTAATGTCCAATGGCGTGCCATGGGGTCGATATTCAAGTGTCCACTTCAATATTTTGAATTCAGCTTTTAATGTTTTCATACTCTCTGCAAAAGAGGGGTTGTGAAAAGAATGTGACAATAGGAAGGAGGCGGGGCAGAACGAGTAAAGTATATTTATTCTTGATCAGCGTCACAAGCCGAGTCGATATAGCCATTTACGTCTGTTCGTCTGTCTGTCCGCATAAACAAACAGTTTTTGGAGATGGTAAGAGCTACAAGTTTGAATTTGGTTTGAATCGACTCCATATATAGTCAGTCAATGCAAGAATTTTTTTTTTGATGCCACGCACCATTCGCCTACAATGAGACAAACAAGAGACACACTTCGAAAAAAATCGATGTTTTTGGCGAAAATCCCAGTAACTATAGCACTTGAGAATACCAATTTTGGTAGGCAGGTTCCTAGAGACAGCAGAAATGCATTGTCATTAAAAATTATGAGCTGCCAAGCCCGCTTTTCCACAAGAAATAAAATAATTTTTAAACTTAAATGTCTTTTTTAAGGCTTTTGATCTAATGAACATAACTGTTATTTGAAATTCGTTTGAAGAGAAATACATTTAAGAAAGTTACGCATATAACAAACTTTATATTTGAACGAAATGTCAATGCATGTGTGTAAGCGAGATAGAAACAGACAAACATATGAACGAACGTTTACGCTGTATGTGTGGCGGCAGACGAAACAGCATAATTGCATTGTCGTTAAAAGTTTTGGGCTGCCAAGCCTTGTTAATTCGATTTCCTCGTTAACTCAATTCCTTGTAAATTCGATTGATTTTTAAAAAAAATTCAGAAGAATGATACCTGTTTGGTTGCTGTCAAAAAAATATGAGTTTTAAACCAAAGTTTAGCAAATTTTGTTTATCGTAGAGTTTTGTTTCCTCATACAATTCACTTTCCAGGTTTTCTGTTAAAGCGAATTACTTGTCGCGTTGCGTTAATTGTAGTAAGTCCTAAGTATTGTCAGATTTCGTCCAATTTTCTATTATATATTTATCATTTATATCGATAGACAAAAATATTTGATACCGAATAAAAACAAGAAAAAAACAGTTATCTTTGGCTCGCCAAAGATTAAATAACGTTGCAGTAATTCATATTGCGTTAATTTGGTTTCTATTACTACAAAAACACAAATGTTCTCAAATCAAGTATTATTATCCGATTGTTCCTATGGCAGCTACAATATATTGTATGTTGGCCCAATCGAGGTAAAATTTGGTTTATTAATGTGAAATGATACCAAATGTTTTTTGAATTAAGTTGAATTCGCTCAAATTTTCATACTAAGCATTTCATCCGATTGTTCCTTACGCAGTATATAATTCGTGTATAGTGGTTCAATCTGGTTGAAATTTGGCTTGCACGTGGGAATTTGGTACTTAATGCTAATAGGCTCAATTTGGTTGAGATAGCTAAAAAAAATAGTTTTCAACCGATTTTTCATACGGGAGCTATATGATCTGTCCGATTTTTACATGTGAACTATGTGCTGAGAGTATACTGTACTAACTGTACAAACTACACCAAACTTCATCAAAATAGTTTTTAAACTGCTAGACAAGTTCGCATAGAAACAGACAGACGGATAGACGGACATGGCTATATCGATTTGGCTGTGTATGCTGGTCAAGAATATATATACTTTTTGGGGTCAGTCACGCCTCCTTCAACGCGGACATGGCTACATCGACTCGGCTGTGTATCCTGGTCAAGAATATATATACTTTTTGGGGTCAGTCACGCCTCCTTCAATGCGTTACAAACTTCGCGACATTAACATTATATTATCTGCGACCTTAAGACACCCGTACTTAGATTTAATACGTTTAGAATAGGAAATGCTCATAATATGTGTAAAAAAAAAAAATCAGCTGTTAGCTAATGTTAATTATGCAGTGTTAAATTTACAGAGAATTGTGGGAAAAGTGTTAGTGGTGGTGCAGGATCGGTCAACCCACCTAAAATACCAGGGTGCTCACAGTGGATAAGGTTGGGAACAGTTCTTAAAAGAGAGACCTCATTTAAATTCACCTTGCACCCATTGCATAATTCTGCAAAACACAACAAGAAAGAAAAGTACAGTCGAGCACGCCCGACCGTAGAATACTCTCTGCATTTAATTTTCAATTATTTTAATAAAATCGGTGTCCGAGTATATCAATTGAAAGTACTTGCAATAAAACACCTTGAAACAAAAACATCTGATTGTATGTATACATACGCATACACACTTAACATTATATGTATGCACGCACATAAGTATGTGTGTATATGTAATACATACACAATTGGTTGGCACGGCCAGCATTCGCGGGCAGCGCTGCCGCTACACACAAGCACAAGCAGCGAAAACGATCGCTCACATGTTTGTATGTTTCTATCTCGCTTGCACACATGCATGGCCTTTAATTATAAACTTTTTACGTGTCAAACTTTTTTGTTTATTGTCCGATTCATATGCAACTTTCAGGATAGTTTGATATACTTTGTCTTCAAATGATTTTTAAATTACAATACTGTACGATAAGAACATATGCCTTAAAATCGGCATTGAAGTTTAAATATTACTTTATTTCTTGTGAGAAAAGGGGGCGTGGCAGTTAAAAAATTTTAATGTCATTATACTTATGCCTTCATTAGGAACTTGCATACCGAAATTGGTGTTCCTAAGTGCCATAGTTACTGAGATATTTGCCTAAAACATAATTTTTTACGAGGTGTGTTTAGTTTTTTGCTTATTGTGGGCGAACGGGGAGTGGCATCGAAAATAAAAAAGATTCTTGTATTGATTGACTAAATATCGAGTCGATACTGACCAAATTCAAACTTGTAGCTCTTGCCATCGCTGAAATCTGTTTGTTCATACGGACAGACAGACAGACAGACGGAAAGACAGACAGACAGACACGCAGACGGACAGACGGACATGGCTATATCGACTCGGCTTGTGATGCTGATCAAGAATATATATACTTTATGGGGTCTGCCACGCCTTCTTCTGCCTGTTACATACTTTTCACAAACCCAATATACTCTCTCTTGCAGAGAGTATAAAAAACAATGTATATTGGGTACATTGTAAAAAGGTTTTTAGTTGGATTTTATTTATTACTCTCTGCAAGAGTATATCGGGCTTGTGAAAAATATGTTACAGGAAGAAGGAGGCGTGGCCGACCCCATAAAGTATATATATTCTTGATCAGCATTACAAGCTGAGTCGACATAGCCATGTCCGCCTGTCTGTCTGTTCGTATGAACTAACAGATCTGAGCGATGGTAAGAGCTAAAAAATCGATGTTTTTGGTGAATAGCTTAGTAACTATACCAATTTTGGTAGGCTGGTTTTCAGAGACACCACAAATGCAATGTTATATTTGGACTGCCACGCCCACTTTTCTCAAATGAAATAAAATAATATTAAAATTTTCACGGCATTTTTTAGGCATATGTTCTTATCGTACAGTATTGTAATTCAACATTCATTTGGTGACAAATTATATTAAACTTTCCTGAAAGTTACAGAAAAATCCCACCATAAACAAGAGAGCTAGACACGTAACAATGTCTTTGGTTGAACGCAATGCCAACAAGCGAGACAGAGCCATTCAAGCATCAACGAACATTTACGATGCTTGTGTATCGCTGACCAAAGGTATTTGTATGTACTACATATACATGCATACATATAATGTGAAACGTATATGTATGTGCACACATACAAACAGATGTGTTTGTTTCACCGTGTTTTACTGCAAGCAATATGCATTGTAATACCCCAATACCGATAATATATATAATAATATGTATATAATATATATAATAATATATATATAATATATATAATAATATATATATAATAATAATATAATCATAGAATCGGGTTAAAAATGCAGAGTATTATACTGTCGGGCGTGCTCGTCTGTACTTTTCTTTCTTGTTTTTCGAAGAACTTGTTTCATCGACATAAACATTGCATACCATAAGGAGTACATTAGTACAAAACACTTTCGAAAGCGAATTTGATCAAATTTACCATTTTCTATGTAAACTAAAATAATTGTTAAGCATTTGCGATACGCCCACTTCAAGGCGTAATGCTTTCATGCAAAGGTAAAGCAGGTAAAAATAGGATGGTTTTGTACAAAAAACTTTCTTGTTAGCTATGCTAAGATATTCACGATGTACATGAACTTACGAGTTATAATCCAAACCGTACACCTATATCTATAGCTTTCGAAAGCGAATTTGATCAAATTTACCATTTTCTATGTAAACTAAAATAATTGTTAAGCATTTGCGATACGCCCACTTCAAGGCGTAATGCTTTCATGCAAAGGTAAAGCAGGTAAAAATAGGATGGGTTTGTACAAAAAACTTTTTTGTTAGCTATGCTAAGATATTCACGATGTACATGAACTTACGAGTTATAATCCAAACCGTACACCTATATCTATAGCTTTTTTCGCCAGATTCGGTCAAAAACTAACAGTAAAAGGTGAATTAGTATAAAATATTGCTGTGTTTACTTAACGAAGTTCACACAGAACACATTCGGTAATAATAAGAACATAAAGCCCAACTTTCGTCCAAATCAGACGATTATATCATATAGCTGTCATTAGAATGATTGGCCAAAAATACGCTCTAAATATGAATTAGAACGCGAAAATTTTGCGTTGACCAAATAGTTGCATTGACGTTATCAATCTCACTAGAATCCATACCCAGAAGGATTGCACTAAAATTATTAACATACCCTATCCTTACAAACATATTATTACTAAGTAAAAGGAATTCCTAAGTACAGTACTATAATGTTTGAAATGAACACATTCATTCATATGTATAATGTATATAATCTTTTTTTAAGTATATTATTCTTGATCTGCGTCGCACGCAGGATGGATATAGACATGTCTGTCTGTCCGTCTGTTTTTCTGTCTGTCTGCCTGTTTGTGTCTGTCCGTATGAACAAACAGATTTCAGAGATGGTAAAAACTATAATTTTGAATTTAGTCTGTATTGACTCCATATCTAGTAAGTCAATACAAGAATCTTTGTATGAGCCAAAAGCAGTATAGAACAAGTAAGAAAGGCTACAGTCGAGCGAGCCGACTGTTAAAAACCCCGCACTCATTCTTGTGCGCGTTTTACCATACAAATAAGTAATTTTCGAACGATGTGTCCAATGGGAGCTATAGGCTATAATTGTCCGATCCGGACCAAACTTGGTGAGGATAGTAACAATGTTACTATACACATAATGTGTTAGTTTGGTTACAGTAGCTCAACTAAAACTTCATGTCTCCATACAAACCACCAATTTTAGGCCGATTTGTCCTGTGGGAGCTATAGGCTATAGTTTTCAGATCCAGACCAAATTTGGTGAGGATAGTTATAATGGTACCATACACTTAATGTGCTAGTTTGGTTACAGTCGCTCTATTAAAACTTCATGTCTCCATACAAATCACGAATTTTCAGCCGATTTGTCCTATGGGAGCTATAGGCTATAGTTGCCCGATCCGGACCAAATTTAGTAAGGATAATAAGATAGGTACCATACCATGTGTGAATTTGGTCTCCCTAGCTCTAGTCGTTTTCAAGTTATGGTGTTGTGAAAAAACTTTTTTACAATTTGCGGGGGCGGTTGGTGGCGTGGCAAAAATTTGAAATAAACTTGATCTGCCTGACATATAGACGGACTTTCATTCCAAATTTGGCAGCTCTAGCTCTTATAGTTTAAAAGATCCAGATGTTCATACGGACGTACGGACAGACAGACGGACAGACAGACGGACAGACAGACGGACATTGCTTTATCATCTCGGTTGTTGATGCTGATCAAGAATATATATACTTTATTAGGTCGGAAAAGCCTCCTTCTGCCTGTTACGCACATTTCGCTCCAGACAAACTTAATAGACCCCTCTACTCTTATTTACAGCACGGGGTCTAAAAATCAAAACAAACAAAGTAGAAACAAATTGCAATTGCAAATAATAAACAATTTATTTCGGGACTTAGCAATCGCAGAAGGGCTTGCCAGTCTGCGTGTGGTTTAAACGAATGCGAAAGACGAACTTGCCTGCCGCTCGCGATAGGTGCACTGCCGAATACGAAGAACTTACTCGCTAGCTTAAATATAAGAGATTGACTTACACTTCTAGACAAGTCAATAATTCCATTTTATAACTTATACTAATAATTTATAATGATTTCTTAAACTATCAAATTATGCTTATGACTCAACATTACGGCCACCTTGAAGGAATCGCCTTCAATCCCTTGGTAATCCTGGCAGCTTTAACGCCGACCACCCTGAAAATTACTCGTGGCGTTGTTTTGATTACTATGCCTGTTGTCCACCGGTGGACTATGAAAAGTTCACCAATCTTGACTTCGTCATGAACCTCGGCCAGAGTCGTCGGACCTCGCCCCTGTGAGCACTCCTGATTTGCCGCATGTCTTGTTCTCCGAAAAAAGGGCCTTTTGGAGAAATGAGCCTCTACTCCATCACTTGTTCCGCTACTAACAGAAGGCGGCGCTGCTGCCGGTCGAATGCGTCTTGGAACTCCATCACCAGGTTCCTCGTTCCCACGAAATGTATCGCCTTGTCCGAGTACGGAGTACTTGTCGGTCGATTTCGACCAATTTATTGGAATTTACCTCTGTTGTAAATGAGGCATTCCTTAATAGAATGCAAACTGATGTCATCTATACTGATTTCAGTAAAGCGTTTGACTCTTTAAATCATAACCTCCTTCTGCATAAACTAAGCATTTTAGGCTTCCCACCTTCCCTTCTTCTGTGGATATCATCATATCTTACAGGTAGAACCCAAAGAGTTATGCTTAGATCAGCCATATCTAAATCTGCCTTTGTTACTTCTGGAGTTCCCCAGGGTAGTCACCTAGGCCCACTATTTTTAAATCTTTTTATAAATGACCTTCCCTCTTCACTAGCCCATTGTCGCATACTTATGTATGCCGATGACGTGAAATTATTATTGTCTTATAAGGATCCCCCAGATCATACACTTCTTCAAGATGATTTAAATTCTATGCACAACTGGTGAATAACTAATCACTTGAACCTAAATTTTTCTAAATGCCTGCTTAATTGAGACCCCAATCTTCGCCTTCCATCTTATACTAACAGACCCTTGCTTCTGAATCTGCCATCCCTTACTAATCGGAGAAGAGTTCTTGGAGTAATCTTCCTCCATAATTTAATAATCGGTGATATCTGCTCCCCATCTCTTTTAGAACGCCTTAAATTTAATATTCCCACCAGGACCACTAGGTGCTACATCCCTTTATCTCTTCCTACATGCACTACTGACTACGCTTTCCACAATCGTTTTCGGGTATTATGCGCTAATTATAATGAACATTAGAGATTGATTGAGACATCTCTCTCTCTTTCCCATCTTAAAGCTTCTCTTTACAGCCAACTCCGTTATATCTCTGATTTCAAAGGGCAGTAAGAATAGAGTCTCTGCTTTCATTCTTCCCCTTAAATCAGAGATCTTTCGTGTTAGTTTTGGCATATTTTTATTGATCTGGTTGGGTTTTTCTGGGTTTTTCCCAACCCTTGCAACAAATGTTGGATCAATTTCATTGCTTGTTATTCCCAGATTAATGGTCTAATTACTATCTTTTTTAATTTCAGTTTAATTTAAATTTAAAATTTTTATACTCTCTGCAAGAGAGAGTATATTGGGTTTGTGAAAAGTATGTAACAGGCAGAAGGAGGCGTGGCAGACCCCATAGAGTATATATTTTCTTGATCAGCACCACAAGCCGAGTCGATATAGCCATGTCCGTCTGTCTGTCCGTCTGTCCGTATGATTTCAGATTTCAGATTTCAGAGATGGCAAGAGCTACAAGTTTTAATTTGGTCTCTATCGACTCGATATTAAGTCAGTCAATACAAGAATCTTTTTTTTTCGATGCCGATCCCCGTTCGCCCACAATGAGCAAAAACTAGGCGAACTATTAGGCGAATATCTCAGTAACTATGGCACTTAGGAATACCAATTTTGGTAGGCAGGTTCCTGGAGACGGCATAATTGAAGTGTCATCAAAAATTTTGGACTGCCACGCCCCCTTTTCCCACAAGAAATAAAGTACTTTTCAAACTTCAATGCCGATTTTATGGCATATGTTCTTATCGTACAGTATTGTTATTTCACATTCATTTGAAGACAAAATATTTCAAACTATCCTGAAATTTGCATATAAATCGGACAATAAACAAAAGAGCTAGACATGTAAGAAAGTTAATAATTGTACACAATATCAATGCATGTGTGCAAGCGAGACAGAAACATACAAACATGTGAGCGAACGTTTTCGCTGCTTGCTAGCGGCAGCGCTGTCCGCGAATCCTGGCCGTGCTGACCAATTGTATATGTATTACATATACACACATACTTATGTGCGTGCATACATATAATGTCAAATGTGTATGTGCATCCATACAAACAGATGATTTTGTTTCAACGTGTTTTATTGCAAGTATTATCCACTGGTATCCGAGTATACCGACTTTATTAAAATGATCGGGAATAAAATGCAGAGAGTATTCTACGGCCGGGCGTGCTCGACCGTACTTTTCTTTCTTGTTAATAATTACTTTTAATATTATCTTAATTTAAATTATATATCTATACACTACGTAATTATATAATTAAATACTCGCGACTGCTTTTAGTCTGCGTTAGTAAATAAATAAAGTGATACTGACAAGTACCTAACCTTAGTGTACATCTCATGACAGGCGTTTTTGTCGACTCGGCATCATTGAAAATCAAACGTTTCTTATTTCCGCCTTTTTTTTTTACTTTAGAATGGTTTGTAAGCCGTTTTGCCAATTGATATTCGCCCACTTCAAGAATTATAATATGTAATTTAAATTATATATCTATGAGGCATTTATTATCGTACACTCGACTCAGGCTCTCTATTGCCTTCGGGTAATTGCATGGAAAGCTTTGATGGTGCCTAAAGCCTCGTCTGATAAAAACGATATCAAATGGTTGAATTTTTCAATATTTTACAGCGACCGATCAGAGTCTACCAAACTATTAAAAAGATCGATAAATTGTCTATATTCAGAGTGCTGACCGCTGAATTTAGGCAACTTTAGTGTGGGCACGTGACAATGGTAAGGAACTGGATGTACGTTTTCGGATGCGTGGTACGCACTTAGGGTAGGCATATGTGATGATCGGGCTAGAATACATGTTTCTTCAAGCGTTGCGCGGCTAGTATTGTCTTGATGTTTTGCAGCGATATCTGACTCCAGATCCATAGCTTTGAAAATGTGCGAACTAAGTATATCTAGACGGCTCTGAGTCTCAAATTTATTTAGAGTCACCATATTATTAATGAATGAACTAACTAGGTGCTCTCTGTCGCTCTCTACTTTTTTTTATTTGATGAACATTTGACTTAAACGGGCGTTGAGGCAAGTTTCCTCATCAACAAGAACAATTCCATGAGGGTTTGTTTTGTGCGCCATATCGAAGTTATAAAAATTCTGCTCTATTCGAATGCACGTAAGAATACTATCACCAAAAAAATTCAGCCGATCAACAAAGTTGACTGAGGAAAGATAGTCAAATGATAATTGATTAACAATAGTTGGGTTATCAATATAATTAGATGACTAAAGCTAATCCTAAGATTAAAGATAGTTAGCCGATCGAGATAATCAGTCGATCGACAAACGTTGGCTAAACAAAGATAATCAAATGAGTGAAGATAATCAGGTGATTAACTAGATTTCTCGAATAGCAGAGATAACAGCAGGTAAAGAAGCGCAAAGGTAAGCTCTCTCAGTTTGCAACAACAACAAAATAATAAACCACGTAGACGTACAAGCGACTGTTCGACGATTATCAGCTAGCTAGCGATATTCGGCTGATTAAAGTTAAGCAGGAGTGGGCGACTGCACTTTATGAAAATACAACAACAGCACATACGTGTGGAGGCAAACGATGCGATATACCAACAACTGAAAAGCTTGCAGCTACTCAGCGTACGTATGAATCTTTGCTAGCGCTAGCAGCGTTGACACAAACAAAAGTAAATGACAAACAAAGTTAAAATTAACTACCGCAAGCTTAACTCCCCGCACTATATACATATAAGTTAACACTATCCAATACAGAGCACCCCTTCTCTTCCCCGACCCTAGACACCTCTGTGCTCTGTACTCAGCCATACGCCTCTGTCACACGCTTCATAACTACTTCCGGCTTCTCCCACTATTCAGCCACTTCCCCTCACCACGGTCCTTGTGGTCAATAACTCGTCCGAAAATACCAACGCAGCTCAATTCGAATTCTCCGCTTGTTGCTAGCTATTGCAACACAGTTGCAATTATGCTGACATGCTCAAGTTCGGGGAATGCAGAGTTGACACCGGAAACCGATTCGCGGGCTCAGCAACAGTCGCATGGAAAGTGCTGACTCTGTTAGCGCCGCTGCCGGGACCGCTCTGCCGTTACGCTCCCGACGTCGCGACGGCAAGTGGAGCTTTTGTAAGAACAATCGAGTAAGGGAACGGGCAGTTCCAATTGGGGAATCAGACCAGACAGCAGCTATATTTTAAACACTTCTAACAAATAAATTGTAACGTAATTCAAATTTTAATCTTTTTACTATGAAACTAAATCAAACGTAAGTATAACTTAGAAAATGATCACCAATTGGACTCTGTCCAGTGGGATTAGTTTCCTTAATTGGCGCCCGAGCAGGGACCACTGGTGATTGTGATCGTGCGAATAAAGAATTAGTAGTAATAGTGAACCAATAAAGTTATAAAAAATAAGTGGAAAATTTCTAAGTGTTGCGCGTTGCTGAAATTCTCCACTAAATCATAAAAGACAATATTAACCATTAACGAAAATTTTTGTAATGAAAGAAAGGGGTTTGTGTAAATAAAAATGTGTACGCTCTCGCGGGGGTTCGACTCCCCACCACAACTCCCTGTCGTGCGGCAACTTTGCCAACTAAACTATTAAAATTCTTGACATAAAATTGTGCAGGAATGATGGTGACGAAAAAATATGGGTGGACATTTTATGTCAGGGGTTCGACTCCCCGCCGTGTAACTGTCAAAGCTGTTAAACTTGCGTGCGATTATAGTCTAAAGTGGTCCTAGCCTAGTTTTAAGAGATAGCCACTGTGGCAGCTTCGACCTGCAAGTGGCAAAAAATAAAAATGAAATATGGAACCTTAAATGTGCGCGAGTAAGTGCGAGTACAAGTGTGGTATATGTGCAGTGAAATGTGTAGTTGTGCACTATGTTCCGTTGGAAAGGCTTAGTGATAAAAATATATATTCTTCAAAATCACATACGGCTGCCTAATGGTTCGTGGAGTCATCCTTACCTCAGTAGGCTGTAACGAGCTAAAAAGAATCATAAAGACCTCCAGCAAGGTGCAAAGAAAAGTTTAAGGAAAAATATAATAAAATATATTTCCACATACAACAAAATATTTATGGCTCACATTTTACCACATGAAGCCTTGTGTCTCGTACCACGCATATGCACGAAAAAATAACCCAAAACTAAAAAGAAAACAAAACAAAAAAAAAAACAACAAAAAAAAAGAGAAAAAAAATCAAAGAAAGAAAAAAAGTAAAGCAAAACTTCCAAAAAGAAAACGTTAACAACCTTCCTTTACACTACATTTTACTAATTAGAATTTTATCTCCGGCAGATCCTAAAGGAAGAAAAAACTATACAACACTACACACACCATCGAACACAATAATATCTTTTAAGGGTAAAAGAGACGTTGACCCTCGCATAGGCTTTTTTTCAGTAAATCAAAAATATAAAAAATAAACAAGAATTTTGGAAAACTTTCGAAGAAGAGGATAAAGGTTGACATACACTACCATTACAAGCTTGCTGTAGTAAATTTTCTCTAATAAAATTTTTTTCCCTAAAAAATCAAAACGTAGTCCAGAAGGAGGAGCCAAGGCAGGCCCTGACTAAGATAACAACTTTGGAAGCTGACCTGGCTAGGGAACGAGAGGCTACTAGTAGAAGAAACTAGACCCTTAGCTCGCCCTCGGAATGTTTTTGATTTGGCAGAATGCGGAAAAGTCCCTAATTGCGTAAAAGATCTTCAGATTTTTGATGGGAGTGCCGTAGAATTTGAATCTTGGACAAAAAGGATCGAAAATTTTCTAGCTGACCACGAAATAATAAGGGTCCGTTCGTAGCTTTGACTTCATATGGTGTGTTAGACGACGATTGGCCTAAAACTAAGCGAGTCTTAAGTTTTCATTACGCTGATAAACGAGACTTAAGTACGTTAGAGCTTCAATTAGGGAAAATGTTCCAGGGAACGAACGGCGTTGACACTTTCTTTAACAAGGTCAATAGTCAATAGCAGTTCCTACCCTACGGGGGTTTCATCTGTTTTGATGGACATATACAAGAAAAAAGCGTTGGACGTCTTCGTAAGTGGTCTAAATGGCGACTTGCCTAGATTCCTCATACTACATAGGCCTAGTTGTCTTCCTGAGGCATACTCGTTAATGGGGAAGGGGTCGCGGGAGAGGAAGATTATGATGAGTCAGACACATCATATGTGACGGAAGACCGCAGGCCCGAAAACAGTCTGCCTGAATGCTCATTGCAAGAGGATGAGTTGGATCAGACTGAGGAAGTAAATTTTATGACGAACGCCTCTCGAGCGTACCATATATAGAATATGATACGAGAGACGGGGCGAAACTTCAGTTTCTAATCGACACTGGAGCCAATAAGTACTTTTTTTGCCCCAAACTAGCCGCTGGCTGCACTAAATTAGCAAGGCCTTTCTTGGTGCAGTCTGCCGCTGGGAGTATAAAAATTAAACAACAATTAACGGGTTTGTTTTTCGAACCAGTAGGTAACAACACTCCTATTGCTTTTTACATACTCCCTGGACTAAATTCATTCGACGGTATTATCGGCGACGACAGTTTGAAAGAGTTAAATGCAGTAATAGACAGGAAACGTAATCTTCTCACAATAGAACCTGGAATAGGAATCCCTTTACTCGATAGGAAGTCCAAATCAGTGTATTTGCTGTTGGACGACCTACACTCCGAAGAAGTCAGAAGGGATTTATATATTTTCGAACCCCTCGCTCTGGATAGAACCGTTAAGACGTCGGTACGGGCTGAAATTCGTATGACCGTTCAAGAAGCCATATACTCAAAAATCTACCCGTACCCTGCTCATATGCGGGTAGAAGTTGAGCGACAGGTTGCGGAACTAGGAATGAAGGGATAATAAGACCATCGAAAAGCCCCTATAATTCGCCAATTTGGGTGGTGCCTAAGAAGCCCAAACCAAATGGTGAAAAACAATTTGGTGACCAATTTGACGCGAGGAGAGGGCGCTGGAGTGATAGCCTCCCAGTCAAGGAGAGTACCTATCGAACTTGATGAGTCAGGTCTGAACGTGCAGTTTTGTGTCAAATTCAAGACGGAAAATATAGACCGATTGCGTACATCTCTAGGTCCCTTAATAGAACGAAAGAAGGCTATGCAGCCAACGAAAGGGAAATGTTGGCAATAATTTGGGCCTTGGATAATCTGCGTTCCTACCTTTGCGGTGCTGGTTGTATCAAAATTTTTACAGATCATCAACCGCTTACGTATTCTTTAGGGAATCGTTATTACAACGCTAAGTTGAAAATGTGGAAAGCGCGAATTGAAGAGTACAATTGCGAGTTGATATACAACCTGGGAAGTCCAATGTTCGTGCTTGCGTCCTCAACTCAACATGATCGATACGGATTCGCTCGCAGTTGGGTCAAACCCAGCGGCTACAATGCATAGTGCACTGCAGGACGCAACGGACCTTGTACCTCACGTGGAGGTTCCGATTGACGTTTTCTGGAATCAGCTGGTGTTCGATCCCGAAGTGTTAGCTTACTTCTTTAAAACTCAATTCGCAGGGTACACTAGGCACGTTATTCCCCTGAGAGACGCGATGATGTCCTTAGACACTATTTTAAAAGATCATTTGCGCCCGGTTCTCATCAATGGCATTAAGATTCCTGATGATTACTTTCAATTTTTTCAGGAAAATTACCTAGAATCGTTCACCTTTTTTAAAGCACGAATAGCGCAAAAGGTTGCGAAGGATATTACAGATGAAAACGAGATGTCTGCGGTCATAGCGCGCGAACATTCTCGAACGCACAGAAATCCAAAGGAAGTTAGATTACAACTTTTGGATAGATGCTATTTCTTAAAAATGGCTAGACCTTAACGGCCGCGTGCCAGGTTTGCAAGTATCAGGAATATGATCGTCATCCAAACAAACTTCCTCTACAGCCTACTCCAATTCCGACTCGTCCATGTGATTTATTGCATATTGACCTTTTTATGCTTGAAAAGAAAAAAGTATCTCAGTTGCATAGCAAGTTTTCTAAGTATGCCAAGTTGTTCCCGATTGAGTCAAAGTCAGTGCTGCACTTGCGTGAAGAACTGACTTAGGTCTTGCATTATTTCACTGCTCCCAGGACGTTAGTTTCTGACAATGAACAACGTCTCCTCTGACCAACGGTCCTGAATTTTCTCAAGGCCATAGACATTGAGGTATATTATGCGCCAACGCAGAAAACCTAGGTGAATGACCAAATCGAAAGATTCCATTCGACATTCTTGGAGATCTACCGTTGTCTTAAACAAGAACACTCTTCGTTCTCAGTTGATGAACTCGTCTCAATCTCAGTCGATAGATACAACAATTCGATGCATTCCGTTACGAAAAGGAAACCGGTGGATATCTTCTTCACCCGTTGTACTTCTGTCGATTTACAAAAAATTGTGAAACTCAGGCAAAAGGAACACGAAAATATACTTGGCTTATTGCAGCGAAGGCAAGAAGTCTCTAACAATGAAAAAAATAGAAACAGATCAACACCCAAGACTTATCAAACCGGACAAGAAGTATTTGTTGTAAGCAAACAGATTAAGAGTAAAGACAAAAGACGTTTTAATAAGGAGACCGTCGAACAAGATATGGTAGTAACAGTAAAAACGCGGTCAGGTAAAATTTTTCACAAGTCTCATTTGAACAAGAAAGAAAAGTACAGTCGAGCACGCCCGACCGTAGAACACTCTCTGCATCAAATTCCCGTTTATTAAAATAAAATCGGTATCCAAGTATATCAATTAATAGTACTTGCAATAGAACACATTGAAACAAAAACATCTGATTGTATATATGCACATATACATTTGACATTATATGTATGCACGCACATAAGTATGTGTGTATATGTAATACATACACAATTGGTTGGCACAGCCAGCATTCGCGGGCAGCGCTGCCGCTAGAAAGCAGCGAAAACGTTCGCTCACATGTTTGTATGTTTCTGTCTCGCTTGCACACATGCAGTGAAATGGCGTTAAATTATAAACTTTGTTACATGTCTAGCTCTTTTGTTTATAGTCCGATTTATATGCAACTTTTAGGATAGTTTGATATACTTTGTCTTCAAACGAATGTGAAATAACAATACTGTACGATAAGAACATATGCCTTAAAATCGGCATCGAAGTTTGAAAGTTATTTTATTTCTTGTGGGAAAAGGGGGCGTGGCAGTCCAAAATTTTTAATAACGATGCATTTATGCCGTCTAAGTGCCATAGTTACTGAGATATTCGCCTAAAACATCAATTTTTTACGAGATGTGTTTAGTTTTTTGCTCATTGTTTCAAAGATTCTTGTATTGACTGACTTAATATCGAGTCGATTGTGACTAAATTCAAATTTGTAGCTGTTACCATCTCTGAAATCTGCTTGTTCATACGGACAGACAGACAGAGAGACAGACGGACAAACGGACATAGCTATATCGACTCGGCTTGTGATGCTGATCAAGAATATATATACTATATGGGGTCGGCCACGCCTCCTTCTGCCTGTAACATACTTTTGTTTTTCACAAACCCAATATACTCTCTCTTGCAGAGAGTATAAAACTTGAAGTCACACACAATCCTTTACATGACCACAGTTGTCCCGAGATAGTTTAAAGAAAATTATATATTTTATCTCTCCCTTTTCGAAATTTTCCGCAAGTCTCAAACCCGAGCATAGTCTCGTTTTTTACTGTTACCTCACAAGTTAAAAAGTCAAACGGTGGACTTCGTGTCCTTATCTAACCTATCACCCACACACTTTACAAAAAAAACATTCATTTTAAATACAACTTAAAAGTCCAAACATGTTTGCTACTCGAACACATATAAACTTAAGAGAAAATTGTTAATATAAAGTATACATCGAAAATTGTACTATTAACACGTTTCCCATCATTAGCATTTCACTATACATTGTACTATGGCGTACATCGACACGTGCCTTTCACATTTTCAAGTATAGCCCGGTAGTGACGTTGAGACAGGGTAGTGGTTGGAGAGTGGACGGATATTTCAACCTTATACACTTGGTGAAGTTGGACTAGACAGAAGCAGGCATCGTGCGAACACAAGAGGAAGCGAGAGAACTGGATACAGGACAAACCCGGGTTTTGGCATTATATCACCTCGAACAGGCTCAGCAGATGCTCTCAAAATTGTCAATGGGTAGAAGGGCGCGTTCAATTGATTGGTTTGGATCCGCATGGAAGTGGATTGTGGGATCGCCAGACGCTTCAGACTGGAGTACGATTCTTAACGCACGGGATAGTCTCGTTGAGAATAGTAATCAACAATACCGGATCAACGACAGGCTCTTCGAAGCATTGAAGCAATCCATACAGAAGCTCAACGCCATGACTGAAACTGTCAATACCATTGACAACAACGCCCAGGCTGCGGCGGTAACTTTAACTCCAGTCATCCTTCCGACTGGTGGTTCGACTCAAGCGGCCCCAGTCATAACTTCAAAAAACTAAGCTCTGACCAACTTTTCATTCAGTATCAGAATGTTAGGGTTCTTGGGTCTCAGTTAACACAGTTGCATAAGAATAGTTTGTCTTTTGATTCCGGCATTGAAGCATTTTCAGAGACTTGGCTTAATTCTAACATATCTGATAATGAAATAATGTCATCTCATTATAACATTTTCGTTTCACCACTGGACGAAATTGAAATTGTTGCTGTTAAGATTACTTTTTCGTCATTTGCCCTTTATGTAACTTGTTCCTATATTCCTCCGTCCTCAGATATGTCGGTTTATTAACAGCATTTCAATTTCATCAAAGAAATATTTTGTCACATTCGTGATTGTGATTTCTTTGTGATACTAGGAGATTTTTACTTTCGAAATGTTTCCTGGACGATTTTCGACAAGTTTGATTACATATTCACACCCAATAACGACTTTTTAGATAGCTTGATTAATTTTCCTTTTTTTCAAATCAATCATGTATCTAATCGTCTGAACAGGATGCTGGATCTTATCTTCGTTAATGATTCATCCAGTGTCATTGACACTATATCTTCTCCTATAGTTGTTCCTGAAGATTCTTTTCATCCTACTCTTGAACTTTTCCTGTCTATCTCTAACATAACCCATTCACCTCCTTCTTCCTCTTCCAAGTCGCACTGTTGCTTTCGCAAAAAAAATTTTTCTTTGCTTAATCAACTGATTTTTGCCACTGACTGGTGTTTTCTATACGGCATGAATGACATTAGCATAGCGGTCGAGTATTTTTACAACATATTAAATTCAATCTTTGATGTCTGTATTCCATATAGTGTTGTAAAGTCCGTATCACATAAATCTCCTTAGTTTTCACCAAGACTATGTATCTAACTTAAAAAATCAAAATATTTTAAAAAGTTTAAGAAGACACGCTCTAGCCTAGACTTTTTACATTATTCTAAAGCAAATGCAGCCTTTACCATTATTAATTCTCAATGCTGTGAAAATTATCACGTTCGATGCAAGTCTCAGTTTGCACTTGATCATAAACAATTCTATAGCTTTGTTAATTTTAAACGCAAATCTTCTACTTTACCCAGTACTTTTTTCTTCAATACCATTAAAGTAAGTGAAGACTCGGCTGGTTCCGATCTCTTTGCTTAATTTTTTTCAGTCTACGTACACCCCTAGTTTGCCTACTAACTTCTCTTATCCTTTTAAACTCCCATCCTTTAATTCCGTTTTTTTCCCTTATATTTCTGATAGTTGCCTGCTCTCGTCCCTTAATAACTTAAAATCTTCCTTCTCTCCTGTGCCTGACAGCATTCCTAGTTGCGTGCTTAAGGAGTGCTGTTCTTCTATAATTAAACCTCTTTCAATTCCTTTTCACCTTTTTTTAGAATCCTCTGTCTTTCCTTCCTTATGGAAAGAATCTCACATTATCCCTCTGCATAAAGAATGTTGCAAGTCGGATATATCCAACTACAGGGTAATTGCGAAGTTGTCCGCAATCCCTAAGCTCTTCGAAAAGATAATTACTTCGGCTTTGCAACTCCTCTGCAAGTCAATTATCTCCTGTCCAACACGGTTTTGTTAAGAATCGGTCGACTTCGACCAATCTATTGGAATTTACCTCTTTTGTTAATTAGGCCTTTCTTAATAGAATGCAAACTGGCGTCATCCATACTGACTTCAGTAAAGCGTTTGACTCTGTTAATCATAACCTTCTTCTGCAAAAACTAAGCAGTCTAGGCTTCCCACCTTCCCTTCTTCTGTGGATATCTTCATATCTTACAAGTAGGACCCAAAGGGTTATGCTTAGATCAGCCATCTCTAAATCTGTTTTCGTTACTTCTGGAGTTCTCCAGGGTTATCACCCAGGCCCAGTATTTTTTAATCTTTTCACAAATGACCTTCCTTCTTCGCTAAACCGTTGTCGCATACTAGTGTATGCCGATGATGTGAAATTATTATTGTCTTACAAGGATCCCCCAGTTCATCTGCGTCTTCAGGATGATTTAAATTCTATGCACAACTGGTGCATCACTAATCACTTGAACCTAAATTTTCCTAAATGCCTGTTTATGACGTTTAACAGGGTGACTCCTTACTTAGCCAACTATTACATTGACAATATACCTTTAAAACGTATATTGTCAGTAGATGACCTCGGTGTTCTTTTTGATAATAAATTATGTTTCGTACATCAAATTTTCACTAAAGTTAATATAGCTAAAGGAACTCTTGGATTTATTAAACGCTGGTCTAAGGAATTTAATGATCTCTTCCTACATGCACTACTGACTACGCTTTCCACAATCGTTTTCGGGTATTATGCGCTAATTATAATGAACATTAGAGATTGATTGAGACATCTCTCTCTCTTTCCCATCTTAAAGCTTCTCTTTACAGCCAACTCCGTTATATCTCTGATTTCCAAGGGCAGTAAGAATGGAGTCTCTGCCATTCATTTTCCCCCTTAAGTCAGAGATCTTTCGAGTTAGTTTTGACATATTTTAATTGATCTGGTTGGGTTTTTCTGGGTTTTTCCCAACCCTTGCACCAAATTTTGGATCAATTTCTTTGCTTATTGTTCCCAGATTAATGGTCTAATTACTATCTTTTTTAATTTCAGCTTGATTTAATTAAAAATTTTTTTAATAATTATTTTTAATATTATCTAAATTTAAATTATATATCTATACACTACATAATCATATAGTTATTTTAGTCTGCGTTAATAAATAAATAAATAAACTCTACACAAGGCAATCCTTCTGGAAAACCAAGTCGGTGATCTAAGCAGAGCTTGTCACTTAGCAAAAGCCGGTCTGGTGAACAGCAACCTGTCGAGGTGCTTGAGCTTCTCAAGGAAATGGATTCATTACCTTACCAGAGCGTTGTAGAAGCGACCGAGTTTGTCAAACCAATAGTTGTAACGAACGGTACTACACTTCTTTACGTACTAGCGCTACCCAAGGCCATCGCAAAGGAATGTCAAAAGTTGGTCATCCGACCTTCAATCTCCTCGGGCAAACAAATAGACTTCAACCATGGAAAACTTTTGGTGGCTCTGGATGAGACATTCACCATCACAAGCGATTGCCTGACGATAGGTAACACCAGTGTTTGCGCGGAGGAACATCTGGCTCCGTTAAATGAAATTGTATCCCAAGAATACTGAAAGGAGGAAATGCGGAGTGCCACTACACGGCATCCAACCGTAGTGTTCTCGAGTTGTTAGAGAATGGGACCCTATTCCTAACTAATTATAATGGCACGATCGTCGCCCATGGCCAAAACTATGACCTCGATGGAACCTTCCTGGTACAATTCTCAAATGAACCGGTGACAGCGGACAACAAGACGTTCCACAGTTGTTCACTAGCGCACCTGTTGGCGATGCCTTCAGTGATTACCAATTTGACGAGTAAGGAATTCCACCCCAATTTGGAGCTCGGGAAGACTGACAACCTCCATTACGGCCGAAATCATGATAATCGCGATAATCGCAATAGCGGCATTCGTCATTGCCATTGGATGGAGAAAAATTTTACGCAGTCGACCTCTCAAGTCGAACAGGAACAAATCACTACGCCAACCGACCAGAAGACAATATGATCTGCGGGACGCAGATATTTAAGGAGGGAGGAGTAAGCACTATCCAATACAGAGCAGCCCTTCTCTCCCCCAACCCTAGACACCAATGTGCTCTGTACTCAACTATACGCCTATACATAGTCTTCACAATGAAGCACTTTCGAATTATGATATAGTTCAAACAAACCAAACAGAAAGAAGTGCAAAAGTCCTTTTAAAGTTAAAGAAAAATTTTCCCCCACTATTTTAAACCAACTTGTAGAGTTATGCACCGAATTCAGTGATGTATTTGGTTTAGAAACCGAAGCAATCACAACAAATAATTTCTATAAACAGAAACTGAGACTTAAAGATGATGTACCAGTACACACAAGGAACTATAGAAGTCCTCATAACCACATAACCGAGATTCAACAACAAGTTGAAAAGCTAATAAAAGACAAAATAGTTGAATAAGTCTGCAACACTTTGTTGTTATGCCAATGAAGTGCATACATAAGCAGCGACTTTGTCGCAGCGCGTTTAACGCTAAGTGCGCTCTGCGCATATTCAAGTGCAGACGATATATGATCCGTACTTGATAGCAACGACCGCCCAAATAGCTAAGTCAGCGTTCTTACGCTTGACCGTCGCTATGTATACATATGTGCGCGCATGACTCTCTCTGACTCTCTTGATATATATAATATATAATAAGCCCAAAAAGAATGTATTAAAAACGGCTGCTCACTGCTTCACCGTGGACAGCTCTAACTCTAAAAGGACATTAAATAAAGAACCATCAGAGAAGACTGACGTTTTTCTCTAAAGATCAACTGGACCACTTTTCTTTCTTATGAATCTGGATAGTGTTCAAATGATCAATATATGATCACCATATGGCGACCGTGACAGCAGATGTCACCGGTCTGCAATAAAAAACTAAACAACATAAAAGCCGAGACTTAACTATTGAAAAAGACAAAGGAGGCAACAACAACAAGAAAAGGCGGAACAAAAATTAACAAAAAAAAAAAAAAAAAAAAAAAAACTGAGTGAGAAGAGTGTCGTGAGTGTTATGGGTCGCGGTGGCCAGGTTAAAAAATTGAATAAAGAAATTGCCCACATTAATTGGCAATTATATTCACCCAAGGCCAACACACCGTGGAAGGCAACAGCAACGCAACAGGCCATGCTTGACTTTTATCAGCAACAGCTGAAACAGATAAAAGAAAATTCTACACCACATACCTAATTAGTGAATATTAAAAATATTAAAGTTGTTAATGACAATACAATAACCACAGCACCTCCCAAAAGCAAAGTGCCTCTTAAATTCCAATTAAATTTAAAAATTTAGAAATGAAAAAAAATAAGTTTTCAGTTCAGTCAGTTTAATTAGAAATAAAAAAAAACAAATTGAATTAAATTAAAGCCATAGGCAGGAAAAATTTTCTATTTATGAATAGTAATGCTATAAGTCAATTTTCCGAAGATTTTCTAATTGAATCAAATCATAATTCTGAACATAACTCCAAAATGGGATTATTAGATTCTACTGGTAACGTTATAAATAAAGTTGAATCAAACAACATAGATTTAGAATTCACAAATATACTACTGGTAATCATAGTTGTTATAATGTGTGCAAATTGTTTTTATAAAAAATATAAACTGCATAACAAATGCCTAAAGAAAAGATTCATGAGCCAAGCAAATGACTTGAACAACACTCAACAAAATAAAAAATGAAACCAAAATAGATGGAATTATTGCAAAATTAAAAGCCGTAGTTGTCGGTGAAACACCCGCCAACATAAAGGCAAAAATAGACACTTTAACGCAGAAAGGCAAAACAGTTCAGTCTCAGTTCACAACTGAACTAGAAAATCTGCGACAGCTTCTTGAAGCTGCTTATATTGACCAAGGCATACCATCTGAAAATGCTGACACGCTCAGCACTACAGAAGCCGTTAACACCATGATTAGCAAAACTAGTCACGAAAGGGTTAAAACCGTTATGAAGTCTGGTATTTTCACTACCATGGATGCTGCCGTTAGTGCATACATCCGTACTAGTACAAGACTTACTGGTAGTGTGAATACAGTGATGTACTCTAAAAGAGGTAATAAAAACTACCGCGGTAGTAACAATCGTGGTAACTATCGTGGTAGAGGCAATGGTAACTACCAAAACAGGAAATAATAACGACGGTAATCAAAACAACAATCACCATAGAGGCCGGGGAAATGGAAACAACAATTCCAACCGAGGCCGAAACAACCAAAATTATAATAATACTAACAATGTTAGAGTAACCCAGAACAATCAGGGAAACTCCCAACAACCCTCAGATGTTCAGCAGCAGAAAATTATGCGGTTCATACCATCAATCTTAGTTTGAATATATTTGTAGACTTTTTCAATGTGAAGACAAATAAAAAACGTGTACTTTTAATAGATACTGGTGCAGACATATCTCTATTAAAGGAAGATTCTGATGTCTTTCATGATATCCAAGCATGGGCCAAGACATAATACATTCTAAAGGACTGATTTCAATAGAGATGCAGACAGGTAAATACATAATTCCACACGATTTTCACTTAGTAGATTTGCATTTCGCAATACCTTGTGATGGAATAATAGGCATTGACTTCATTAAGAAATTCAATTGCCAGTTAGATTTTAAACCAAATGAAGATTGGCTCATAATGAGACCAAATAATCTAAATTTCCCAATTTATGTTCCAATAACATACAGTTCTGGTAATGATTCCATTGTTCTACCAGCAAGATCCCAAGTAGTCAGAAAAATTCACCTATCATCAGATGAAGATAGTGTACTAATTCCAAACCAGGAAATTAAAGAAGGCATTTACGTTGCAAACACAGTTTCAGCAGCCAAAAATGAATTTTTTCGATTACTGAATACGACCAGTACCGATCAAGTAGTAGACATTAAAAATTTGTCATATGAACCACTTATGAACTACGACATAGTTCAAAACAGTCCAGAAAATAGAGAAAAAACTGTTTAATCTCAATTAGCTAAAAATTTTCCACCACAATTCAAAATGAATTAACTAAACTATGCACCCAGTTTAGTGACGTATTCGGACTTGAAACCGAACCAATCACTACCAATAACTTCCACAAACAAAATCTAAGATTGAAGGATGATGAACCAGTTTACATAAAAAATTATAGAAACCCTCGAAGTCAAATAGATGAGATACAAGTACAAGTACAAAAATTAATCGACAATAAAATAGTCGAACCGTCTGTATACCCTTATAACAGCCCACTTCTGTTAGTTCCGAAGAAATCTCTTCCAGGTTCTGACAATAAAAAATGGCGATTAGAAATTGACTATCGTCAAATTAATAAAAAACTGTTGTCGGATAAATTCCCGCTCCCTAGAATTGATGACATTTTGGATCAACTAGGAAGAGCAAAATATTTTTTATGCCTTGATTTAATGTCAGGATTTCATCAAATCGAACTCGAAAAAAGTTCAAGAGAGATAACGTCTTTCTCAACAAGCAATGGCTCGTATCGCTTCACGCGATTGCCATTCGGCTTAAAAATAGCGCAAAATTCTTTCCAGAGAATGATGACCATAGCATTTTCCGGATTAG
Organism: Drosophila cardini; assembly: GCA_018903735.1. Classification (NCBI taxonomy): domain Eukaryota; kingdom Metazoa; phylum Arthropoda; class Insecta; order Diptera; family Drosophilidae; genus Drosophila; species Drosophila cardini. The sequence continues at coordinate 104,735 of JAEIGM010000041.1, read as the reverse complement.
AACCTTCTCAAGCTTTCCTTTATATGGACGATTTAATAGTCATTGGTTGTTCCGAAACACATATGCTCAAAAACTTAACTGATGTTTTTGAGAAATGTAGGAAATAAAATCTTAAATTACATCCTGAAAAATGTTCATTTTTCATGCATGCACGGATAAAGAAATCTTGCCTGACGACAAAAAAATACGACGTCATTAAAAATTACCCAGTTCCACATGATGCGGACAGCGCTAGACGATTCGTTGAATTCTGCAACTACTATAAACGTTTTTTCAAAAATTTTGCCGACTATGCTCGTCACATAACAAGATTATGTAAAAAGGATATAAAATTCGAATGAACAGCTGATTGTCAGCATGCTTTCGAACATCTCAAATCGGCACTAATAAATCCAAGTTTATTACAATACCCAGATTTCAGCAAAGAATTTTGCATAATAACAGATGCAAGTAACCAAGCATGTGGAGCAGTTCTAACCCAAAACAAAAATGGACTCCAACTTCCAGTTGCTTATGCATCAAGATCATTTACTAATGGTGAAAGCTATAAAAGTACAACAGAACAAGAATTGGCAGCAATTTATTGGGCAATAACTTATTTCAGACCATATATTTATGGTAGACACTTCAATGTCAAAACAGACCACAAACCGTTAACATAATTGTTCTCAATGGTAAATCCAAACTCAAAGCTAACGCGTATGAGACTTGAATTAGAGGAGTATAACTTTACAGTCGAATATCTGAAGGGTAAGGACAGTTTTGTAGCGGATGCGTTATCAAGAATAACCATTCAACAGCTACAACAAATTAATGGATCAATAAAGAAAGTCACTACAAGATATCAAAGTAGACAGAATTCCTGCGCAGGAAAAGAAAAAATAGAATTGTCATGGCAATCTATAGAAAAAACTTCAAAGCCCAAGAAGAGAAATCAAGAAATATAACGTCCCTTTCAACGAGCAATGGCTCATATCGCTTCACGCGATTACCACTTGGTCTTAAAATAGCATCAAACACATTTTAGAGAATGATGACAATATTTAAAATATATTCAGGTTTAGAACCTTCGCAGGAATTTCTTTATATGGACGACCTAATGGTCATTGGATGCTCTGAGGAACATATGATTAAAAATTTGAAAAATGTTTTCAAAACATGCCGAAAACACAACCTCAAGCTGCATCCAGAAAAATGTTCATTTTTTATGCATGAAGTGACGTTTTTAGGTCACAAATGCACCGATAGAGGAGTTCTGCAAGATGACAAAAAATATGACGTCATCAAAAATTACCCTGTCCCACATGATGCGGACAGCGCAAGACGATTCGTAGCATTCTGCAACTACTATCGTCGATTTATTAAAAATTTCGCCGACTATTCGCGGCACATACCTAGATTATGCAAAAAGAATGTTCCATTTGTCTGGACTGATGAATGCCAAAACGCATTCGAACATCTAAAAGACAAACTCATACACCCGACTCTTCTACAATATCCAAATTTTGCATTATTACTAATGCTAGTAAACAAGCTTGTGGAGTGGTTTTAACACAAAACCAAAATGGTATTCAACTCCCAATAGCTTATGCATCACGAGCATTCACAAAAGGTGAAAGTAAGAATAGCACAACAGAACTGGAATTAACACGTATGCGGCTAGAGCTTGAGGAATACGACTTCACAGTTGAGTACCTAAAGGGAAAGGATAATTTCGTGGCAGATTCACTGTCCAGAATAACAATATCCGAATTTAAAGACATACAAAATAGAGTCCTAAAAGTCACTACCAGGCGACAAAGTAGACAAAATAAAAACTGTACAGTAGAAAATAATGAACTTTTGCCAAGGCAAAGTCAAAATGTATCCAAGCCCAACGTACATAAAGTCATTACAAATGATGAAGTTTGAAAAATAGTGACCTTGCGCATAACAGACTCCAAATGTTTATTTAAGCATGGAAATAAAGTGATCGCAAGAATTGATGTTAGCGATTTATATACCAATGGAATCCTCGACTTAGGTCAGCTCTTCCAAAGGCTCGAAAAAGAAGCCGGTATATTAAAAATCTGCCAACTCAAAGTGTTACCGAGCGAAAAAGTCTTTCAATCAGTTTCAATAGATGCTTTTAAAAAAATGGGCAATATAATATTAAAAACATTAAGAGTAGCGCTACTCCAGCCGGTGGCCCAAATAAATAATGATAAAGAGATATAAAACATACTACATACCATAACGACCCTATTCAAGGAGGTCACACAGGCGCTAGCGAAAATTAAAAAGACACTAAATATATTACGTCATTTCTTTAAAAAGGTATGCTACATACCCTACCAATATATCAGTTTAAAGGGTATAACATAAATTTCATATGTACATTGTGACACTTTGACATAATATTAACAAGTATACAAATACCCAAAACGCAATCATAAACGTTCCAGCGCAAATGTAATGCGATCCGCCACTTATGTACAGGCCGATCGCAGCGCGTGGGAAATGCTGAGCGTACACTTTGCAGCTCAAGCGGTCAGTATATACATAACATATGAATGCCTTCAGCATACATATGTACATATACACTAACACATAGATATAACGCAAAATGTATAGTCTTAAGATACATATAAGAGTCAGTCGAAATAAAGTTACACAACGGAGCAGAAGCTCCTATTAAAAACAAGAACTAAATGTATTCTTATGGGTCAGGACTCAAGTGTCTTGAACTACAGGCGGTTCAAATCCAAACTTCCACTGAGGCCAACAGTTGCAGGGAAGATCCAACAACAAACTTAACCGAAACCGACACGCATGATAACCAAAACCTTCAAATGTCTAATAGACCAACAAACGTGATTAAAAGTCCCTGTTCGACCGCTAGGGAAAAATCGAAAATAACTAAAAAAGAAAAAATTACAATTTCAAATAATATACAATTTATTTCGGGACATAGCAATCGCAGAAAGGGTTAGCAGTGTGCGACAGACGAACTGGCCTGCCGCTCGCGACAACTGCATTGCCGAATACAAAGAACTTATTCGCTAGCTTAAATATATGAGATTGACTTACATTTCTAGACAAGTCAATAATTCCATCTTGTAACTTATACAATACTTCATAATGATTCCTTATACTATCAACCTATGCTTATGACACAACATATATTATTAACAATTTTGGTCTGCCACGCCCCCTTTCCCAAAAGAAATATAACTAATTTTTAAATTTGCTTGGCGTTTATAGGGCATATATTCTTGTCGTTCATTATTGTTATTTAAAATTTGTTTCGTATCCTGTAAGTAGCATAAAATCCGACTATAATCAAGAAAGTTGTACATTTAAGATAATTTATGTTTGAACGCAATATGAATGCATGTGTACAAGCGAGACAGAAACATATGAACGAATGTTTACGCTGTATGTGTGGCGGCAAGCTGCCCGCGGACGCTGGCCGTGCCGACTAATGGTGTATGTATTACTGTGTATATGTAATACACAAACATACATATGTATGTGCATACACATAATGTCAAACGTATACATATGTATGTATGTGAGTACATACAAACAGATGTTTTCGCTTCAACGTGTTTTACTGCACGGTCGACTGTACATTTCTTTCTTGTTTTCGATGCCACGCCCCATTCGCGCACAATACACCTAAGAAAAATTCGATGTTTTTGGCGAATATATCAGTAACTATTGCACTTGGGAATACAAATGTTGGTATGTATGTTCATAGAAACAGCATAAATGCATTGTCATTAAAAATTTTGGGCTGCCAAGCCTTATTAATTCAATTTCCTCGTTAACTCAATTCCTTGTAAATTCAATTGATTTTTGAAAAAATAAAATAAAAACTCAGAACAAAAATACCTATTTCGTTGCTGAAAAAAAAATTAGAATTTTAAAACAAAGAATTTTAAAAACAAATTTTGTTTATCGTATAATTTTGTTTCCTCATACAATTCGCCGCGTTGCGTAAATTGTAGTAAGTCCTAAGTATTGTCCAAATTTAGTCAGATTTTCTATTATATAATTATAACATTTATTATTTACATATATCGATATACATATTGACTGGGCATTTTCAAATGTGTCGCTTAACCAAGCCAGTGCAAAAACTTTTGAGACCGTGCATAGCATTAACGACGCGATTCCCGTGAGCGTTACAGGTAGTCTATAGATTGATAGGTTGTGGGCACTCACATTTATTATAATTATTTTAAAAAAGGTAAGTGATTAATGTTATTTGCATCGTTTTTTGTTGTATTTTGTAATTATATGTCGTGTTTTATCAAAATTTATTCATTACATAATTTTTAGGTCTCTTGAATAAATGTCTGTCGTTTCCTGTTGTGATTGTCGGCATGATGCGTTATTTTATTTCTAATTAGTGCGCGTGTTTGATTAAGAAAGTGCGTAATTTAGTTGTTTATGTTGACGTATTGTTTTATTTCTATTTTAGAAAGTTTTACGCGATTTTCTCTAACTCAAAACAGGAGAACACCAGTCAAACCATCTACTAAGCCAACCAAGGCAAAGTAATGTAAAAACGTCCTCTTTATATTATTTTCTGCCATTAACGGCTTTTAAAATAAATAAACTTGTATATTATTTTTATTTGTGGTGGTTTTGCTTGATATATTTTAATTTTTGGCCGATTTTTTAAGGGTTCCCTTAGGACAATAATTTTTTTAACAAAAAAATAATCACTTCACTAAATTCTTGATAAAATTTTCCTGTTTTGGTGGAATTAATATAGTTCCTTTACTTGCAGTTATCTATTAACTTGTACAGACATGTCTGCATAATATGCATTTGGTCAAAAGTGATGAGGCAAAAGACAAAAACCCACAACCGGAGCACTTCAACTATATATTCTTGGTCGCCTTCAACTCCCAAGTGAGAGACTATAAAAACTGTATATACTCAGGCTGCGTCATCTCGAGCATCGGTATTGAAATATTAAATAACGTTGGTGCTGGACGACCATATGGTGGGTGCATAAAAACCTCCCAACCGAACTCATATGAACCGCGTATGTGCCGTGGCGATATCCATAAAGATAACTATTCTGTATTGGCCAAAGCCGGCTGCTTCTGAGCGATTGCTTTTTGCAAACGGTCTAATTGTTGACAATACACGATCGAATTAAAAGTTTGGATATAGAAGTTCCTCATTGGCTGGCAGTTAATCCTGGCTTAAATACCGTTTGCACCCGCTGATTGGTATTTAACCACGGTTGTTTATACTTGTCTTAAGGATCAATTTTTCAAATCCAGTTACCATGCACTTTAAAAATGGATCGATTTTATAGCGATTCACAGAAAGATATTCAGTCCATAAGATTTATCTCTGTTAACTCGTATGGCACCCTCACACACGAGTTTTTCATTGTATCCGGATTTATTCAAAGGGTGCAAAATAGTATTTTGTACAATGTTCAAGTCCTGTTCAATCAAAACAGTGCTTATTATTAAGCAATTGGCTTATTGGAGCGTGGTTCATCTTTGGACTCAATATTACCGCGACGGAATCGATGAAACCAGAACTGCGCATTAATGACTATAACAGTATCAGTACCATAGGCACTGCTTACATTTTCAGACGCCTGATTTGCATTTTCGCCATTATGGAACAAAAACTGTAATATTAAGTAAGTTTTGTCTTAGCAAGGATTCGTTATTGGACCGAAAGCAATACGGAAGCAATCAAATGCAAAACTGTCAAAGAAGCTCTTTTAGCACTGACTATGATCTTAACAACGCCATCTGTTATAAATCTATCAAACAAAAACTCATCCAGACACAGAGTACTAAAGTCTAAAATATTACAAATAATGGATTTCTTTTTACTACTTAGTTTAACATAAAATGTTAGTGGTAAATTTAAAACTTTAATCTCCTTTACATTACAATCGATTCAACACATTTATTGTAAAATATAGTAAGTAGTACGATACACAAAATGTATGTTTCAAATTTCTCCCATTTTCAGCAGATCCAACCTTCGCGACCGTGATAGCACAACGTTAACTTCATTAATTGTTCAACCAACTTCACCTCTCATTCTATTTTAAGATCGATAGCTTATCACAGAGCTGACATTTTAACAGGCTACTATTCGTTAAGCAATTATTAAATCAAAATTGATGTCTGATATGAAATTCTACAGACTATGGCGCTGCTTCATTAAATAATTAAAAATTGTTAAACAGCTGAATTATGTTTTCAAAGAGATGTCGTACAGAATTTGATCACCGCCACATCATTGAACCTAAAATGTAATGCTTTAACCAACTTTTGATGCAAAGAAGAATCTGCAAACTATGTTCGGTTTAAGCCCCCTAATTAAATAAACTACAAATCAACAACGTCAATACTTACTCGTCGATATTTTCATGCACTACGTTTTAAGGTAGTTGCAGATTTCTTGACATTCAGCTTCAAAGGGCTAAAGTCTCATTAGTTCTGAAATCAATAGCAAATCAACTTCAGCTTGAACTTTTTCAGCTAAAGTTAAAAAAGTCAGGAACCGATTATAAACAAGCACATATAAAAATACAAGAAAGAGACCCGTTGCACAGATTTAATAATGTTAACAATGGGGTATGATAAATATATTAGTGCAATAGTTTAGGTGATGGACACATAAGCTAAGTTTCATACAGATATCTTGGTGAACAAGAAAGTTTTCATACTATTATAATTTCTATTTAGGGCACATTTTCGACCAATTGTTCGTATGACAGCTATCTGACATAGAAGTCTGATTTGGATAAAATTTGTCAGCATGTTTATATTGTTGACAAATGTATTTTGTGTAAGTTTGAATAAGATTTGTCAAAGTTTTTCATACTAATCAATATCACGATTGTATTTTAGAACTATCGTTGCTATGGTAGCTATACGATATAGTCGTCCGATTTGGATGAAACTTGGTCAGTATGTTCTTATTATTGGCGTAAGTAAGTTTTATCAAATGGCTTGGTAAACATATCCATTTTTCATTCTAATTCATATTTAGGCTTCAATTTTGACCGACTCTAGCCAATACAAGTAAGAAAGGCTACAGTCGAGTGAGCCCACTGTAAAAAACCTCCTACTCATACTAGTTTGCCTTTTTCCACACAAACCACTAGTATTAGACCAACGTTTCCTAGGAGAGCTAAAGGATATAGTTGTCTGATCCAGATTAAACTTGGCCAGGAGCGTAATATTGGTACCATACACAAATGGTGTGAATTTGGTTAGGATAGGTCGAACAGTTTCTCAGTTATGGTGGTGAGAAAATAGCTGTTTACAATTTGTGGGGCCAGTATGGGTGTGGAAAAATGTGAAATAAACTAGATTTGCGTACACTATAGAAGGACTTTCATTCCAAAATTGGTGGCTCTACCTCTAATAGTCTCTGAGATCCATGTTTTAATACAGATGGACGGACGAACAGAGTGACATTGCTATATAGACTGGACAGTTGATGCTGATCTAGAATATATATACTTTATGGGGTCGGAAAAGCCTCCTTCTACCTGTCACGCACATTTCGCTTCCGACTAACCTTATAGACCCGTGTACTCGCTCTCTGCAAGCGTATATTGGATAAAGTAAAGTGTAAAGTATATGACAGTCAGAAGCGTGGCAGACCTAATAACGTATATATATTCTCGATCAGCATCAACAGCCTAGTCGATATAGCGATATCCGTCCGTCTGTCTGCCCGTTCGTCCGTATGAAAACCTCGATCTCAGAGGCTTTAAGAGCTAGAGCCATCAAATTTGTAATGAAAGTCCGTCCATATGTTTGGCAGATCAAGCTTATTTCATATTTTTGCTACGTCCCTTAGCATCGCCGCAAATTGTGAAAACCATTATCACATTACCATAACACATATCGGAACCAAATTTACATATTGTGTGTATGGTACCATTTAAATAAACTTCACCAAGTTTGGTTCGCATCAGACAACTAAAGCCTATAGCTCCCATAGGACAAATCGATCGAAAATTGGTGATTTGTATGAAGACATGTAGTGTTAGTTGAGCGAACGCAATTAAACTCATACATTGTGTGTATATTATGATTATACCAATTCTGACCAATTTAGGTTCGGATCCGACAACTATATCCAGTAGCTCCCATAGGACAAATCGGTCAAAAACGGCTTATTTGAATGGTAAAATGCGCACTAGAATGAGTACGGGGTCTTTTACAGGCTGCTCGCTCGCTACCAACTAAACTTTTTTTTGAATAATTCGTCTTTTGTACTTTAGTTTTAAAATGCATTCATCAACTCTCAATTGCTTATTGCAAACCGCTACATGTCTATACAGGGACAATCTCAATATATAACCTGGTGCCACATTCCGGATAAGAATAATCCTGGTGACATTGTTTCCTGTGGCAGCTCAGCTAGTGAATTGTCGAAGACCATTTCGTTTGTAATGGTCCTGATTTTTTCAAGCTTGTCGCGACACAACTCAAGTCCTAGGTTGTTATTGACTTTCGTTCCAGCAGTTTAGTACTGAGAAAATTTCTCATGTTGAAGTGTGGCAATAGCTGTAAAGACCAGACAATAGTTGAATAGATTATTCTACATCTTCTAAATAATACAATTCGTTTCGTACGTTATGCGAGTTTTTAACAGAGCTTTTGATATCAGAAGCAATACAATCTGAATAACTTCGAGCATCAACGAATTCAAACAGACGCCATTATGACCATCCTTTTCAACTATAATCCGGATTGGACAACTAGTACATACAGCTCCCATAAGCCAAATCGGTCGAGAATTTAATGTTTATAAAAAAGTTAATTTTAAGACCCCGTACTCTAAATAGTAGAGGGGTCTATAAGGTTTTTCAGAAGGAGGCGAGGCCGACTCCATAAAGTATATAGTGATGTCCGTCTGTATGAGCACTTGGATCTTCTGAACTACAAAATGTTGAGCTACCAAATTTGGAATGAAAGTCCGTCTATATGTCAGGCAGAGCCAGTTTATTATTAAATTTTGGCACGCCCCCGCAAATTATAAAAAACTATTTTCACAAAGCCATAACTTGAAAACGACTTAAGCTATCGGAACAAATTCACATAATATGTGTATGGTAACATGATAACTATTCTGACTAAGCTTGATCTTGATCGGATCTAACTAAAGCCTAAAGCTCCCACAGGACAATCGGTCGAAAATTGAAAATGTGTATGGAAAAACGCACAGTAGAATGAGTACGGGGTCTTTTACAGTCGGCTCGCTCGCCTGTAGCCTTTCTTGTTAATGACCGATTTTAACCAAACTCAGATATTATGCTAGCATTGTGATTCTACATATTCTCATTAAATTTGGACAAGATCAACAGACTATTTCCTATAGCCACCAAAGGTCAAATCGGTCGAATATTAATTATTTGTATATAACATTTAGTTTCAAATGCCATAACTTGAAAACGACTTAAGCTATCGGAACAAATTCACATAATATGTGTATGGTAACATGATAACTATTCTGACTAAGCTTGATCTTGATCGGATCTAACTAAAGCCTAAAGCTCCCACAGGACAATCGGTCGAAAATTGAAAATGTGTATGGAAAAACGCACAGTAGAATGAGTACGGGGTCTTTCACAGTCGGCTCGCTCGCCTGTAGCCTTTCTTGTTAATGACCGATTTTAACCAAACTCAGATATTATGCTAGCATTGTGATTCTACATATTCTCATTAAATTTGGACAAGATCAACAGACTATTTCCTATAGCCACCAAAGGTCAAATCGGTCGAATATTAATTTTTTGTATATAACATTTAGTTTCAAATGCCCGCCTTCAACCAAACTCACACACGCCCTATATATCTAAGATCTAGAGAAACCAAATTCATCTCGAATTAATCAACATTAAAGTTTTTGGTTTTTTTTTTTAAGAAGAAAACTTTTTATAAAATTCAATAGCAAATATAAGTTTTTCTTTTTGTTCCAAAAAATATTAAACATATGAAAAAATGATATGTTTTTATAAATTTGGCTTTCCAAACGTGCCCTAAAAAAGGGTGGCCGTGGTGTGGCAGAAGAGCCGAGGTAAATATGATAAATTCTTTTATGCTTATTTCCCACAAAACAATTCGTAAAATCTATTTGTTACTTCTACCTGATTTAGTTAGCATTAAAAAATATGTTTAGACTCTGTACTCAAAAAGAGTACAGGGGTCTCTTAGGTTTATCAGAAGCGAAATGTTCATAACGGACAGAAGGATGCGTTGCCGACCGCAGTGTGGTCGAACGCAGTTCTCTATTTGTGTAAGTGATCCATACACATTTTTAGAACGGTTTTTATACTCTCTGCAAGAGTATATTGGGTTTGTGAAAAGTATGTAACATACAGAAGGAGGCGTGGCAGACCCCATAAAGTATATTTATTCTTGATCAGCATTACAAGCCGAGTCGATATAGCCATATCCATCTGTCCGTTTATCCTGAAAGTAGCATATAAATTGGACTCTAAACAACAGAGCTAGACACGTAACAAAGTTAATAATTGAACGCAACGGCAATGCATGTGTGCAAGCAAGACAGAAACATACAAATATGCGAACGAACGTGTACGCTGCTTGTGTAGCGGCAGCGCTGCTCGCTAGCCGTGCCGACCACTGCAGTGCACTGGTATAATGGTAATAAGTATAATGCCAAATGTATATGTATGTGGCTACATACAAGAATATGTTTTTGTTTCAACGTGTTTTACTGTAAGTACTATCTATTGTAATATTCCGATACCGATTTAAATAATATAACTACATAATCGGGAATAAAATGCAGAGTACTCTCTTGTTGAGTATCAAGTTCGTCAAGCACATTAAATCATCCCACCATTACAGGAAAAAAACGATACAATGTTCAAAACCTAGTTTTCGTATCCTTAAACTCTTAAATAAATTGCTACAATTTGAATAAGAAAATAAGTATAAATTGTTATAAAGTAAAGTAAGCAACTAATATAAATATTTTATGTATCAAAAATGTCAATGTTCTAATTGCAGTTTTCTGGAAAATTTGGACCGTTACCCGTGAACTGGTGGACGTTGGCGACCGTGTTCACAAAATCAACAAAAGTATTAGAAGCCAAAGAAACAGCTGTAACAAGAAAAGTCAAGCGACTATTAGCAGCTGGGACAGATAATTTTTAATTCATTCCAAACATATTAATTCGACCAATAACCTGGGGGAAAAAAATAATACTACTCTCTGTCATACATTTTGACCAACTCTTTGTCATGTGCTGCAATGTCTAGCATCGAAAATTCCTAGGTTGCTTACATTTAAACAAGTTGATTTACCAGTAAAGGCATTGTCCAAGGTCTTTTCGCTAAAATGGTTTAAATAGTTGTTTTTCTATTCCAGTCCTTGCGGTTGGGTACACTGATTCTTGAGTACACCCCTTAGATAGTTTTGACGACTCTGCGATAAAAAACCAATTTGGGCACACAACAACTGGCTGGTAGGAGGGGCCGGATTAAATGACATCAGCTGGCCAAAGTATACATGGCGCAACAATTGATACTGACAGATGACCTCCTTAAGGTACATGTTGTGTAGTCCATGATAAACCTGATTCCACGACGACAAGGTCGCAATGTTCCATAGCTGGCACGAATGTGTTGCAAATGCACCCGGCTTTGTATCAGCAATAAAAGCTACACAATCAGCAAGTTGGTATTGCTTGCGCCAATAGGCTATTACTTCAGGATCAAGGAGCTGCTTTGGTTTAAAGGGGGGGTCATAACAAAGTTGGGCAGAACCCCACAGATAAGATACAAACTGATAACCATCTAAAGAGTAGGTGCCTTGAAATCCTGCTGGCTTGAGTCCAAATTGCATCTGCAACTGCCGCACACAGTTCAAATAGCGTTTGAAGAGCATCAATGCGGCAGCAGGCTCATCCGACGGCAGCAATACCTTTGATCGAAAAAGTGCACATAGAAAAAACAGAAAGCTAAGCTCATGTCCAGTCCCATAGTCCAGACGACTCTGGTTGCCAAATGAGCCGGCAAGATATTGACCCAGCTCTCCTATATGCTCACACATGTCGGGGTGCAGCGCCTGTTCCACCAAGCTGAATATACAACGAAGCATAAGGCGCGACCAGTTACGGAACGATTCAACCGTGCTTGGACGCTTCACTTCGGAGTACTGATACGACTTATCACTGCCGGCGTGTTTCTGAGCAGTCAGCAGCTTGCTAAGTCTGTCAAAAATGTTGCACATGTTTCGCATCGTGGGGCTAACTGGATAATTGTCTTCGTGTAGCTGCCGTATTCCTTGGATCGCCGTGCTCGTTCTGCTGATGTATGCATTCAGTTCATGATAGGCTATAGAGTTATGAAATAGTAAAATGTCAGATTCTTTTCGTACTCGTTGTATTGCTCCATATTTGGGCTTCCCAAAAAATCTTGACACCTTTACTTCTGATTGATTGCAATACAGGTTTCTTGACTTTTGAGTTGGTTTAATCATTTTTATTAACACATGTATATTAAGACAATTCAGATCATCGGTTTTATCCTGTTAATTTCAGTCTGGGAATTATTTTGTTGACAATGGCATCGTTTACTGCCAATAGAAATCTTAAAGTTAAAATTTTTGAACTTTTGAAGTTAAATGACTCACAAAGTTGATATAAAATCAGTTATAATAGATTAATATGCCGAAAGCAGCAGCTGTAAATAGTAGTTTAACATTTTCTTTGCGTATTTTGCCATCATATTTTTAACAACAAACAGTTTTTCAACTTAAGCACATTTATTGACCGTCCTTTTGTTAGCATCTTTATGCTGTTTTCTGATTCAAATTTGGTTAAATTTCGGTCAGAGTAAAGAAGGTCATACTATATACAATGTGTGAGTTTTGATAAATAATGCAAATAATGCAACAGTTTTCCATATTAATCACTGAATTTCTAAAGATTAGGAAACCCATTTGGAATGAGCAGTTAGCCCACAATGAAAGAATTAAGAGTCATGGTCTCTGAAGCAACTGTACGAAATCGTATAAATAAAGCAATTTAAAAAAAAATAGAACGTACTTTAACGTGCAAGGCGAAGAGAATTCAGTCAACCATTTGATAAACATCACAACGACCAAGACTAAAAACTGCAGACGGTCCGTACGAAGTGTTTGTAGGTTTTAATTAAAAGGGAATTTACAAAGTTTTATGTATTGGAAATGAGTTTCGAATTAATAGAAGTAATGCCATTGTAAGACCCCGTATTGTTAAAAAAGTAGAGGGGTCTATTAAGTTTGTCTGGCGCGAAATGTGCGAACAGGTAGAAGGCGGCATTTCCGACCCCAAAAAGTATATACATATATTCTTGATCAGCATCAACAGCCGAGACGATCTAGCAATGTTCGTCTGGCTGTCTGTCCGTCCGTCCGTATGAACACCTGGATCTTCTAAGCTACAAGCGCTAGAGCCACCAAACTTGAAATGAAAGTCCGTTTATATGTATGTCAGGCTGGCTACGTTTATTTAAAATTTTTGCCACTGCCCCTTCAGCCCCCGCAAATTGTAAAAAACTATTTTCACATCACCATGACTTGAAAACGAATAGAGCTAGAGAGACAAAATTCACACGTTATGCGAGTATAATTGTTAAAAGTATCCCCACCAAATTTGATCTGAAGCGGACAACAGCAACACATAAAGAAATTGTTTGTATGCACTAGCTTGTAATAATAGACTTAACTCTATGTTTACCTATATTAACTCCAATTAGGAATGTGGTCTAAGTAGTAGAGATGCCTATCATTATTTTTCATACTTGTATGTTAACCGTGAGGTCTGCGGTTCGAACGTCGCACAGTGGGGCAGCGGTCCGAAAAGCGTTGCAAAAATCATATCTTTTGAACCAATAAAGCTATTTGAAAAAAAGAAAAAACACTCAATAGAAAACTTATTTAGCTATGAAATGGACTTCACTAATGTTTCTCCTCATATTAAACATAAAAATTAAAAATTCAATTTTTTGTCACAAATTATTGTTTTCAATCTTATTTTTATATTGATACCACATTTTAATATGTTGAAGACATATTTCTGAACAAATTTACTTAATGTTGATACCAACATTTTTGGTTATATTATTTTAAGGTTATTTTACTTTATTTCTTTTTGTTGTCATTTTTCTTTAAAACATACATTTACATTTATTATAATACTTAATAGACTTAATTTTTTTGGAATTGTAACTCTTCTCTTCGAAATCCTTTTAAATGGTGCATCTGATGATGATGCTTGCTCGTGAACAAAGTCTAATTTCTTTCTATGTAAATCGTAATTTTTTGTATGAATGGAACTCTTTAATTTAATATAAGATAATGAGGAGAATACATACACTTCATTGAGTAAACATTACTCTAAATTGAGTTTACGAATTTGTTTTCCCGATTATGCCCAATCAATAAAAAGAGAAGAAAAGAAAATCGAAGAATCAAGATTGGAATTTCTTTAATGCATTTTTGCTAAATAACATTGCGTAATGGATTTTTTTTAAATAACCATTAAAATAATCAATGGGATCGAACGTATATAATCGATACACTGGACGAGATGCATTTTCGTTCCAGGAGAAATCTCCTAGAGTCGAATAGAATAGTTTCAAAATAAACTCTGTGCACTTCATTTTACAACGCAGCTGAGAAATCCCAAACTCATAGCTGTGTTTCTAACTCATGGAGTCATCCAAATTGAAATTCTTATTTTGTTTACTTAAAAGCACAATTTCTTCAGCTACCTGTTGTCAAAATAACTAAGGATGGGTAAAGTCCTTATAAAATAACCTTTGTTAAGAGTTACTATGCCTGGTATAATTTACAATATGACTTTACGCAAACACACATAACGGAAATTACCATATTTGCTTGCGCTCTTCTCCTTCCATACCTAAGCCACGCATTTTTACCGCAAGATTGCGTTAGTTTTATGACTCTTAGTTCTAAATAGGCAAGTACGGGCAAAGGAAACTATATAGACATATTAAAGGAAGGTTCTTTCTATCATATGTATATAGTTTCACTTTGAACTTGGATGAACTTTAGAAGTTAGGTCCAACATAATTTTAAAAAATGTCACAAAAATAGTCAGTTCTTTAAACTATTTTGGAATAAACAGTTACTAAGCGAAAATTTTAATCCATACTAAATTAAATTAAAAATTAATATACTTTTAATATAAAAATAAGAACATTAAGATTGATCAATTAGTTGGTACATTTCAAAATATATGTCAACTTTGAGGGGCTCTAGCACCCACAATTTTCAACCGATTTCAAAAATATTTCGGATCTATCACCTATGATCAAATCCAATTTTTCTTTTTGTCGAACGATACCATCACAAAAATGATTTTTGCCACGCGTTTCGGCCCGCTGCCCCAGTGTGCGCCGTCGCGGAAATTTTATTAAACTTTTTTTATTTTCTTTATTTCAATTTAAATTTAAAATATTTATTTCGAATTGTAATACAAAGTTTATTTTTACGCAAAACATGTTTTTAAAACATGGCATTTAAGAGAATCTAACTATGAACACACATATACACATAAAAGTATATGTATGCATATAAGATAGAAATAAATTTGGTTCTTCTTCATTCTCTGTTTTGTATGGAAAAATGCGCACTACTATAAGTACGGGGTCTTCTACAGTCGGCTCGCTCAACTGTAGCCTTTCTTACTTGTTTTCGTTCCACATTGTGTATATGAAATCCTATATGTATATACCGACACAAAACACTAACTTTTTTATATTTAACAGACTTCCCCCTATATCTATAAGGCATTGGAAAAGATGTCTGAATGCACCTTAATCTTTATTTTGACCACATTTACCTCACCGGTTTTTATCAAGTTTTATCCATTCGTCGACCTCGATGGACAGCGACAAAACCTAAACGGTCTCATTTATGATTTGCAAATTAGTTTTATTTCTTTACATAAAACCGATATTTAATTGTGTAAAAAAATAAATTGATTGCTTTCAATCCATTGTAAAGTAATTGGTACATCTAAAAAGGGCAAACTGCTCATTTCTACTATTCGTGGAAGAACAGGGGAAAGATAAATTGATAAAATCGTATGCCTTTTTTAAAGGACCGTATACTAGACAATGTTCGATTTCAGCCAAACTCGCATTGCGTTCATCCATTCATCATATCCATTCCAAATTTTGTCCAGATCGGACAACTAACACTATAAATAGAAACCACTTCATAAACCATATTTTTCTATGAGCTAGTTCATTGTGTTCTATTCAAATCGTACTTTTTTGCAAAAAGCGTCAAAAGAGCGAAGAACTTATCGATCAAAGCCTGATCAAAGCACAACTAGGGTTGTCGAATATTTTTAAAATATCATATGTATCAATAATAATTAAGGCTTTCAAGTCTTTTAAACTTTTTTTTGTAAATTTTTTCTCACAATAAATTTATAATCCGTCCCAAAAAAACAAAAATTATAATAACAACAATTTAGTTTTAGCATACGGAAAATTTTTTTATTTAAATGCCGAAAAGAATGTTTAACTCCAGTTTTTAGAACTCAAAAATTTAAAAAAAAAAAAGAAAAAAAAAACAAAACGCGCTCTTTAATACATATGTGTATCCATTATACGACTTCATGAGTCACAGGTGTTGTCTGTGTCGAAGGCACTGAACTACCAGGGGTTGTAAGATATCGTAGGGCGAGCTTTGAGAGTCCCGGCATAGCCTCCTTATGAGAACTCCAAAACATTATTGGAGTACCTTCCCAATAAGTTTGGGGCACGCTGAGATACCTTGTGACCGGAAAGTACCCGGAATTTGTGAATAAAATGCAATTTTTTTTTTATCTTCATCAATAATTATTGTATCTCCTTAAAAATATACTTCTTTCTAAAGAATACACATTTTCCATCGCCTATTTCAGTCATCGAAGCCCTTCTTATGGGCCGGAATGGCCAACGGCTCACTTTTCCAATTTTGCTTCTTTTCGGTTTTCGGTCTCGTAGTCAGTTATGGCTCGTTCCATGAAGGGGAAATCAGGATAACCACGATCAAGCATGATTCAGGATACCTAATACCTTCAGAACGAGTCGCCCGGCGACGAGTCTTATGCCAAACTGGTCCACCATTATCAATGAACCTTGCTCAACAGTAACGCCCTGTTCACGTGTTAGATCTCTAACTCTCTTATAACTGTTTTCCAGCACGATTTCTTTTCCCAATTTTATTTTTTCGGTAATTGTAGAGGTCGATGGTCGTCCGGAACGATTTAAGTCTTTGACGGTCATTTAAGGCTTTGTACCAATCGTAGGCTTGGGCTTTTGACAGAGCAGAGTCCCCATTAGCCTTTTGCAACACTCGCAAGGATTTTGAACACGTTAGAAACACAAAATTTTACGTAAGTTCTTGGCTCAACACTTTATTCCATTACAAAAATCGAAATACACTACCGAGGTCGTCTGTCTTGGACTGCTGTTGTAAATTGTCCGGCTGACAGATGTGGATATACTGTGTGAACAGTAGTTCAGGACATTCCTTCCAACTAAACAAAAACAGAAATTTCCAAAAAAATGAGAGCGAGGATTTTAAATGAGAAATTCCGACTACTTTCAGGTCACAAGGCACATTTTAAGCTCCCTTTTTTAAAGTCTGAGTAATTAGATTTCATCATTTTTAATTAATCTTTATAGTTTTGCGTTCTGCGCTCGCTACATTCATTACAAGATGACCAACGCAGACATATCTTAAAATAGCGCAAAAAATTATCGCATATTTGCTATTTGTGCAAAAAAATATCCCGATATAAATATATTTTTAGACCTCGTAGATTAGAGTGGTCTATTAGCTTTGTCCGAAGAGAAATGTTCGTAACAGGTAGAAGGAGGTATTTCCGACCCCAGGAAGGTACATATATTCATGATCAGCATCAATAGCCGAGTCGATATCGCAATGTCCTCAAAAACACCTGGATCTGTTAAGCTACAAGAGCTAGAGTCATCAAATTTGGAACGAAAGTCCGTCTTTATATCAGGCAGATCAACTTTCAATTTGTCGGCACGCCACTTGCCAACCACGCAAATTGTAAAAAACTATGGTGGCCTCACCAAAAACTATGTTTTGATACTTTAAAAACGACTAGACTATCATAACCAAATTCACACAGTATGTGTATGGTACCATTATGACTATTCACACCAAGTTTGGTCCGGACAACTATAGCCAATAGCTGCCATAGGGCAAATCGGTCAAAAAGAAGAAATTTGTATGAAGACATGTAGTGTTAGTTGAGCGATTGCAACCAAACTCTCACATTATGTGTGTAAGTTATCACATCCAGTCAGACAAAGTCAACGACTGCAATTCTGCATGATCAACAAAGTTGCAACAATGTTTAATGCCAACTATGCCAAACTCCACACTACGTTGCCGTCAACATTTCATGCGACGTTGGAACATAATCTATTCAACATAATCGCTAACACAGCGATTATAGGTCAGGGCTAGCTTAATATAAGAATATTTTGTTATTTAGATTTCAGTATGGATTTGACCAATAATCGAACAAGTAATCAGTTTATTTCGCTGCCATTACTTCGTGCAAAGCTCACAAGTCAGCTTACTGGACAATAATTACTAACTGGCGCCAAACAGTGCACTACTATGGTTCAAGCCTGCTCACCCAAATGTTCACAAGCAAGAAGGCAACGTCGTTGGATCGACATCGTTGGACTTGCGGACGGACAAAACCAAAAAAAGAGGGATACAACAACAAAATTAAAAACCATAGTTTTTAACACAAAGAAATGTAAGTAGAGTGTTTACTTTAAATAAATAAATAAATGGATATATTTCACACAGTAACTCAGGACAGAACACAAAGAAATGTAAGTAGAGTGCTTACTTAAAAGAAATAAATAAAAAAAAAGGAATTTAAATAAAGTGTTTGTAAAATAATCTTTGCGACGCAAAATTTTTTAAACAATATTGAATAAAATTGAAAAATCTTATGAGTAAACGTGAATAAACGAAGACGACGCAGAATTTGAAGAATTAATAAAAGACATAAAAGGTAAACTAGTGCCAGAAAAAATAAAAAACAAAATGTCAGTGAGTGAGGGAAATTTGAAAGCGCTGTTTGAGTATGCGGTAAACACTGCATTACAAAATCAAGCGCAAGTGTTTTAAAGAAAAGTGGATGAAATAAGAAACGAGTTTAGGAACGTAACAGTGTCCGTACCTGAGGTTGAAGTGTTTAAAGATGCAGAAATTATTGTAGGTATTAAATGAAAACGTTCGCTTATATGTTTGTGTGTTGCTGTCTCGCTTGCACACATGCAGTGACATGGCGTTTAATTATAAACCTTTTTACGTGTCTAGCTCTTTTGTTTATAGTCCGATTTGAATGCAACTTTCAGGATAGTTTGATATACTTTGTCTTTAAACGAATGTGAAATAACAATATTGTACGATAAGAACATATGCCTTAAAATCGGCATTGAAGTTTGAAAGTTATTTTATTTCTTGTGGGAAAAGTGGGCGTGGCAGTCCAACAATTTTAATAACCATGCATTTATGCCATCTCAAGGAACCTGCATACCAAAATTGGTGTTCCTAAGTGCCATAGTTACTGAGATATTCACCTAAAACATTAATTTTCTACGAGGTGTGTCTAGTTTTTTGCTCATTGTGGGCGAATGGGGCGTGGCATCGAAAAAAAAAAAAGATTCTTGTATTGACTGACTTAATATCGAGTCGATAGCGACTAAATTCAAACTTGTAGCTCTTACCATCTGTTTGTTCATAAGGACAGGCAGACAGACGGACATGGATATATCGACTCGGCTTGTGATGCTGATTAAGAATATATATACTTTATGGGGTCTGCCACGCTTCCTTCTGCCTGTTACATACTTTTCACAAACCCAATATACTCTCTCTTGCAGAGAGTATAAAAATGCTCCAATGTTAATTTCACCGAAGTAGAAAAAATAGAAGTTTCCCAGGAAATTGAAAAAGAATTTAAGAAAATGTTAGAGGAAAAAATAAATGTTTTTGCTGACCCAAATGAATCTCTTCCTGACAATAAAAATATTATTGTATATTATTACAATTATTATCAGGCCATCTAATTCACCGTATAATAATCCGGTCTGGGTAGTAGATAAAAAGGGTTTAGACAAACAAGGAAATAGGAAAAAACGCCTTGTTATTGACTTTAGGAAACTTAATTCAAAAACTGCTGATGACAAATACCCTAGACCGAGCATAGTAGCTATTCTCTCAAACCTTGGGAAATACTTCACGACACTTGATCTGAAATCAGGATTTCACCAAATACTTCTTGCAGAAAAGACAGAGAAAAAACGGCATTTTCTGTAGGAAATGGGAAGTATGAATTTTGCAGACTTCCTTTTGGTTTGAAAAACGCACCCGGAATTTTCCAACGAGCAATTGATGATGTACTTCGAGAACATATCGGAAAGTCATGTTACGTTTGTATAGATAACGTGATCATATTTTCTGAAAATATGGAAAATTATGTTCGTCACATTGCCTGAGTAATGGATAAATTGTATAACGCTAAAATGAGGGTACCACGAGAAAAATCTCACTTTTTCAAAGAAAAGGTTGAGTATCTTGGATTTGTGGTTTCCCGTGGAGGCATAACAACCAACCCCAGCAAAGTTGAAGCTATTGGCAAATTTCAACAGCCTACCAACCTGTTCCAAGTTAGATCATTCCTTGCTCTAGCAAGCTATTACAGATGCATAAACAAATTTTGCATCTATAGCCAAACCATTGGCGGGCATACTAAAAGGTGATAATGGAAAACAAGTGCAGGGCAATCGAAAAAATTGCGGAAAAATTAACGAATATCTTAATCTCTGAGGATGTAATGTTCCTGTACCCTGATTACCAAAAACCATTTGATTTGATGACGGACGCTTAGTCCTCTGGCTTAGGCGCGGTTTTATCACAAAACAAAAAGCCGATAACCATGATTTCCAGGACTTTAAGAGACAATGAGTTAAATTTCGCCACAAATGAACGTGAGCTACTTGCGATAGTGTTGGCTCTAAAATTCCTAAGAAACTATCTATACGGTGTAAAAAATTTAAGTATTTATACCGATCGCCATTTACATTTGCAGTCTCAGATAAGAACACTAATGCGAAAATTAAGAAATGGAAATCCTTCATCGATGAGCACAACGCTCAAATTTTCTTCAAGCCCGGTAAGGAAAATTTTGTCGCCGATGCTCAATCAAGACAAAACCTTTACGCTTTAGATGAAGATGCTCCATCAGACCTAGCCACTATGCATAGTGAATTGTCATTGACATACACTATAGAGTCTACCGAAAAACCGATTAACTGTTTCAGGAACCAAATAATTATTGAAGAACACATTATAGCTTCTGAAAAAACTATTATGTTGACATACACTATAGAGTCTACCGAAAAACCGATTAACTGTTTCAGGAACCAAATAATTATTGAAGAACACATTATAGCTTCTGAAAAAACTATTATGTTGACATACACTATAGAGTCTACCGAAAAACCGATTAACTGTTTCAGGAACCAAATAATTATTGAAGAACACATTATAGCTTCTGAAAAAACTATTATGTTCGGACAAAAAACAAGACATATCATACACTTATCAGATAGAGGAAACTTAATAGGAAAAGTTTGTGATGCGGTTAAGAAAAACGTAGTGAATGCAATCAAATGCGACTTGCCGACACTAGCATTTATACAAAACAAGCTAGTTGAGACTTTCCCTTCAAACAAATTTTGGCACTCAAATAAATTGGTCATCGATGTTCATGATAAAAATGAGCAAAAAGAAATTATAGTCGCAGAACATGGCAGAGCACATAGAGCAGCGCAAGAGAATATAAAACAAATTCTCCAAGACTATGTTTTTCCAAAAGTGACTCGTCTAGCAAGTGAAATAGTTGCAAATTGTAGGACTTGTAATAAAGGAAAATATGACCGACACCCACAGAAACAGTACATTGGCGAAACGCCAGTCCCCACCCAAGTAGAAGAAATTCTCCATTTCGACATTTTTTCTACAGATAAAAAATATTTTTTAACCTGTATCGATGAATTTTCTAATTTTGCCATTGTCCAGCCCATAGCTTCCAGAACAATAATAGATATCGAGTCCCCCATCTTACAACTCATGAATTTTTGCCCCAATACTTAAATTATCTACTGCGATAACGAACCGTCATTAAACTTAGGAACAATAAAGTCTCTTTTAAAAAACCGCTTTAATGTCGATATTGTAAATTCTCCACCATTACATAGTACGTCAAATGGGCAGGTAGAAAGATTTCACAGTACTCTTGCAGAAATTGCCAGAAAAACAATTAAACGACACAACTGATACTATACTTCAAGCAACAATAGAATACAATAAATCAATTCACTCAGTTGTTAACAAAAAACCAATTGACATAATTCATGCATCCCCACCCGAATTTGAAGCAGAAATAAGAGATAAAATATCAAAAGCGAAAGATCTGCTTCTGAAAACACAAAATGCGGACAGAAGAAATAGAACTTTCCAAGTAGGAGACAAAGTACTTAAGAAATTAAATAAAAAACTTGGTAACAAACTAACTCCTTTATTTGAAGAAGTCATTGTAGAAGCCGATTTGGGGTCAACGGTTCTTTAAAGGGGAAGGAGGTACACAAAGATAACATAAGATACAAATAATTATCCTCCCAGTACTTATTCTGCCCTGTATCTTATCTTTACTAGGGTTTGGATTCTACGCCTTCTACTTCTAGTAGCAGCAACAGCTGGAAAGATTATTAACTACTCGAACTCGGACTATATCCCTATCATGGACGGAAACGCGGTTATTTGGGTAAATTTTAAGACATTCTTCAAATCTTACAATGTACTCGGAAATTGCCGAAGAAACTAATTCACTTATGGAACATTTCCCACAGTCTCATATGAGAAAAATTCTTGAATCAGATTTAGGTCATATTACAGGTCATTGCTAGAGACAGTTAATGTCCACCATAGACAGGCTAGAAGTAAAAATATTTTAGGAACAGCTTTAAAGATAGTAGCAGGAACTCCCGATTTTGACGACTTCGAACATCTAAAATTTCACCAGCAAAAGCTAACTGACTCAGTTAAGCAACAGGCAGTTATAAATACAAAAGTACAGGAATAAATTAATAACTTAACAGAATCCGTAAATAAAATAATTAGATTTGCAAAAGAAAAACAAATCGAGACAGGAAACCTTTATTAAGCATTACTCACAAGAAATAGAATTATAATTTCTGAACTCGAAACATTAATGTTGTCTATTACGCTCGCAAAGATTCAAATTATAAACCCAGCAATACTTGACTTTAATAACCTAAGCCAAATTTTAAATAAGCACTCTACACATTAAACATAACTGGCCACCGAGAGATTTTGAGCATGCCCTAAACTTTGAGAATCTTCAATATATTGACAACATCGAAAAAAAAAACATTGAATATGGCCTATGATGTTTGCAGCATCTTTTGTCACTCTGATCATCGGTCTCGTCGTCTTCAAGATTTACCAAAAATGCAAAGAATATAAACAACAAATCTCGATACGAGCTGTCATTGACATTTTGAGGAAAACCGAGAACGGCCTTCAAACTAGCGAGGGAGAAGTTATCACATCCGGTCAGACAAAGTCAACGACTGCAATTCTGCATGATCAACAAAGTTGCAACAATGTTTAATGTCAACTATGCCAAACTCCACACTACGCTGCCGTCAACATTTCATGCGACGTTGCAACATAATCCATTCAACATAATCGCTAACAGAGCGATTATAGGTCAGGGCTAGCTTAATATAAGAATATTTTGTCATTTAGATTTCAGTATGGATTTGACCAATAAACGAACAAGTTATCAATTTATTTCGCTGCTATTACTTCGTGCAAAGCTGACAAGTTAGTTTACTGGACAATAATTACTAACTTGTATAAATATTAAAAGTATCCTCACCAAATTTGGTCCGAATTGGACAACAACATATAGAACAAACTGTCCAAAAATGCTTCATTGTTTGATTCTTGTTTGTTTGCACTAGTTTGCATAAGAAAGCGTTAACTCTTCTTTTACCTACATTAACTCCAATTAGAAGTGTGGTCTAATTAGTAGAGAAGATGCCTGATATTATTATATTTTGTACTTGTATAATAACAGTGAGGTCTGCGGTTCGAACACCGTAACGGTCATTCATTTATTTTTGTTATTTAATTAAAAGTGCAGATAATCGGAATCTTATCAGAAGTAGGGAGGGGTGCAACTGCTAGGGTTGTGGCGCATGTGTGTGAAGTCGCAGGCTCAAATCCTGTCAGAAAATTATTTTATTTATTTACTTTTTTTAAATTTAAATTAAATTTATTAATTTTGAATTATAATACATGGTTTATTTTTACGTAAAACATAATTTTTATACTAGGCATATGAATCACTCGACTTGTTTGTTTGTATTGAAAAATTCGCACTCTATGAATACGTATTTTACAGCCTTTCTTAGCCTTTCTTACTTGATATATATAACACTAGAAAGAAAAGTACAGTTGAGCACGCCTGACCGTATTGTACTCTCTTCATTTTATTCCCGATTGAATTGCTAAAACCGGTATCCGAGTATTACTATCGGTCGGCACTGCCAGGGTCCGCGGGCAGCGCTGCCACCACACATTCGTACATACATATGTTTGTATATTTCTGTTTTGATTGCACACATGCATTGGCATTGCGTTCAATTATAAACTTTGTTTCTTTTCTCACTCTCTTGTTTATATTTCGATTTATATGCAACTTTCAGGAAATTTTGATATGTTTAGTCTCCTAACGAATTTCCAATTACAATACTGTACGATAAGAAGAAATGCGCTAAAAGCATATGGCATGTTCAGTAGAGTTCTATTTAATATACTTAGCTTTAGTTTCATATTCTTTTAATTTACGAATTCAGTCTTGTATCTTGCCTTAAGCAAAACACTTCATTTATAAATACATTACTCCGGCCTTTGCCACATCGAACTTGACTTGTTTGATTGCCAAGCCCAAAGGCTGGCACCTGGAGATTTTTACAGCGATCCCACCCCGTGCATCTTTATTACTGCCGTTGGACTTCAGCTGCAACCGGCGGAGTCACTGGATGAGCACACCTGAGTGGAGCCACGACCTGAGCCTGCAACCGGCAGCGGCCACCGGACTCGACTAAGGAAAATAATAATTTATACATATTTACACTGCTCGCCAATTGAATAGGACACCTATAAAATCGATTTTCTTTAGATCATTGCTGGAAAGCCAAGTCATCTGGGAAAATAATTTTTGTTTTCTTATAAAGTATATTTAAATGTAGTAATTTGACGAATCTATTCTAAAGTTGTAAGTATAAAAAAAAATTTGTAAACCAATAAGTACCAATTTTTGGGGTCTTAATTTTGCACCTCTTGAATAGGACAATTTAACTAAAAACCATTTAAGTATATTTCAATCATCTTCAATTCAATCCAAATATCAAAATTACTTAAAGTAACCCTTTTTAACATGTTTTCAAAAAAAACAAGAGAGAAAAGTACAGTCGAGCACGCCCGACCGTAGAATACTCTCTGCATTTTATTCCCGATTACTTTAATAAAACCGGTGTCCGAGTATATCAATTGAAAGTACTTGCAATAAAACACGTTTAAAGAAATACATCTGTTTGTATGTATGCACATATACATTTGACATTATATGTATGCATGCACATATGTATGTGTGTATATGTAATACATACACAATTGGTTGGCACGGCCAGTATTCGCGGGTAGCGCTGCCGGTACGCTACGCAAGCAGCGAAAACGTTCGTTCACATGTTTGTATGTTTCTGTCTCGCTCGCACACATGCTGTGACATGGCGTATAATTATAAACTTTTTACATGTCTAGCTCTTTTGTTTATTGTCCGATTTATCTGCAACTTTCAGGATAGTTTAACATAATTTGTCTCTAACCGAATTTCAAATTACAATACTGTACGATAAGAACACATGCTTTAAAAGTGACATTCAAGTTTGAAAATTGTTTTATTTCTTGTGGGAAAAGGGCGTGGCAGTCCAAAATTTTTAATTACAATGCATTTATGCCATCTCTTAGAACCTGAATACCAAAATTGGTGTTCCTAAGTGCCATAGTTACTGAGATATTTACCTAATACATCATTTTCTACGAGGTGTTTCTAGTTTTTTGCTCATTGTGGGCGAATGGGGCATGGCATCGAAAAAAAAAAGACTAAATTCAAACTTGTAGTTCTTACCATCTCTGAAATCTGTTTGTTCATACGGACAGACGGACAGACAGACAGACGGACATGGCTATATCGACTCGGCTTGTGATGCTGATTAAGAATATATATACTTTATGGGGTCTGCCACGCCTCCTTCTGCCTGTTACATACTTTTCACAAACCCAATATACTCTCTCTTGCAGGGAGTATAACAAGAAAGAATGCTGTAGTCGCCTCGCGACTTTAGGATACCCGTTACTCAGATTTATTATATTATGATAATAATAATAGTACAGTCGTTTATGCAGTCGACCCTTGTGAGTATAGTTCAGATGGCTTTGGAAACACAGAAAATTTCATACAAATTCATATTTGGAGCGTATTTTTGACCGATTGTCCCTATGGGAGCTATACGATATAGTTGTCTGATTTGGATTAAGCTTGGTCAGTCCTCCCTAGACGTGTACTTTCTGTGTAAATTTGGTTTAGATAGCATTGCGAACAAAAAGTTTTCTATACTAAACAAGTAAGAAAGGCAACCGTAGAGCAAGCCGACCGTAAAAGACCCCGTACTCCTTCAAGTGCGCGTTTTTCCACACAAATCACAAATTTTCGAGCGATTTGTCCTATGGGAGCTATAGGCTACAGTTGTCCGATCCGGATCAAACTTGGTGAGGATAGTTATAATGGTACCGTACACATAATGTGCTAGTTTGGTTTCAATCGATCAACTAAAACTTCATGTCTCCATACAAATCACAAATTTTCGACCGATTTTTCCTATGGGAGCTATAGGCTATAGTTGTCCGATCCAGAGCTCTCTAGGGTCTAAAAAACATGATATTTAGACCCCGTACTCTAAAACAGAGTAGAGGGGTCTATTAAGTTTGTCTGAAGCGAAATGTGCGTAACAGGCAGAAGGAGGCTTTTCCGACCCCATAAAGAATATATATTCTTGATCAGCATCAATAGCCGAGTCGATACAGCAATGTCCGTCTGTCGGTTCGTCTGTCCGGATGAACACCTGGATCTTTCAAGCTACAAAAGCTAAAGCCACCAAATTTAGAATGAAAGTCCGTCTTAATGTCAGGCAGATCAAGTTTATTTCAAATTTTTGCCACGCCCCCGCAAGTTGTAAAAAACTATGATCACCTCGGAAAAAATCGATGTTTTTGTCGAATATCTCAGTATCTATGGCACCTAGGAATACCAAATTTGATACGAAGGTTCCTAGACACTGCCTCATCGCAATGCCGCACACTGGGGCAGCGGGCCGAAAAGCGTGGCAAAAATCATTTTTGTGATGGTAGCGTTCGACAAAAAGAAAAATGAGGTTTGGTTAAAAAATGATCAAAACTGATAACTCCAAAATTTTTTTGAAATCGGTTAAAAATTGTGGGTGCTAGAGCCCCTCAAAGTTGACATATTTTTTTAAATGTGTGGAAGAAAGTAGACTTTGTTTGCAAGCAAGTAGCATTATCAGATCCACCCATTTTAAAAGGATTTCGAAGAGAATAGTTACAGTCCCAAAAAAGTTAAGCCTATTAAGTTTTACAATAAATGAAAATGTATGTTTTAAAGAAAAATGACAATAAAATGAAGTAAAGAAAAATAACCTTAAAATAATATAACCAAAAATGTTGGCATCAACATTAAGTAAATTTGTTCAGAAATTTGTCTTAAACATATTAAAATGTGGTACCAATATAAAAATAAGATTGAAAACAATAGTTTGTGATAAGAAATTGTATTTTAAATTTTTATTTTGTGTCTAATATGAGCAGAAACATTAGTGAACTTTGACCTTAAATTTTGAAGCACCCTGTTGACCGAACACACTGTTTTATAGCTTAATAAGTTTTTTTTTGAATGCTTGAATGCCGTTAAAAATTTTGGGCTGCCACGCCCCGTTTTCCCACAAGAAATGAATTAATTTTTAAACTTCAATGCCATTTTTAAGGCATTTGATCTTATCGTACGGTATTGTAATTTGAATATCGTTTGGAGACAAAGTATCCAAAACTATCCTGAAAGTTGCTTACAAATCGGACTATAAACAAAAGAGCTAGTACATACGATACAATATATCATATATCGATATTCAATACGATATGTAATTATAACTGCGACATGATGTTGAATGCGACAATTGGTCATTATGTCGATATCTATATCGTCAGTTCTTGATAATATCGATATCGAACGCGATATGTGATTTAATGTGATATTTTAATTAATATCGATATCGGTGTTTTCTTGGCAATATACATCCCTATTACAAACTGATGATTTTGTTTCAAAGTGTTTTATTGCAAATACTATTTATTGCAATACCTCAATATTGATTTATTAATATAATCATATAATCGGGAACAAAATGCCGAGAGTAATATTAACTAATTATTTTAATTTCAAATAAAATTAAAAACATTAATTTTAAATTATAATACGAGATTTATTTTTGCGGTTTGACTTATTTTTCTATTTTGTATGGAAAAATGCGCACTACTATAAGTACGGGGTCTTTTACAGTCGGCTCGCTCGACTGTAGCCTTTCTTACTTGTTTTACCTTTGTATGAACATAGAACGCCCCAAAGTGGGCGTGCCAAAAACAAAAACATACTTGTACTACTTGGGCATTTTATCTTTTATTTGCGACCTCTCGGGCCTTTCTAGCTCTTATAGTCTCTGAGATCCTTTTGTTCACACATACGGATATGGCTATATCGACTCGGGTAGTCATGCTGATTAAGAATATATATACTTTATGGGGTCTGCCATGCCTCCTTCTCCCTATTACATACATTCTAACGATTACAATATACCCTTTTCCTCTACGAGTAACGGGTATAACAAGTGAGAAAGGCTGATTAAGTTGAGCGAACCGACTGTAAAAGACCCCGTACTCCGTCTAGTGCGTGCATTTCCATACAAATCACTAATCTTCGTGTCTGCATACAAATCACCAATTTTCGAACGATTTGACTATGGGAGCTTAGGCTACAGTTGTCCGATACGGACCAAACATGGTGAGGTTAGTTATAATGGTACCATACACATAATGTATGAATTTGGTCCCTCTAGCTCTAGTCGTTTTCAAGTCATGGTGGTGTGAAATTAGTTTCTTACAATTTGCGGGGGCGGTACGGGGCGTGGCAAAAATTTGAAATAAACTTGCACTGCGTACATTATAGAAGCACTTTCATTCCAAAGTTGGTGGCTCTAGCTCTTGTAGTTTAGAAGATCCAGGTGTTCATACCGACGGACGGACAGACAGACAGACGGACATCGCTGTATCATCTCGGCTGTTGATGCTGATCAAGAATATATATACTTTGTGAGGTCGGAAAGCCCTCCTTCTGCCTGTCACGCACATTTCGCTTCAGACAAACCTAAAAGACCCCTATACTCTTTTTTAGAGTACGCGGTCTAACAAGTAAGTAAGGCTACAGTAGAGAGAGTCGACTGTATAAGACCCCGTATTCATAAGCAGTAGTGCGCATTTTTTCATACAACACAAAAAAAAGATCAACCAGATTGATTCCTATTTAATGTACATAATTAAATTTCCTTAAATGCCATGTTTTAAAAACATTTTTTGTGTAAAAATAAACCTCGTATTATAATTCGAAATTAATATTTTGAATTTAAGTTAGCATTAAAAAAGTATATAATTTAAATTGAAATTCTCAAATAGTTTTGAGAAGATGCTGATTATCTGCATTTACATTTAATAGTTCGATCCTTATGGTTAACATACAAGTACGAAAAATTGTAACAGGCATCTGTACTACTTAGACCACACTTCTAATTGCAGTTAATGTAAGTAAACATAGAAAGAACTTTTGCAAGCAAGTGTACACAAATAATTTGTTCATACACTTCGGCATTTTTGACCAGCTCGTTCTATATGTTGTAGTTGAGCTGGACCAAGTTTGGTGAGGACCCTTCTAATAATTATATACACATACTTTATGAGTTTGGTTGCGATCGCTAAGCTAACACTACATGTCTCCATACAATTTTTTTATTTTTGACCGATTTGTCCAATGGGAGCTATAGGCTGTAGTTGTCCGATCCGGACCAAACTTGGTGAGGATAGTAAGTCTGTATCGAGTACATATTTAGTCAGTAAATGCGAGAATCTTTTTATTTATGACATGCCCCATTAGCCCACAATGAGCCAAGAACTACACACACCTCGAAAAAAATGGACGTTATTGGCGAATATCTCAAATGGTTCAAAAATGGATCATTTGTATGAAATAATTTTGTTTAAATGAACCGATCTCAAACAAACTAAAACACAATTTGTATACCATACCACTTGTATATATCCTTACCAAATTTGGTTCGCTATATTCCATAGCTCTAATGAAAAAAATCTGTCGAAAAGTGGTAAATTGTATTACAAAACGCGCAATAGAATCAGTACGAGGACTTTTATAGTCTGTAAATGAATAGATCCTTAAGCCCTGAAGAACAGGTGTATACCTACATAATTTCTGTTTTTTTCTGTGTTTTGTGTTGCTGTTTTTGTTCTCTGGTTAAGACACTCGATAACAACCACTGTGTATGTCGTTTTGTTTGGTTGTTATCGAGTGTCTAAACCAGAGTGCTGCAACGAGTATACTCGAGTATGTTCGAACTTTTCAAAAACCATCAGATATTGATCAGCTCAGCGCGCTGTCTGAAAAATGTTCGAATCACAACGATCAGACGACCGTTTTCTCAATGATTCGAATCTGATAGCTCAATATCATACGATTCGGTCGTGATTAAAACTGACCGAGTAAGCGACGCAATGTGTCTGACTGTCTTTTCAGTGTAAATCGCTCGAGTAGCAAACATGTTCATCGATTCGCTTGCATTGCGTGTCGTTCGTAGAGTTGCCATTTTTGAGTATGAAAAAATGCTAGATCTGGACAAAAAAAGCTAAATCCGATTCAAATTTAAAAAGAAAATTATTTATGTATATATTTATTTTGTTCCTATACATTTAACAAATGCAAAAAAAATTTAGACTAATAAAAAAGGATATATCTGTAAAATATGTGCAATAGTTTTCCCATGCGCACATAAGAAAAATCTAGATCTGGCGGGAAACATTGTAGAGAGCAACATTGATGGTACACGCAACAAGCCTAAGATTTTTCTTATTTTGAGTGTATGCGTGCATTCAAGTATTAATATGTATGACATACCACACATTTCTCTTATAGTTAATTGAAGTAAAACGAATTGTTTTATTAGAAAAAAAGGGGAAAGAGCACTACTGTAACAGGTACCGTCAACACACCGATTCCCTTGGAGATTTTTAATCATTTAAAATATATAGTTTTTACATTAAACATTGCAGTTATGTTTGCTTAGCATATGCGTTTCAGCCTTCTTGTGTAACCAAAAAAAAACCTAACGGAAGCGTATCAGACTACCGCTGCCCATATTGCGCTAAACCCTTTTACAAAAAACAGTGTCGTCACACTCCTGCCAAACAAGGGAATTTCCAAAAGGTAAGCGCGTCTATGTGTAACTGTTGAGCGTTACAAAAATTGTAATATATCATTGTAGCACAGAAGAAATCTGCATTTTGGAAAGAAACACATTTTAACTTAGTAAATACATAAACTTATAAAAAGAATATATATTTTGTTTAGTACCACCGCTGAAAATATCGAAAAAATTGCATGCAAATTCTTAAAAATTCGTATGTCGCTTGCTTGCAACATGTTGTTCAACGGTAAAATACTAGAGTATATACTCGAGTAAAACGAGTTTAATCAAGCTTGCGGTTTGGACACAAAACGATCGAGTATTAAATTTGTTCGAACAAAACGATCACGAGTAAACGCAAGTATGACATTTTCCTAGGAAGTTCTCAAAGTTTTTATTGAGTGTCAAAGGTGTCGACGCACGTACCGAATTTCGGGCATATGCGCCATACCAAAAAAGTGTTCGAGAGCCATCTTGCGCTTTTGGAAGTTTATGGTGATCGTACTTTAACTCTTCGAACATGTGGAACGTGGTTTCGACAATTTAAAAATGGAGATTTCGACCTGGATGACGCCGCACGCTCCGGCAAGCGAAAATCATTTGATGATGCCGAATTGCAAGCATTGCAAATGATGGCAGAGCAGTTGGGAGGGTCTTTTCCAATTATGTAATAAAAACAAGAAAGAAAAGTACAGTCGAGCACGCCCGACCGTAGAATACTCTCTGCATTTTATACCCGATTATTTTAATAAATTCGATATCCGGGAATATCAACTGATAGTACTTGCAGTAAAACACGTTGAAACAAAAACATCTAATTGTATGTATGCACACACACATACATTTGGCATTATATGTATGCACGTACATATGTATGTGTGTATATGTAATACATATACAATTGGTCAGCACGGCCAGCATTCACTAGCAGCGCTGCCGCTAGCAAGCAGCGAAAACGTTCGCTCACATGTTTGTATGTTTCTATCTCGCTCGCACACATGCATTGGCATTGCGTTCAATTATAAACTTTGTTTCGTGTCTAGCTCTTTTGTTTATAAATCGTCCGATTTATCTGCAACTTTCAGGACAGTTTGATATATTTTGTCACCAAACGAATGTGAAATAACAATACTGTACGATAAGAACATATGCCTTAAAATCGGCATTGAAGTTTGAAAAATATTTTATTTCTTGTGGGAAAAGGGGGCGTGGCAGTTCAACATTTTTAATGTAAATTCATTTATGCCGTCTCCGTAGTTACTGAGATATTCGCCTGAAACATCAATTTTCTACGAGGTGTGTCTAGTTTTTTGCTCATTGTGGGCGAATGGGGCGTGGCATCAACAAAAAAAAAGATTCTTGTATTGACTGACTTAATATCGAGTCGATAGTGACTAAATTCAAACTTGTAGCTCTTACCATCTCTGAAATCTGTTTGTTCATACGGACAGACAAACAGACGGACATGACTATATCGACATGACTATATCGACTGTATTGACTGACTTAATATCGAGTCGATAGTGACTAAATTCAAACTTGTAGCTCTTACCATCTCTGAAATCTGTTTGTTCATACGGACAGACAGACAGACGGACATGACTATATCGACTCGGCTAGTGATACTTTATGGGGTCTGCCATGCCTCCTTCTGCCTGTTACATACTTTTCACAAACCCAATATACTCTCTCTTGCAGAGAGTATAAAAACCGAAATTAATTAGGAGTACAGATGAGTAACATGCCATCATACAAAGTTTCGTAAGGATTTTCAAAATCCGTTATGTGTAAGAGAATTTGTCAGATTGAAACTATTGATATATTAAGCCATAATAACATTATTAAACATACCTATCGTACAAGATATCACTTATTACTTAATTAATTTGTTTACTGATTTATAGCCGACGGGTCAGAATACAATAAATGCATGTGTGTTTATGGGTTCGGCTTCCGGTTTTAAGTAAAAACACGTTTTTAACAGGATGAAAGGGGTGTGCCAAGCCCTAAAAGCTTTTAATCAGTATCAACCCCAATCATGTTTGGAATAAGAAATTAGAGTGAAACAATTACGCACCTGTTCCTGACTGCCCGACAACTGCGCCACGTTCAGTTCGCTGGTAATGAACGGAATTATGAGCAGTCCACTGCCACAAGTATTTTAACAGTTAGTGTTTTTCATGCACCTAGTTTATATTAATTTATCTTTATACTGGTTTATAGCGAAGGATTCTTATCACACTCATATTTATAACTGATTTTCTTAAAGCTTATATCCAATTTTACTGCGTTATTACTTTATTTTTTAATTATTAGACTTCCTAATATTACACACGTTATACTTGGTGCCGCACTTTGGAGGTAGCTCCATGTTTTAAATTTTCAGTATTTTATGAGAACCAGAGAGAGCAATTTCAAGTCTTTCGACCGGAAAAACAAAACAATTATATAATAAACATAAACAAAACATAAACTTTATATATATACACATATATGTATAATAACTTAGCTAAGACTAGCAATAACTAAGTTACCCATTTCGGCTTTAGTCTGTGCCTTTTATAAGACACAATATTAAATTTAAATAATAAACATTTTAATTATTATTTTTTTTTTGTTGCAATCTGTTACATATGTATTTACAAACCCAGTACATTGATTTTGTTCGATCCAGAATGTTAAAAATCATATTTCTGAATTCTTCTAATCTTCAGCATTCATATGTATGTATATACATACCTGCATAAATACATACATACATATGTATCTACATACATATGTACGTATCTGCTTATACATACATACATACATATGTATGTATCTATATACACATGTATCTACATACATATGTATCTACATACATATGTATCTACATACATATGTATCTACATACATATGTATCTACATACATATGTATCTACATACATACATATGTATCTACATACATATGTATCTACATACATATGTATCTACAGACATATGTATCTGTATGCATATGCATATTTGCAGACATATGTGTGTATTTCTGGACATATGAAGATACATATGTCTACAAATATGCATACGTCTCTACACACATAAATTCATACATATATGTGCATGTAATCACAAGTCTCTATCTTTCAAGTTTGAATGATTTAATTTTTTTTTTATGTGGTGTGTTATTCAAAACTTAAAATACATCTGAGCTTGGTGTAAACAGCCAGTTATTTTGATTTTATTATATTCGAGACCTGTTTGTTCAGGACATGACAACTTTGTACATCGACTCGCCTATTGATGTAATTCAAGAATATGTACAAATTCTAGAATTATATGCAACAAAACATTATTTTTTCTACAGCACAATGTGGACACAAA
The DNA here is from genome assembly GCA_018903735.1 of Drosophila cardini. Classification (NCBI taxonomy): domain Eukaryota; kingdom Metazoa; phylum Arthropoda; class Insecta; order Diptera; family Drosophilidae; genus Drosophila; species Drosophila cardini. The sequence goes on along the minus strand of JAEIGM010000041.1, from coordinate 69,540 downwards.
AAGTCTTCTAGAAACACAACGGTTGATATTTTAAGATGAATGAAAAAAAATAAAATAAAACAATGTACATACACAAACACACACACAAATAATCGCATAAAGTCGCACGGACTGAGCGTGGGTAAACGCATATGACGACAATCAAAAAGTCGCGGAAACGCGCAACGCGCAGAAGCGAGAGAAACTCGTTGACTGAGTCTGAATCAATATAAAAAGTGACAACAGCTCACTTGCAACGTGTTTCGGCTCTGTTGCTGATGCTGGTCTGACTGGCTAGCTGAGTGCCTGGCTAAATGGTTCTGACTGTTTCTTCGCTCACTATGAACACCGACAACCGTACAATGTGATCAATTTCCAACGCTATACAACACACTTATACCACAAAATACAAATGAACAAGTACTCAAGTACTTACATTCACACATAAAAACACACAGGCTTTCACACTGCGGCCGCTCTCCTCATTCTTGTTTTTGTTGGGATGTGTGACCACTGCAGCGTGAAGAGTTGAATGGTAAAATTATCGACAAAGTAATGTACTCACTCTACACTGGGTTCACTTCATTTTACCACCGTGGGAGAAATAGAGACGGATATAATGTATATTCAGTGTTCACGAAGTTCTCTACAGAATAAGAGCTTGAAAAGAGGCAATGGTGCGTAAATACATCACCTTGTTAATAATTTCACCATGAGTCGACATGCACTAACACCTTTTGCACCTCATTTAACTTGGACTCGATTTAACTCATTTGAAAGAAAATTAACTTTATGCGACTCTTTTGCATGTGTGGTTCTGCTTTGTAAAGGCAATGTGTATGCATAAGAGTGAAGAAGATGTAGATATGTATATAAATATGTATGTGTTTAGTGTACATATGCATGTACCATTTTTGAGCAAGCGATGCAAGTGGCAGGTGGGAAAAGGGGTATACTTATGCATCTCAAGCATAAATATAAAAACCAAAAGCCAAAATCAAGCACAAATATTTAATAATAATTTAGCAAACAATTCTTTGACAGTATGTCAAATAGTGTGTAGAAGGTGTACGATTGCAATTTTTACACACTACAAACATGCTACATGCATATGAACATATGTCTTGATGAAACTTGGTTCCGGTTGCTATACATGTCATGGAAAGTATAAGACGAAAATAATGTTTTAGTGCAACAAAACCTGAGTTATCTCCCATATTGACTAATCCTGATTGAGTTTCGGACTATTATATGTATCATACAATTGGAACTAGACAAGGAATAAGTGTTTTACAATGCAAGAAACAGATAAATATTAACTATGCAGGTGTCAAATATTGTATTTTTATACTCTCTGCAAGAGTATATTGGGTTCGTGAAAAGTATGTAATAGGCAGATAAAAATAAAGTATATACATACATTCTTGATCAGCATCACAAGCCGAGTCGATATAGCCCCGTCAGTCTGTCTGTCCGTATGAACGAACAGATTTCAGAGATGGTAAGACCTACAAGCTTGAATTTAGTCAAACTTTTTTTTTCGATGCCACAGCTGTTGTAAACTTTGCCTCTTATCTCTTCCTCTCCAATTCCGGTGGCCTACTTCGAGATATGTTTCTTCAATTCCAGTCTGTTTACCACATTTAAATGTAAACTATCGTTCTACCTTTAATGTTCAACATTTTAGAAAACATTTTATATTGGTGTCTTTAGAGTTGTTAAAATAAACAACATTTTGTTTAACCTTCCCCAATAAACTTTCTAGGCATTATGTTCAAAAATTATACTCAGCAAAAAAATTTCGAAATTTAAATTCTACCCTAAAAATCAGAAATCAATAAATAAATGCTTTACATTTCATTAGACCCCGTACTCTAAAAAAGAGTGTAGGGGTCTATAAGGTTTGTCTGAAGCGAAACGTGTGTAACAGGCAGATGGAGGCTTTTCCGACCCCATAAAGTATATATATTCTTGATCAGCATCAACAGCCGAGACGATATAGCAATGTCCGTCTGTCCGCCCGTCTGTATGAACACCTGGATCTCCTAAACTACAAGAGCTAGAGCCACCAAATTTGGAATGAAAGTCCGTCTATATGTCAGGCAGATCAAGTTTATTTCAAATTTTTCAAAAACTATTTTTACACTATCATAACTTGAAAACGGCTGGAGCTATCGGGACCAAATTCTTACTTTATGTGTATAGTACCATTATAACTTTCCTCACCAAAATTAAGCCGGATCGAAAGACTATAGCCTATAGCTCCCATAGGACAAATCGGTCAAAAATTACTTATTTGTATAGTTATATGCGCACTAGAACGAGTACGGGGTCTTTTACATTCGGCTCGCTCGACTGTAGCCTTTCTTTCTTGTTTTTATTAAAAAATTCTTTGCATTTTTTTCATTTACTAGTTTACTTATTAAATTGTAATGTCAAATTGTAGTGTAATAATATCTGACACTTAATTTGAAATAGTTACTAGAAACAAGAAAGAAAAGTACAGTCGAGCAAGCCCAGCCCTAGAATACTCTCTGCATTTTATTCCCGATTATTTTATTAATATCGGTATCCGGTATCAATTGATATTTCTTAAAATAAAAACGCTGAACCAAAAACATCTGTTTGTATGTATACACATACATATATGTATGTGTATATGTAATACATATACCATTAGTCGGCACGGCCAGCGTCCGCGGGCAGCTCTGCCGCCGCACATACAGCGTAAACGTTCGTTCATATGTTGGTCTATTTCTGTCTCGCTTGCACACATGCATTGCATTTAAATATAAAGTTTGTTATATGCGTAACTTTCTTAATTATTGTTGGAATTTATGCAACTTTCAGGATATTTTAATGTACTTTGTCTCCAAATGAATTTCAAATAACTATTATGTACTATAAGATCAAATGCCTTAAAAACAACAATAAAGTTTAAAAATTATTTTATTTCCTTAGGGAAGGGCGCAGCTTATACTGGTGGAACTACATCCCCAGACCATGACGTGACTTCCGCCATGCTTTACTGTTAGCCTTAAAAATCTTTATTCCGAGGTCCGAATTGTGTTGACACCTTATAATCGTTGTCATATCGCTCCGAAACATATTCAATTTTCTCTCGTCCGGGTTGTGACGTCATCCCACCAGGTTTGATCCTTATTGGAGCACTCCTGGGCAAATTTTTCCGTCAACTTGTGATCCCATTCGCAGATCACTAATTTCCTTAGTGCAATTCGGCCGTTGTAGCCTTCTCTAATGATTGTGCGCCTTATTATCTGCGCTGAAACGAACATTCCATTCTCGGCAAAGAGTTCAGCCATCAATTCCGGAACACTTCGTCGAGGATTTGCCTTCAACTTCCTCACCATTCTGGACTTTTCTCGTTCGGTCAGTTTTCTAGGTTGCCCATTTTGTTTAAAAAACGCGATCCTGCCTTCATTTCGGAATCTCCAAACAATATTAACAACAGTGTTCGGTTTCATCTCAAGAATTTGAGCAATGTCAGAGAATGTCCTGCCCTCCAAATGCAACTGAGGATGATTTTTCGCTGCTCCAACGATGAATTTTTTTGTTTCCAGCCTATTTCAAACTGTACCCAGACAATGCAATATTGGCGTGGGTTTCTTCCTGAATAATGGATGCCATATGTCTCTTTTTCCGGGAGAACAGTTTTTGCACTATTTGAGGCTTTTCGGAGTTGCCACATGGTTCTTTTAATCTGACTACGCCAAAAAACCGATTATTAAAGTAAGGCTAAATTCAGAGGTTGTAACTTTTAATTAAATATATATATTTATGTGTTATATCTAATAACCTCATATGCACATCAATGGAAAGGTGACATTCTGGGCTTTATTAAATAATTTGAAATTTTTTGATTATGCCTAGATTTGTAAGTTTATTCAATGATGAAAGTTGAATAAAAGAAAAACCGAATATTAATGTGATACACTGTAATTTTTAATGACAATGCTTTTGTGCTGTCTCTAGGAACCTGCGATCGATTTTTTTGGCTCATTGCGGGCGAATGAGGCGTAGCATTAAAGCAAAAAAAGATTCTTGTATTGTCTGACTAAATATGGAGTTGATACAGACTAAATTTGAACTTGTAGCTCTTACCATCTCTGAAATCTGTTTGTTCATACGGACAGACAGACGGACATGGCTGTATCAACTCGGGTTGTGATACTGATCAAGAATATATGGTATATACTTTATGGGATCTGTCATGTCTCCTTCTACCTGCTACATACTTTTCATTAACCTAATATACTCTTACAGAGAGTATAAAAATACATTACAATACAACAAAATATGTAATAATTTTAACTATACTAAAAATCTAGACAGTTGACAAAGAAGAGAAGTTCTAAAGGGATTAAAGGAAAGCTTGTTGTAGTTACTACACAAGACTCGGATTATAGATAGCAAAGTTAGTAGTACAAGATTGAAGAAAGAGGGGAAGAAGGTTTCTAGTGGATCTGATCCGGACAGCGAATTTATATACACAACTTTCTTGATTATTGTCGGATTTTTTGCAACTTTCAGAATAGTTTGATATAATTCTGTACGATACGAAAATATGCCTTAAGAACGGCATGCAAATTAAAAAATGTTTTATTTCTTTTAGAAAAAGGGGGCGTTGCAGACAAAAAAAATTAGTGACATTGCATTTTTGCCGTCTATAGAAACCTGTGTATCAAAACTGGTATGCAGAAGTGCAATAGTTTCCAAAATATTCGCCAAAAACATAAATTTTTCCAAAGTGTTTCTGGTTTTTGGCTCATTGTGGGCGAATGAAACGTGGCAATAAACAAAAATTCTAGTACTGTCCGTCCGTTCCTTCGTATGAACACCTGGATCTTTTAAACTACAAGATTTACAGCCACGAAATTTGGAATGAAAATCCGTCTATGTGTCAGGCAGGTTAAGTTTATTTAAAATTTTTGCCACGCCCCTACAGTCCCCGGAAATTGTAAAAATTGTTTTTCACATCACCATAACTTGAAAACGACTGGAGCTAGAGAGACCACATTTCGTTTCAGATAAACCTAACAGACCCCTATATTCTTTTTTAGAGTACGAGGTCTAAAAATTATTTAAATTAAACGGATACTAAAAAAGAAAGTAATTAAGGCATTAATTCATTAATTGATCTGGGAATATAAAGAAAAGAAATTGGTCCGACATTTGTTTCAACGGTTGGGAAAAGCCCAGAAAAACCCAACCAGATCAAAAGACAATTATGCAAACAAACATACTCGAAAGATCTCTGATTTAAGGGTAAGAATGAATGGCAGAGACTCCATTTTCACTGCCCTTGAAAATCGGAGATATAACGAAGTTGGCTGTCAAGACAGACACATGAACAATACTCAAGAATGGGTCGGACTAGTTATGTATGAAGAAGTTTGGTGACGAATGGGTCATTAAATTCCTTAGACCAGCGTTTAATAAATCCAAGAGTTCCCTTAGCTGTATTAACTATAGTGGAAATATGATGTGTGAAACTTAATTTATTATAAAAAAGAACACCGAGGTCATCGATTGACAATATACGTTTTAAAGGTATATTGTCAATGTAATAGTTGGCTAAGTAAGGAGTCACCCTGTTAAACGTCATAAATAGGCATTTAAAAAAATTTAGGTTCAAGTGATTAGTGATGCACCAGTTGTGCATAGAATTTAAATCATCCTGAAGACGCAGATGAACTGGGGGATCCTTGTAAGACAATAATAATTTCACATCATCGGCATACACTAGTATGCGACAACGGTTTAGCGAAGAAGGAAGGTCATTTGTGAAAAGATTAAAAAATACTGGGCCTGGGTGATAACCCTGGAGAACTCCAGAAGTAACGAAAACAGATTTAGAGATGGCTGATCTAAGCATAACTCTTTGGGTCCTACTTGTAAGATATGAAGATATCCACAGAAGAAGGGAAGGTGGGAAGCCTAGACTGCTTAGTTTTTGCAGAAGAAGGTTATGATTAACAGAGTCAAACGCTTTACTGAAGTCAGTATGGATGACGCCAGTTTGCATTCTATTAAGAAAGGCCTAATTAACAAAAGAGGTAAATTCCAATAGATTGGTCGAAGTCGACCGATTCTTAACAAAACCGTGTTGGACAGGAGATAATTGACTTGCAGAGGAGTTGCAAAGCCGAAGTAATTATCTTTTCGAAGAGCTTAGGGATTGCGGACAACTTCGCAATTACCCTGTAGTTGGATATATCCGACTTGCAACATTCTTTATGCAGAGGGATAATGTGAGATTCTTTCCATAAGGAAGGAAAGACAGAGGATTCTAAAAAAAGGTGAAAAGGAATTGAAAGAGGTTTAATTATAGAAGAACAGCACTCCTTAAGCACGCAACTAGGAATGCTGTCAGGCACAGGAGAGAAGGAAGATTTTAAGTTATTAAGGGACGAGAGCAGGCAACTATCAGAAATATAAGGGAAAAAAAACGGAATTAAAGGATGGGAGTTTAAAAGGATAAGAGAAGTTAGTAGGCAAACTAGGGGTGTACGTAGACTGAAAAAAAATTAAGCAAAGAGATCGGAACCAGCCGAGTCTTCACTTACTTTAATGGTATTGAAGAAAAAAGTACTGGGTAAAGTAGAAGATTTGCGTTTAAAATTAACAAAGCTATAGAATTGTTTATGATCAAGCGCAAACTGAGACTTGCATCGAACGTGATAATTTTCACAGCATTGAGAATTAATAATGGTAAAGGCTGCATTTGGTTTAGAATAATGTAGTAAAGTCTAGGCTAGAGCGTGTCTTCTTAAACTTTTTAAAATATTTTGATTTTTTATTTTTTAAGTTAGATAGTCTTGGTGAAAACTAAGGAGATTTATGTGATACGGACTTTACAACACTATATGGAATACAGACATCAAAGATTGAATTTAATATGTTGTAAAAATACTCGACCGCTATGCTAATGTCATTCATGCCGTATAGTAAACACCAGTCAGTGGCAAAAATCAGTTGATTAAGCAAAGAAAAATTTCCTTTGCGAAAGCAACAGTGCGACTTGGAAGAGGAAGAAGGAGATGAATGGGTTATGTTAGAGATAGACAGGGAAAGTTCAAGAGTAGGATGAAAAGAATCTTCAGGAGCAACTACAGGAGAAGATATAGTGTCAATGGCACTGGATGAATCATTAACGAATATAAGATCCAGCATCCTGTTCAGACGATTAGATACATGATTGATTTGAAAAAAAGGAAGATTAATCAAGCTATCTAAAAAGTCGTTATTGAGTGTGAATATGTAATCAAACTTGTCGAAAATCGTCCAGGAAACATTTCGAAAGTAAAAATCTCCTAGTATTACAAAGAAATTACAATCACAAATGTGACTAAATATATCTTTGATGAAATTGAAATGCTGTAAATAAACCGGCATTTCTGAGGATGGAGACATATAAGAACAAGTTACATAAAGGGCAAATGACGAAAAAGTGACCTTAACGGCAACAATTTCAATTTCGTCTGGTGGTAAAACATCTATTATTTCAGCATTAAGAGAGGATGTTACTGAAATAAGAACTCCACTACCGCGTCAATTAAGACGATCGCGCGTAAAAAATTATAATTTCATGACATTATTTCATTATCAGATATGCTAGTATTAAGCCAAGTCTCAGCAAATGCTATAATATCAGAGTCAAAAGAGGAACTATTCTTATGTAACTGTTTTATCTTAGACCCAAAACCCCTAACATTCTGATACTGAATGAAAAGTTATTCGGAGCTTAGTGTTTATACTCTCTGCAAGAGAGAGTATATTGGGTTTGTGAAAAAAATAAAGTATGTAACAGGCAGAAGGAGGCGTGGCAGACCCCATAATGTATATATATTCTTGATCAGCATCAGAAGCCGAGTCGATATAGCCATGTCCTTCTGTAAGTCTGTCTGTCTGTCCGTCTGTCCGTCCGTATGAACAAACCGATTTCAGAGATGGTAAGAGCTACAAGTTTGAATTTGGTCAGTATCGACTCGATATTTAGTCAGTCAATACAAGAATCTTTTTTTTTTCGATGCCACGCCCCGTTCGACCACAATAAGCAAAAAACTAGACACACCTCGTAAAAAATTGATGTTTTAGGCGAATATCTCAGTAACTATGACACTTAGGAATTTTGACAATTTTGGTACGCAGGTTCCTAGAGATAGCGCAAATGCAATGTCATTCAAAATTTGCTGCCACGCCCCCCTTTCCCACAAAAAAAAAATAGTTTGCAAACTTCAATACCGATTTAAGGGCATATGTTCTTATCGTACAGTGTTGTAATTTCAAATTTGTTTGGAGACAAATTATATCAAACTATCCTGAAAGTTGTATATAAATCGGACAATAAACAAAAGAGCTAGACACGTAACAAAGTTTAGAATTGAACACAATATCAATGCATGTGCGCGAGCGAGATAGAAACATACAAACATGTAAGCGAACGTTTTCGCTGCTTGTCTAGCGGCAGCGCTGCCCGCGAATGCTGGCCGTGCCGACCAATTGTATATGTATTACATATACACACATACATACATTTGCGTACACATAATGTCAAATTTATACATATGTATGTGCATTCATACAGACACTTTCAATGTGTTTTAATGCAATTACTATCAGTTGATATACTCGGATAAAGATTTTATTAATATGATCAGGAATAAAATGCAGAGAGTATTCTACGGTCGGGCGAGCTCGACTGTACTTTTCTTTCTTGTTTGAACTTAAGTCTGGGGCCGCTTGGGTCGAACCACTAGTTGGAAGGATGACAGAAGTTGAGTGAGTTCTCTTTTTCTGTTTGAACTCGTGAACAATCATATGAGGAGGCCAAAACTTTGAATCACATATGATTGGAAATACAATATATCAGGGGACACACTAATCTTAAATTATGAGATTTCTCTTGGCTCAGAGAAATTAAATTTTGAAATTGAAACGTTACCTACACTGTAAGTAGAGGAGGCTGAAATATTATGGGAGAAGCAACGGGACGACTATTACGTCGACTAGGAGGGCTTTTGGAGTTTGTACTCGCAACATTGGAATTGTTACCAGGTAACACAGTTATATAAGGTGGTGAAGGGGAAGCTGCGGGGGTGGCAATAGAGCGACTGTTACGCCGAATAGGGGGACTCTTCGAGTTTTTACTCGTAGCCATTGCTCCATTACCAGCCACCAATTTAATCATGGATGATGAGGCGACTACGGGAGGGATAGGCATAGCCGGGGAAGTATCGTCGGAAGCACATGAGGGTCCGTCTGGTACTGGGGATGTTGAAGGAGGAATGGATGAATTGGGAGGTAAGGAGTTACAGGGAGAAGGAGAAAAGTATAGAAGGGTAGGCCCACTATGCAATGGTGTAGTAAGGAGTGAACCAGGTGGAAGAGGTAACGAAAGTTGTTGATGAGAACTCAACACTGTGTCAGGCGGAGTCTCGAATTAATAGTCACTACGCAAGTCAGCACTAGTATCAAAATCAGTGCTAAGCAGCTTAGCGAGTGAGCGCAATTTGAGGAATTGTTTTTTCACGGTATTGTACATACGTGAAAAATCACATTTAACCCAATACACACTGGGCATGACCATCTCAATCAACCACTACCTAATTTGGCAAAAGAAATGAAGTTTTCAAATTCACGCCCAGTGAGACCTGCACATTTAATGTGCATAATATTGTCGCACAGCCAACAGTGCACATAATTTGGTTGGTCACTGTCCCCAGATGGACCATAAGTGCAATTATTCTTTCAGCAGGCCATTTCACTCAAAATACTCTTTACAATATGGAGTGGAAACAAGATGAATATGAGCGTAAAATTTTGCTTCGATGTAAGTAAATATGCTTGAAAACAGAATTCACAAAACGTGCAAAAACAAAATATTAACGTAACAGTTAAAACAACAAAAGAAATGCGTGGAAGCAAGCGCAAAACATTATTATTGCTCAGCTGAGCAACAAAAAGGGAGCAAAGGGACGTTGTATTGGTGATATTTTGCCACAATCGTTTAAGGAGAAAGTATTTGTTAAAGTGGCGTAAAATGGCAAACCGATTTGACTTAATTACAAAATCGTCAAAAAAATTAAAACTAGATGTTAGTGTTAATCCGAGTTATTTCAGCACAAATACAACAAATATTGCTGACTTCTGGGGCAGTGATGACGACGACTTGGTATTGTTGGCTACATAGCTCGCAAATAACTGTCGACCGTTTTTTTTCTTGCGCTCTCGTTGCGAACACAACCGAAAAAGTTCGTACCCTCTCGCTCTCGCTCTGAGCAAGAGACTCTTGCTGTCTTCATTTATGTTTTCTGTTGAGCTGTTTTCATTGAGCTCTTTGTATTTCGGTCTTTCAATGAGCAGTGCGTAAAGAGCGAAACGAAAAGCGCTCGCACAGTGAGACTCAGCAAAAGACCGTTTGACCGAAAAACTCAAAGCAAACGGTCTTCACTTTTATTTTCGTTGTTGTGAAAAATAAGTAATATAATTTTGTTAACAGAAAAATTTAAATTTAGTTTCAAATATTTTTGTTTTTTTTTTTTTATATTCTATTTAGAAAATCATATTTTCACGATCGATTATAATTAACGATCGCAATTAATATATTTCGTCTGCAAAACAGACACTTAACGATTCGCTTGCCTATGCGTGTGAATGTATACCAATACAGGCGCAAAAGACCGTTTGCTTCATTGAACACGACGAAACGGTCTTGGAACAACCAGAACAGAAAAGAATAGAAAAAATACGGTTTCGCTCCGAGCGCGAGCGAGTTCGTTTAGGAACCGATAAATCGGTTGCTCGCTGAGTCTTTTCGTAAAGAGTCAGGAAAAGACACTTATTTGCAGACAACGAGAAACGGTCGACAGTTATTTGCGAGCTATGGTTGGCTACCCAACTTGATGAGAAGCAGCAGCTGCACCCTGAGGAAACCCAATTTAAAGATGAGGAATTAAGATTTAGTCAATTTGTATCTGGAGACAACACAAGCACACAACAAGCATTTAAAAACCCTGGGACTACTTCAAGCCAGTGTCCTGTGTCGATTTCCAATCACCTTCAAGATGTGAACCCGATAGAAATTATAACAATCAACAATACACCAAACTTGAGTACGAAGGAAATATTTCGTTCCAATCAAACAATCGTAGAAACCGATGGAACAGGCCAATGGACAGATTATTCGACCAGTCAAGTTACGGCAGATAGACGTCAACTGGCACAGGAACGCCAACTTAAATTCTTAATGGAGCGTGTCGATGTGATTAAAAAGGAGAATGCAAAATTACAAAAGGAAGTAATAAAATTCAACAGCCAAACCGTGACCAATGATGGTGAGGTCAGCTTACTACGCAGTGAGTTGCGATAGGCGCGAAAATTGCTTCAAGCAAGCAAGATGGATGAAATTGTTATGGCAGAAGAAGCAGAAAAGGACTGCAACAAGAAAGTTGCCGAAGTTTTTAAGCAAGTACTAGTTAAAAACGCAGAATTAAGTTTTGCAAGTGTTGAGTTTTCCGAGCATAAAATCAGAAGCTCGAAGAGCACGTATAAAGAAAATAATGTGTCGGCGGCCACTCATGTTGATTTTTGCCGAAATATGCTTCGAATGGAAAACTTATGCATATCCAGAACTTACGGAAAAGAAAATTTAATGAAGAATGATCAATATTTATACGAGTACTCCAAGGACACTCGCGTACCAAAGAAACAACGTAGTTTCTTTGAAATGGAATTGGAGCAGTTGATTTTCCATTAAAATCTCAACCTAAAACTTATGAACAAATTATTGACCGTCTAATTATGTCCGTTCGCGGCGTATTCACAGAGTTTTAGTCCTACGCCCAAAGTTTGGAACTGCCCCAACACTGTATGATGTATCCCTATCATCACTTCGATTTGCAACAAGATCAAAGTTCCTGTATGCGTCGATCTTTAATTCAGTACAATCCTTTGTACGAACGAGCAGTTCTATTACGTCGGTATATTCCTACTTTAGCGCTTATTTGCCATAGAAACTTTATCATATCCCAAGCATTGCTTGAAAAAAATGACGGAACTACCCTACTGCTACAAATAAATACTCAAGCGATAATCAAGTTAAGTTATTCATTAGAAGTATGTCACCATTTTGAAGTCATTGAAGCCACCGGAGCTTTTCTCCAAAGTTTACTTGTCCATGTAAATTCTGGAAGGATCCATATATGCAGCTTTCAAGAGGAATTACTATTTAATTTACTGAAACAATTAGTATTCACATGCCCCAGTCCATGGGTCTTTCAAAAGCTAAGTTTATGTATGTTGCTATGCACTCGTCAAAATCATCTGATATCGAAAATGTGTGTTAGTTGTACACATAAATCTTTTGCATCAAATAGAGTTCGTTCAGTCTATCGTTTTGGACCCAAGTCATGTCTAATACAGGTTTATGCAGGATTATTGGAGCTATGTATTCGTAGTGATGTGACACTCCAGTCAAACCACTTTAAGTTGTTACTCTGAATATGCGGTAATCATGTTCGTTTTGTTTACCAATGTTTTATATTGATGCCGGATTTTATTCTTAAAATGTTGCCACTACCATCATATGTCGATGACGAAAAATACGATGAGAGTGTAGTGACTAAAGTTGGAGGCCTACAGCCAAATGTTACATCAAGCCACAATGATACCGCGCCAGTGAGCACACCAACAAACTTGTCGGAACTACCTTCGGGGGTAGCCCAAGACCAATTGGCTCGAGACCAAAGTTGTGAATGCTACTTAAAACTCTGCTTAAGCGTTGTTACGCTAGTTTTTTAAATGATGTATCAGTGGATACAACAGGAGGAAAAGTCAAATATATTGGAAGTTAGCGAAATCTCACAAATCGCAGTACATTTGCTTATACTTATTTTTAGAGAGTATTATGTTCCAAACCTTTTTCGTGAACCTGAAGAAACAACAAAACACAATCTGTCGCTACTATGCAATTGGTGGAACGATTACAACCAACTTTTACACTTTGAAAATGCTCACGTTCTTTTCTTGAAACAACTGCGGGAGTTACAATTTATGATAAAGCCATTGCATCAAGAGTCAAATCCTACTAATCCCGATAATGACTTGGCCGAGTGGAGACGGTTTGTTAAAAATTCTGATGCAAATATTCAAAAGTATGAATTCCCAGATGCAAAATTAAACATAAAATCTCTATTTTCGCGCAAAGCCACAGACTACTTTAGTAATTTAAAAACGACTGGGTACAATGTTGAATAAACAAGTATGTTGCCTGTAGGCTATGCACTTAATTGCAAAAAAAAAAAAAAAAAAAAAAAAATGCACACTGAAACCGACTTTGTACAAACCAGATTTAGGTTATCACTTAGTACAAATTGAGTGATAAATAATAATATATTAAAATTCACAAATTTAAGCAGAAATAGTAAAATAAATAAATGAAAAATCCGACCGGCACAGCTGATAATCTCTTTCTCTCTCTTTTTCAGGAGTGTGGTCTAAGAAGTCGAGATACCTGTTCTTATTTTTCGTACTTGAATGTTAAGTATGAGGTCTGCGGTTCGAACGACGTGAAGGACATTTTAGTAACTTCCGTTATTTAGTTAAAAACTATTACATGTAAATGCAGATCGAAATCTGCCCAAAAGTAGGGCGTGGTGCAAATGTTAGGGTTCTGACGCTTGTGCGTGAAGAGCTCGCTCGGCCGTAGCCTTTCTTACATGTTAAAGCGAGAAAATGGTGCTTTTAGCGATGCGATCATTTTAACTTTTTAACAATTAACAATTCATGGATTGACGTTTTGATTAATCGAAGCTCATTCTGCGATACAATTAAATCGTTTATTAAAACAAAATAATCGATTATTATGTATCATTTGATTAATTGTGCCATCACAAGTCCCGATTGCATCAGTCGTTTCCAAGTTATGGCTCTCTGATAATTGTTTTTCACAATTTGCGGGGATGGTAGAAGACGTGGCTCTAGCTCTTGTAGTTTAGAAGATCCAGGCGTTCATACAGACGGACATCGTTATACCGACTCGGCTGTTGATGCCGATCAAGAATATATATGCTTTTTGGGATCAGCCGCGCATACTTCTGCCTGTTACGTACTGTTACAAACTTAACAGACCCCTCTACTCTTTGTTGGAGTACTGGGTCTAAAAATGATTGCTTCCCATTTTTTTCTTAAGTGTGCGGGATAGCTGTATGAAAAGAATATATAGGTACAACTGCTTGTCGTTTAGATGTAAAATCTCGTGTTAAAATCGTAAATGTAAAATGAGACTTACATTATTTATACGGATCCTTTGATTCTGTAAAGCACTCAATGGTACTTCAAAAGATTGAACTTCTCGGTTTCCGCATAATCTACTTTTATGAACTTTTAATTACTTTTATAACCTGATATTTTGAGCAAGAAAGGATGCTATAGTCGCCCCGCGACTTTAAGATATTCGCTACTCTGTTTTAATATGTTATTAACAAAGGGAAATAATAATAATAATAGTGTAATTGTTTAGGCGATGGACCCTAGTGAATTTGAGGCCTTGGTAAGCACAGAAAGTGTTCATACAAATATAATTTTAGAGAATTAATATTAAATTTGTCAGCATGTTTATATTATATTATATTATTTTCGACCCCATAAAGTGTATGTATTCTTGATCAGCATCAATAGCCGGGTCTATATAGCCATGTCCGTCTGTCCGTCCGTCTGTATGAACAAAAGGATCTCAGGGAATATAAGAGCTAGAAAGGATAATTCTAATAAACGATAAATGCGCAGCATTGTCTTATTCAGTAAATTGACTTTAAGGTGAAAACATACGTCATGCCACTGTATCCAGCGTTTGAAAATGCTCTGACATTCTTGTGTTCTTGTTTTTCCAGCATTCTGTGAGCGTCATTCTCCGTGTCTTTTCTAATTTGTAAATCATCCTTGCCTTCTTCGTTTCCTTTTTCGCTTTCTGTTTTCAGCTTCTGCTGAGCCGCTTTTGCGTAGCCGTACGCATACCAAATGCCTTCTTATTGTGATACAGCAATATCTGTAGTTTATTACGCGACTAAACTGAAAGCATCGTCAGAAAGTAGGAACGGTAAGCAAGAGCATTGCACAATTTTAATCTCTCTCGCTGCTATAGAGTAGCACTTGCAAGATCTTATAGTTATCGATTTTGTTTTGAAAACTAGGAATGTGTAGCATTTGTATTAAGAATTGTAGTATAGAATGAGTACAGAGCAAGACGTCTACAGTCGGCTTGTGTGCTGCCGGCCCTCAAAACAAGTCAGTTGCCTACCGCTAGTTTTATTAGAACAAAATGATACACTTGCTTAATTTTATATAAAAAATATATGATTATGTTTAACGCCTTGTGTGTGAAATCTTAATTATAACAAAACTTTAAGTGCTTCTATAAGTGTTGTAGTTTGGTTCATTCGCCTATTAATTCTAATTTACGCTTTTGCCACTATAGCGATGGTAAACTTTATTTCTTATAAAGGATTATCCCTACACGTTTATTACCTCATACCATATAGAAATTTTTTGACTTTTCGTCAAACTATTATTTTTGCTATCATCTTTAAATAGCATTAGGAGTTACATCTAGTTAGGAGCCCTAGAAAGGAAGGTTTTAAAAATGTTTTAAATTATACGCACTTGTTCATATATTCTGGGATTTATGAAGAGTATTAACATAAGCTGCTAAAGCAGATCTCCAGTAACCGCTCAAAGCGATGGAGTTTTGGGGCGAAATACATACGAATTTTGGTAACGTGTTATCTTGTATTTAATCTAGAATAAAAGCAAACATAAATTTATTTAAAACATGGCGGAATGCACAATCCCATAATTTGACATATATTTTGACCTAAAATTGTCTAAAAAACAATAAGAAAGACGCAGTACTCATTCAAGTGCGCGTTTTTATACTCTCTGCAAGAAAGAGTACATTGTGTTTGTGAAAAGTATGTAACAAGCTGAAGGAGGCGTGGCAGACCCCATAAAGTATATATATTCTTGATCAGCATCACAAGCCGAGTCGATATAGCCATGCCCATCTGTCCGTCTGTCTGTCTGTCCGTCAGTCCGTCTTTCCGTATGAACAAACAGATTTCAGAGATGGTAAGAGCTACAAGTTTGAATTTGGTCGCTATCGACTCGATATTAAGTCAGTCAATACAAGAATCTTTTTTTCTCGATGCCACGCCCCGTTCGCCCACAATGAGCAAAAAACTAGACACACCTCGTAAAAAATTGATGTTTTAGGCGAATATCTCAGTAACTATGGCACTTAGGAACACCAATTTTGGTATGCAGGTTCCTTGAGATGGCATAAATGCATCGTTATTAAAAATGTTGGACTGCCACGCCCCTCTTTTCCCACAAGAAAAAAATAATTTTCAAACTTCAATGCCGATTTTAAGGCATATGTTCTTATCGTACAGTATTGTAATTTCACATTCGTTTGTTGACAAAATATATCAAACTGTCCTAAAAGTTGCAGATAAATCGGACAATAAATAAAAGAGCTAGGCACGCAATGCCAATGCATGTGTGCGAGCGAGAAAGAAACAAACAAAAATGGGAGCGAACGTTTTCGCTGCTTGCTAGCGGCAGCGCTGCCCGCGAATGCTGGCCGTGCCGACTAATGGTATATGTATTACGTATACACACATACATATGTGCGCGCATTCATATAATGCCAAATGTGTCTGTGTGTGTATACATACAAACATATGTTTTTGTTTCAACCTGTTTTATTGCAAGTACTATCAGTTGATATTCTCGGATACCGACTTTATTAAAATAATCGGGAATAAAATGCATGGAGTATTCTACGCTCGGGCGTGCTCGACTGTACTTTCCTTTCTTGTTTTTATACAAATAAGCAATTTTTGACCGAATTTACTAATAAGAGCTATAGCATATGGTTTTCCGATCCGAATAAAAATTGGTGAGAATAGTAATAATAATATATTGTGTAAGTTTGGTTGAAAATGCCCATCTAAAACTACATGTCTTCTTACAAATTATTATTATTATTATTATTATTATTATATCCGACCAAATTGTCCTATAGGTCCGATCCGAATCAAATTTGGTGAGGAGAGTCAAAATTATGATATATGCTGGAGCGAAGGCAATGTAGCCTTGGAGGCTATCGGTGTTAAGTATAACTGTGACAGTGTTGTTTGACAGAAATGATGCAGCGGTATTGCGATAAGTATCACCGACTGTGCTGCTGTTCTTGGTGGCTGGGTCGATAACGATTTAGAAGACATCGTTTTTGGCGGGACCGAGGAGAAGAGCTGACAGCGACTCACTGCACTAAGTTTAATTACAAAAATAAACCCATTGTGCAAGTATTATTCAAAAAACGTGAGTAATTAACAACCAAGGAAAACCATAAAGAAACGGTTGCCCCAATATATACATATTATGTGTGAGTTTAGTTGTGATATTACATGTCTTCATACAAATTTCCTATTTTTGATCGATTTAATCTATGGGAGCTATGGGATATAGTATGATAAAATAACTATGAAGTACAAAAAAATTCGAACTACTTCAACCCCTTAAATTAATGAATTGCATGATATAAATCGTACAAAGCTTAAACGAGTGTATTCTGATCCTTGAACCCTTTTGCGTACTGATTCTACAAGTATTTGCATTGAATGATGACCCCGCTTTCCCTACTATATTTTATGAATTGATGAAATTAGTTCCGATGGCTGAGCAAAAGCTCTTCGTTTTGTTAATATGCGTATTGTGATAAAAAAAAAAAAACAGTCGAATCGAAAATGTGCATCATTATCCTTCAAAAATAGAAAATTCCTACAGGCTCCCATACATTTAACTTTCATCGGCCTGCGAAACTCAACGTGGCGTGAACGGTTTTCTTTCCTTTACAAGAACAGACTTTTTTTCTATCTTGAATATGTTTTATTCTTTAGTTTTTATCTTATACAAATGCTAATATAACAAATGTAACAACATATTACTTAGATATATCCAGTAGCAAAAATTGTCCTAATCTTAAATTACTAATCGATTGGTCAGACTTTATCGACGACATCCATAGTGATTGCACGACTAATCATAATAATAATAACAATCGATTACTTTGTTTCAATTAACGTTTTAATTGTATTGCAAAATGAGTTCCGATTTATCGAAACATGTTGCATCTGGGGCTGAGCAGAATCGAGTAACGATAAGTATTGGTGAAATAATCGCACACTGTTCTGCTCAGCTGGGTTGTGTGCGAGTGTGGCCATACTCTGCGAGGGGGAAAAGGGAACAAAGCGCGTTCGCTGGCGAAAGCCAGGGGTAAAAGAATAAGAGCTAGGGTAGAAGAGTAGGAATAAGGAAGGAGAGTTAAATTAAGAGAGAGAGAAGAGAGGAATATGAGAGGGAGAGAATAGAGGCCAAGGGCAGACGGCCGTTGATTCCAAGGCACCATTGCGAAAGATAACAAAATGACGCAAAAATTTTTAATTGCATAGCAACAGGTGGCCTTAGAGTCAGAAAGGAAGTTGGTTTTAAAGATCGGCACGAGGCAGTCGCGTGGCCGGATCGTCGTAAAGTTTTTTTCTTTTTGTGTGTTTGGTGTGCGTTTGTAAAAGTCTGGTGGTTATGTTTTTCTCTATGTGGTGTCCAGTGTGGTGTCTGTTAAAATGAAAATCCTAACTGAAACATAAAGCGAAGCGAAAAATCTCAACACAACACATGAAAATAAATAATTGTGAAACCACTGTGTGACAAACAAAACGTTCAACAAGTTAAAATTGTTAAATATAAATTAACATTTGAAAGCGACAGTCACTGTGACGATAGAGTCAAGGTGACACCACTGTTCAAATATAAAAGTTAAAAATAAATAAAATTAAAAGCGAAAATTTGCTTGACACCACCGTGCAACAACAATTACAACAAGACCGACAGTATTAAAGTACACTAAAAACCAAAAACAATTAAAATCCAAATCATCAACCAATACCAACAACAAACCGACACTAAAAGCTAAACTCAATACCAACAACAACATAAACACAACAATTGCAGCTTTCGCAACAACAGCTACAACGATTAAAACCAACAGCGACAACAAATGCTACTGGTGCAGCAGCAACAATTTTTTTTTTTGGTTCCCTCTTGTAGTGACAATAAATTTTGTTGTTATTTAATTCATCTTTTTATTCAAAAATTATTTTTTCGGTGTCTTATTTATATATTTATCTATAAAATTAATAAATTATTTATTGAGTTAATCATTTATTTAATTTATGGTTGTTTGTCATATCGTTTGGTTGGCCCTTTTTTGGTGTAATGTAAATTTTGGTAAAAGCCAATCTGATTTTGTTTTGGCATTGTCCGCCCCCTACGCCCCATTTGAGCTCTTAGGTCGTTTAGGTACCCCCTCCTTACACATACAAAGGTGAAAATGGAAAGACAAAAACGAAACAGACATGTATAAAACTTAAATAAAACTAATTAAGTAGACAAAAACTAGATAAAAATAAAACAATGAAATGGACACTATATTGTATATAGAAAGTTGAATAAAAAATGAAATAATATTAAAATTAGGAAAGTCTGCATAGCCTGGAGTTGTAGAGCTGATTTAAACATTTGAATAATGGGTGGCGCAACGAAAATTTTTGAATGTTGCCGCCACAGGTAGGGTGGGTACGTTGCGAAAAAAACATCGGTGCCGCCGATAGAGATGGCCGATAGTTGTTTGTATATCGAGTGTTCGTGTCACGTAGGTGATGTAGAGGTTCCCCAATGGATTGGTTAACAACCCCGCTCTGAGGCGAAAGAGCTAGCCACGGTAGCCCCAGGAAGGACAAGTCGAGTCGTAACAATATGGCGCCCAAACTGGAAATGGAGCTCGACGAGACGCGCCTTGTCGTAGCATACGACCCAGAAAGAAATAAATAACACAAAAGATTGTCGAATCTCACGTCTTGGTATGCCTTGGTTTGCAGATTGGTCCTAAGCGAAGTCTTGTTGGGAGCGTTTACGCTCGCCTTCAACTGCACATGAAAGATACGACCTGCAAACCAAATATCTATGTAGTTTTGTTTAATTTTAAATATAATGTAAAGTAAAGCGTGTTTTGTGTTTTCTGGTACTGGTTGTCCGGCCAAAACTATCGGCTAATCATGGTGGTCCGTGCTGGGTTTGAAACTCCAGCACGTGATGCATCGTGACGACGATGGTTGGCTGGTTGGTGGTGTATAGTGGCCTATGGTGACCCGTACAGGGACTAACTCTGGTACGCGCTGCATCATTGGGCACTATTTCACCGTGGGCAGCCAGAACCAAAGGAAAACACATTAAAAAGTAAGCCTGGCCCACGGAGATCCCCTTACTGTCGATCGTCCGCTTAGCTAACGATCTGACATGTCGACAGACCTCTCATGTTTTGTTTTTTCGGGCATTGAATGTTTGGCTATTCTTTATCGAACCGTATGGTTGACGTAGGTTTAGTCAGCTCGAACTTTATTAAAAAGTTATTATTATATGGTATATGTTATCTGTTTGTTTATAATTTAATAAACGTTTGCTTCCGATATTGCTTAATATTTGGTTATTTATATTTATTATCTGATAATTATTTAATTATAGTTATTAGTGAATACTTATATATTTATAATTATTAAAGAATATCGGTCTGTTTATGATTGTTATTTAGTAAATATTTAAAAATGGTTTTTATTTAGTATTTATTAATTTATAATTATTCTGTGATAAGTGTTTATTTAAAATAGTATTTAATGAATATTGAGTAGTATACATTATTTAATAATTGTTCATTGATAATTATTACTTAGTGTTTATTTATTTATATTTTTACTTAATATTTGTTTGTGGATATTCATTGCAAAATATTTATGTATTTATGTTTATTAATTAGTTATTATTTATTTATATAATTTTTTGTTTTGTCATTTATGATTTATTTATTTATATTTGTAATTTATTATTTTTAGACCCCGTACTCTAAAAAAGAGTAGAGGGGTCTATTAGGTTTGTCTGAAGCGAAATGTGCGTAACAGGCAGAAGGAGGCGTGGCCGACCCCATAAAGTATATATATTCTTGATCCGCATCAACAGCCGAGACGATATAGCAATGTCCGTCTGTCCGTCCGTCTGTATGATCACCTAGATCTTTTAAACTACAAGAGCTAGAGCCACCAAATTTGGAATGAAAGTCCGTCTGCTTCGCGAGCAGATCAAGTTTATTTCAAATCTTTGTCACGCCCCTTACCGCCCCCGCAAATTGCAAAAAACAATTTTCACATCACCATAACTTGAAAACGACTAGAGCTAGAGAGACCAAGTTCACACATTATGTGTATGGTACCAATATAACTATCCTCACCAAGTTTGATCTGGATCGGACAACTATAGCCTATAGCTCCCATAGGACAAATCGATCAAAAATAAAAAATTTGTATGAAGACACGTAATGTTAGTTGAGCGATCGCAACCAAACTTACAGAGAATGTGTGAATAATTATTAAAAGTATCCTCACCAAATTTGGTCCAAATCGGACAACCACAACATATAAAATAAATTAATCAAAAATGCTGAGTTTTATGAATAAATTGTTTGTTTACACTGCTTGCAATAGAAGAAGAACACAAACTGCAGCAAGCAGTGCAGTGTGTTAACTAAACAATTATTATAAAAGATTTAACTCTACGTTTAGCTACTGCGAGGTCAATAACGAGCGTGGTCTAGGTAGTAGGGATGCGCGCTTCGTACGTGTTGGTTAGCCCAGGGTCCCGGGTTCGAGTCCAGTCAGTGACAAATGCTATTTGTTTACTTTTTAAATTTTAATTATTTACATAAACTTCAATGCGGAGTGTGGTCTAAGTAGTAAAGATGCCTGATCTAATTCTTCGCACTTATATGTGAACCCGGGATCATGGGTTCGAGCGCCGTCAGGGACATTTTATTAATTTTTGTTATATAACAAAAAAATATTACATGTAAATGCAGATAGTCGAGCACTTTCAAGAGAGGGGCGTAGTGCAGTTGTTAGTGCACTGACGCGTGGGCGTGGAGTCCGAGGTTCGAACCCCGTTAGTGAATTATTTTGATTATTTTTTTTTTTTTTTTTTCAATTCAAATTTAAAATTAAATTTAAATTTAATTTCAAATTGTAAAACACGGCATATTTTTAAAATAAGCCAAGTAAGGAAATTGTGCATTTAATTGTGTATATATTTACATACATTTGTATATAAAAATGTATGTATACAAAATGTGAATCACTCCGTTTTTCTTGTTTTTCGAATGGAAAATGCGCACTTCTGTGAGTACGGGGTCTTTTACAGTCGGCTCGCTCGACTGTAGCCTTTCTTACTTGTTTTGCTTATTATTTAATTATTATTTATTTTTTGTTCATATAGGGGGTCCTTTTAGTTGTTATTTATATATTTCTTGGCAGAACTTTATTGAATATTACAACCATGACTGAAGGAGAAGGGGCGCACGGGTATATCACCCGCCAAAAAGAGGGGGATGGCGCACTGGCACGAACACCACCGCCGGAGACGGCTAGGGTAAAAGGAGAGGAACCGAAGCCACAACTGCGATCGGAGGAGGCATCAGCTGTGAATGGTAGGCTTGCCCAGGAGCATCTTACCTTCATGAAGTCCCAAGCCGATGCCATATGCCAGACCATCCAGGAAGAGATGGGGCTAGGCTTCATAGAGGTGATAAAGGCGATTATTGACGTCCTACGTCCGATCGCGAGTCAGTTGCCTCTCAAGCGGCAAGAGCCGACAGTAGCCGGGGTATTGCCACGTTTCCATGCAGGCTCCAATGAGGATGAGCTAATGGCATTTGACGATGTTAGTTAGGTGCAGCTTTGGGTACGAGGAAAAGTGGAATTTTGGCGGTAGCTCCACCCAATCCGCTTTCGAACCACCATGAATGGCAACGCTTAAGCCTGTTTAGGCCAGCCGATCCGCAAACGCGGACATGGAGAAATCCGACGACGGCTCAGTGGAGGGCTGAAGACAGACGGGCCGACGAGTACCCTGGAGACGAGATGGCTGTGCGAACTGACGAGCGTGTTTCAGGCAGGCAGATGTAGAGTAAGATCGAGAGATGCAACGTGTCTTTCGATGTGAATGCGAATAATTCGTTCGTGGAGGATTTCATATTCCGCGTATAGTTTCTCCAGCGCCAATATAGGTGCCCGTGGGATGACGTACTGTGCTGTTTTCACCTCCTCCTATAAGGAAGGGCCAGGGACTGGTACTGACGTACACGTGCGGCAGTTTCGAGTGGATCGGTGGGACGAGCTGAAGCGTGCGCTATTGGCAGGATTCAGGGGAACTCAATTGGAGCATGACAAAATGCACGAACTGATGCGGAGGAAGCAAAGCGGCAGTGAAAGTGACAGAGAGAGCTATGCGGAAGCTCGCATCGAAGTTGCGAGAACCCCTTCCAGAGGCTCCCCGACCACGTTTTCAGGGATTGTCTGCCCAAAGAGCGAAAGGTGTTTTGCTACCTATGTGGCAGACCCGACACCTTTTGTCCACAGTGCCCTGAGCTCCAGGAAAAGTCGCAAGGGTTCGAGGAAGACGTGAGGCTCGTACCGCCAAGAGAATCCCGAGAGGAAGTAAATTTAGGTTTGGTACGAAATATGGATATGTGTAGTCCATTAGAAATAGGTTTGGTAGCGAGTAAGGATACATGTCTTCAAATAGATATAGGTATACTAGGAGAATAGATTGATTGTCGTCCGATCGTTGATAAGGATAGCGCTAGTAATAGGAACAATTTTCGTTTGTTGCCGTATGAAGAGATAATCAAAGCGTACCTAAAGGCCCGCAACAGGATTTTCGACGATCGTTTGCTCGACGGGATGCGACTGGTGACACGAAGGATGAAGACGGCACGCGAAAGATTTCAGAGATGGCGTCGAGTCAAGGAGCAGGTGGTGGAGGCCGTAATTGAGCTTTTGGTCTGATCCTTGCGTCTTCGCTAAGGTAAGGCTCCATGGACTACAAGTGCGTGTCTTACTTGACTCGGGAGCAATTGTGAGTCTACTCGGTAAAGGATGTCGCGAGCTGGTAGACGAGTTGGACTTGTCAGTGAAGCCCTACGTGTCGTCAGTGCGCACTGCGTCGGGAGACGATCGCTCGATCATCTGGCGGTCGAGTACCAGGGAAAGATTAGGGAAACTACCTTCTATCTGTGTCCTTATCTAGAGCAGGCAGCCTATTTTGGGATCGATTTCTGGCACGCTTCTGGTTTAGCTCCAGAGGTGGTCGGAACTAAAGCGCCAGAGTCGAAACTCGTGAGGGAAGTCTCTGCGATGACGGCAAAAATTGCCCATTATGCAGACGACGAAACCGAGCCGGAAGCGTAGGCCGGAGCAGGAGGCAGCCATAGAAGCTGTGGAAAAGTTTGTGGCATTCGAGAAGGTAGGACTGCGAAAGACGACGGTAGTAAAGCATAAGATCGAGTTGGTGGCAGGAACACAGCCGGTGAAAGATCGTTATTATCCTTTGTTCCCAGCAATGCAGCAGGTGGTATGAGTCGAGATCGACAAAATGAGTAACTGTACTACAGTTGTACGAATGCCGGATAAAAATCGGTTCCGTCTCGATGCCCGGAAGCTTAATAATCTGTCGATCTAAAATGCCTATCCACTAACTTCTGTTAAGGGAATCCTGTCTCGAGTCGACCAGACGTACTATATCACTAGCGTCGATCACAAATTCGCCTTTTGGCGGATCGAGTTTGAAGAGAAGAGCAAGGCATGTACGGCATTCACGGTACCGGGTCGTCCGCTGCATCAGTTTAGAATGATGCCATTTTGATTGTGCAATGCAGATCAACGCCTCTGTCGCTTGATGGACAAAGTGATCCCATCGAAGCTGCGGTCGAATGCGTTCGTGTACCTGGTTGATATTCTGATCATTGCTCCTGAATTCGAGACGCATTTGGCGTAGGCATAGGGTGACATGGGGTGGCATAGGGTGGCGAAATAAATAAAAGCGTCAAATTTGACGATAGGTTTGAAAAAGTCGAAGTTCTGTTTAAAGTCGCTGAGGTATCTGGGGCTTATTATAGGCGGAGGAATAATGCGGATAGACCCAGCGAGGGTAACAGCCATAGAGAACATTCCTGTACCTAGGTCGGTAAGAGAGGTTTGATCTTTCCCAGGCATGGCTGGATGATATCGGAGGTTCGCAGCTATAGCAGTTCCCTTGACAGATGCGTTGAAGTCGAAGGGAGGTAAGAAGTTGAGCCTTGGCGAGATAGGAGCTAAGGCAGTCCAGGCATTAAAGAATGCTCTGACAACGGCCCCCAGAACCTCCGAGAGAGGTTCTATGTCCAATGCGACGCTTCACAATCAGGAGTGCCTGCAGAGCTGTTCCAACTGGACAATGCTGATCATGAGAGACCGATCGATTATTTCTCTGCCTAGTTGAATAAGCACCAGCTCAACTATTCAGTGACTGAAAAGAAGTACTTAGCGGCGATCATGGCGATTCAGAAGTTCAGGCCCTACATAGGGACACGATTTCGAATGTTAAGTTTCGATCATGTACTCATGAATAGTATCAAAAGAAAAGCATCGTACTAATAAATATATCGAATCAAAAGTATTAAGGTTGGTAGGTATCGAGTATTTATATATTGGTCAAATGTTTATTGAATCCACGTTAGATTTAGGAATTAAAAAATTAAGCATTAGGTTAAATATCGCGTTCCTCCTCCGTAAAGTTTGTCAAGCCGTTTCGATGAAAGTTAGTTGCGAGTTTTTGTAATAGTACTCCCAGCACAGATGTCGCAGGAATTTAGGTTACTACAATATATTAAACATTGTTAACAATTTATTTAAAAATACCGATTTTTACAACTCAGAAGTGGGATACCCAATTATTAGTGCAATTCTGCCGGACCATGGGATCATTTCATAAGGCCTCTGAGCCGATCGACGCTCTAGATGCTGTCTCGGCTGCTGAGCCCACCACCGTTCCATCCTGCTGCTGTTGCCTTGCTGGCCGCCGCTGCAGATGCTGGCTCGTGAGCCGAGCGTGGCTGCTGTTTTGTTGCCTGCCTTGCTGGTTGCCGCCCCAGTGGCGGTCCCGGCTACCGCCTCACCGATTGCCATTACGCCTGCTGCTCCGCTGACTGTTCACAATTCACTGACTACCATTTCGACTTCTGCCCGCCCGGCTGCTGCTCCAACTTCTTCCCCGCTGGCAGTCTCTCAGCTGCTGCCTCTGCCGCCGCTGCGTCTTGCCAGGCGCTTTTTCCCCTTCGTTCTGCTGGATGCCGCCACAGCTGTCCGGATGACTTGTACGGGTGACGCCATGGCTTCTGCTGCCTCGACACTAGCGGTTATCCTGCAACACCCGATGACGCTGCTCCAGCTAATGTGACTTGATGGACCGCTCTGACTGCTATCGACGTTTGTTATGACTACTGCTTTGGAGGCCTATATGGCCAACCTTTACGCTATATCCACTGATGTTGTGGCTCCTGTTGTTGATGCTCCTACCGTCCCCGTTCATGCAGCAAGTGTTGTTCGCTGCTGTTTGTGCTTCCGGCACCATCAGATTGCTCTGGCCATCATCACAGTGCTACTCCAGACGACGTCGCAGTTGGTACTTCTAACGTCATAACTGTTACTATGTCTTCCATACTGCTATTGCTCCCTTGCGGTCACCGCGCCCACCGATGTTACTCCTAAGTAGAATGACGGCCGATTCCCTGTCAGGATGGCCGAGTTGTAAGGTATGTCGATTAAGCGAATGTCAATAATACATGTAATGTTAAGTTACCATCGTTTTTGGAGAAGCTACCTTGAAGTTCAAGGCTTGAACTGAAGCAACGTGTATCGGTGGTACATAAGTGTTATCAGAGGGTCGAGATGTAAACAACAAAAGCGCACCAGACTGCCGAGCATTCCATGATAAGACGAAGAAAGTTGCCGAGAACCTTTCCAAATCGATTGTCTGGTGCCATTAGTTTTCATTAAGATTGCTCGATTTCAAACAAAAGCAGCAGTGCAAACATCATTGCTTTAGTGCGATTTTTCGACTAAAATAAATACAATAATGATGCCGCATGCACCAATTTCCCGAGATCTAACCCCATGTAAATTTGTGCAACGATTGATGAGGTAAAGACAGCATCGAACGAGGCACTGAATATAATCACAAAAAACCATTTCTTGAAGTGCTTCAGGGGTTGGAAGAAATGTTGGCATATGTGAATAGTAACTAACTAAAATTACTTTACAGGAAAAATTAGGACTAAAAAATAAAACAACAAAGAAAAGTACAGTCGAGCACGCCCGACCGTATAATACTCTCTGCACTTTATTCCCGATCATTTTAATAAAATCGGTATCCAAGTATATCAATTGATAGTTCTTGCAATAAAACACGTTGAAACAAAAACATCTGATTGTATGTATACACACACATATACATTTGACATTATAAGTATGCACGCACATAAGTATGTGTGTATATGTAATACATACACAATTGGTCGGCACAGCCAGCATTCGCGGGCAGCGCTGCCGCTACACAAGCAGCGAAAACGTTCGCTCACATGTTTTTATGTTTCTGTCTCGCTTGCACACATGCACTGACAAGGCGTTAAATTATAAACTTTGTTACGTGCCTAGCTGTTTTGTTTATAGTCCGATTTATATGCAACTTTCAAGATAGTTTGATATACTTTGTCTTCAAACGAATGTGAAATAACAATACTGTACGATTAGATCAAATGCCTTAAAATCGGAATTGAAGTTTGAAAGTTATTTTATTTCTTGTGGGAAAAGGGGGCGTGGCAGTTCAAAATTAAATTAATGACAATGCGTTTATGCCGTCTCAAGGAACCTACATACCAAAATTGGTGTTCCTAAGTGCCACAGTTACTGAGATATTCGCCTAAAACATCAATTTTTTACGAGGTATGTTTAGTTTTTTGCTCATTGTGGGCGAATGGGGCGTGGCATCAACAAAAAAAAAAGATTCTTGTATTGACTGACTTAATATCGAGTCGATAGAGACCAAATTCAAACTTGTAGCTTTTGCCATCTCTAAAATCTTTTTGTTCATACGGACAGACAGACAGACAGACGGACATGGCTATATCGACTCGGCTTGTGATGCTGATCAAGAATATATATACTTTATGGGCTCGGCCACGCCTCCTTCTGCCTGTTACATACTTTTTTTTCACAAACCCAATATACTCTCTCTTGCAGAGAGTATAAAAAATGAATGAAACAAAATTAAATTAAATAAAGATAGGTAAATATATATTAATAAGGATAAAACATGTTAAATATAAATGTAAATATATGTGTCTAAATTTGTTAAAATGAACATGTGTGAGTAAGTTGTTAATAGGAGGGGGATTGCATAGCCTGGAGTAATAGAGCTGACATAAACATTTGTTATGGGTGGCGCAACTAGCAATTTGAATGTTGCCGCCACAGGCAGGGTGGGTACGTTGCGGCAATAATATCGATGCCGCCGATAGAAATGGCCGATAGTTGTCTAGTGTTGTTAATGTTTGCGTAATGTAGTAGTGGTAATGTCGAGGTTCCCCAATCGATGATTGTGGATTGTACGCTCGGTGGGCATTAGTTAACAACCCCGCCCTGAGGCGAATGAGCTAGCCGCGGTCGCCCCTGGAAAGGCAAGCCGAGTCGTAACATATGTCAATTGATAGTGATTGCCCTAAAACACGTTGATACAAAAACATCTGTTTGTATAAATTCACATACATATATAGTACATATGACATTACAGCATATATGTAATACATACATACATACATACGTATGTATATATATGCCATTGGTCGGCGCGGTTAGCGTCCGCGGGCAACGCTGCCGCTACACAAGCAGCGAAAACATTCGCTCACATGTTTGAATGTGTCTGTCTCGCTTGCACACATGCATTGGCAATGCGTTCAATTATAAACTATTTTACGCGTCTAGCTCTTTTGTTGTATAGAGTTTTCAGGATAGTTTGACATAGTTTGCCTCCAAACGAATTTCAAATAACAATGCCCTAAAAACAGCCTGCAAACTTAAAAAAATTGTATTTCTTTTGAGAAAAGGGGGCGCGGCAGCCCAAAATTTTAAATGACATTGCATTTATGCTAGGGTTGTTGATAATATATCAAATATCAAATATATCGATAATTTTACAAAAAAAATAAATATTTATATCGAAATATTTTTTTCCCTGATATATCGCATATCGATATTATTTGGAAATATATTTTTTGATATTATGGCTGGTCACACTTCACTTAAAAATCTTAAAGAAAGATGAGCTCGGCAAAAAACTTTTATACAAAAATAAACGCACAAAATGCCACCTGCAGCCTTTGTTCAAAGGTTATCAAATCAAGTGGTAACACTAGTAATCTCCTGTCACACTTGAGGAACAAGCACCCGGAAGCGCATTCAACATGTGTTAAGGTAAGAAATATGTAATGCCAGAAAAGTCTCAGGAATTTTGCCGCGCAATTTTTTGACAGTGTGTGTGTGCGCGCGTCACTAGGCCTCTATATTCTTATGTATGTGTGTATACGTGTATGTGTATGTTTCGCCAAATACAAACCTGTAATTCATTTTTCATTGTTTAAAAAATGAAATGAAGTCTTTTAAGTTTTATTATTTTATTGTATCCTTACTTCAACCTTAAGATCTCTTTAATTGGAAAAAGTTTATTGTTTTATTTTTAATTAATAAACCAAAATTAGAATGCATTTAAAGTTAATGTTATTTTGGCGGGTTTACGATTTTTATAGAGAAATAGAAAAAAATCAGAAATATCCGATATATCGATATATTTTGGTGATAAATATCGCAAAAGACCTGATGATATTTTTAAACAATGATAATCATCGATACGATATTTTTTACACATTTTCACAACCCTAATTTATGCCATAACTAGGAACCTGCATACTAGCGTTGGATTGTTCATGACTGAGTGAACAATAAAGAGTTGTTCACCAAACTGAACAACTGACAATATTAACTTCAAGTTGTTCTTTTTCGCTCACTTGCTCAGTTTTGCTCACTTGCTCAATTTTACTCACTTGCTCCCATTTGCTCAGTTGTTCTTTTATGCTCAATTTTGCTCCGAGCTGGCTCCATAGTTCTTTAAGGGCATTTTGCGTTGCTGTTTATATCTGCGTTTGTTTTGGTTCAAATTTTCACTTTTGTATTAGCGCAGGAGTAAAACAAGTAAGAAAGGCTACGTTCGAGCGAGCTGACTGTAAAAGACGCCGTACTCATTCTAGTCACAAATTTTTTGATTAATCGAAACGTTGCTCGATTAATTGTTAAAATATTCTCATAGCTAAGAGCACCATTTTCACGATTTAAAAAAATGAATTTTCAAGATCGGATTGTATCGATTTCAGTTACGAAACACACGAATGGAAATAGCTGAGCTTTCAGACAGAAATGAAAATCAAGAACGCATAAGTAGATGAGCCGCTATCTACTGGATATACGTTCTGTTTATCAGAAGTATATTTCATAGCTTGTCGGTATTGCTTTCTTATAAGTAGTTCAGTACCAGTAGGGCGTCTTTTTTTCACAGGCTTGTATTTTTTAACAGAAAAATGGACAGGCGTATTACTGAGCACCTGTTCAATATTTAACAAATGAATATTCTATGTTTTTTATGCTCTTTAATATATTTCTTGAATTTTCTTTTAATCATTTGATTAATCAGTTATTTTCATTTTTATCCGATTAATTGCCCAGCTTAAATTAATCACATGATTTAATAATCAATTAATGAATTTATTTTACCCTCACTATGACTGATTAAATATCGATGAAACTGAATTGCTAAATTTTAAAACAATCAAATCACTTATAAACAAGAAATAAACTACGAACGGGCTCTCCCGACCGTAGGAAATGTTGTAAGAGTATGGGAAATGGCTCGGATCAACTAATGTGCACATGCATCTAATGTTAATTTAAATATTGAAAAAATGTCAAAAAAAATTTAACCGGATCTGGACTCTAATCTACATTTTCCGTTTATCTACACAGCTTGCACCCCAGAACACCTTCACGTATACCTTTTTAATAAATTAAAGAATTTTCCACCGATTTGTCCTTAAGGGAGCTATAATTTATCTGATCCGAACCCATTATAGTCAGGGTAATTCTTATCGAGAAACGTTTTTTACAATTTCTGGGTATGGTAGCTGGCTTGGCAAACTTTTGAAAAAAGCTTGATCCGCCGGACGCATATCCGGGCTATCATTAATTCATTGGTGGCTCTAGCTAGAGAGACAGATTGACAAGCCTTACAGACCCAAGAACTATTTTTAAAAACAGGCTCTAACAAAAAGGCTGCAGACCTCGTACTTTTTACGCTTTATTTCAATACAAGAAAGCAATCTTCGAACAATTTGGGAAAGGATAGTTATACATATACATAATATACATATGTGAGAGTTTCGTTGAGACCGAAAATTTTACTCGTGTTATCCTTTCATATGACATATTTATATTTGGCTTATGTTCGCCATAAAATATAGCTGTCCGATCCTAATTATTGGAATGGAGGAGAGCATACAATGTAAGGTTATTGATTGCGACTAACTTGGCGGACACCAAGGATGACACTTGTAACTCTGCACCCGTCAAAGCCAAAGTGCAAGGATGGATCCTTATCCATTAATAAGGTTTTGGCATAGGACTGGATACTCATCCATAGAAAAAACACACCATCAGTGCAAGTGTGCAAGAAGATCTTCGGATAGGAAAGAAAGAAAGAGAAATACAGGAGCACGCCCGATCGTGTAATACTCTACATTTTATTCCCGATTCTATTTAGACGTTGATTTACTAACGAGACAGTTAATTTAAGTGGCCTAACAACACCAAGCAACGTGCTTGCCACCTCCCGCCCAACCGACCGAGGGGCACACCGCATAACGTACGGCTAACGAAAAAAACGAAACGGATTTATTAATAAAAAACGATTACAATATAATAATAATACATTACATTACAGTATGACACAACATTACAGTACGACAAAATATATAATAATTTATGTATGTAAACTATATTAATTAATATCTAGACAGGTGAGAAAGAATAGAATCTCTAATGAAAGGGATAGAAGTTGAACTACCTACAACTCGAGAAAGTTTGTTCTAGTTACTACACAAGATTCGGAAAGGGTTATGGATAGCAAAGTTAGTAGTACAGGGTTGAAGAGAAAGGGGTCTGGGTCTGATCGGCACAGCGAAATTAATCTGGCTAATTAATTCGGTGGAATCAATTTCGCCGTTGATTAGTTTGTGTAGGAAAATTACACCGAGCACTGTCCTACGATCAGACAAAGAAGGAAGATTTAATAGCAGAAGTCTACTACAATAAGATGGCAAGCGTATGTTAGTATCCCAGTTAAGGGCCCTTAGGGCAAAAAGATGGAATTGTTTTTGTACTGATTCTATTCTATCTTGTTGAATCCTGTATTGGGGAATCCTGTATTACAAGATCTATATTCAAGAATAGGACGTGCCAAGGTGGTGAAAAATGTTTTTGTTAAATAGGGATCGTTACATTCTTTCGACCAGCGCTTTATGAAACCCTGGACGCCAAAAGCACGGTTAGTAATTGATAGAACATGCCTATCAAACTTGAGTTTTGGATCCATAAGGATACCCAAATCATAGATTGCATCGTTTGCCTACACACATATGTGCTGTTGTTATATTTTCATAAAATGCAGTCGCCCACTCCTGTTTAACTTTAATCAGCCGAATACCGCCTACTAGCTGATTATCGTTGAAAAGTCGCTTGAATGTCTACTTGGTTTATTATTTTGTTGTTGTTGCCAACTGAGAGAGCTTATCTACATACGCTTCTTTACCTGCTGTTATTCAAGAAATCTAGTTAATCTCTTGATTATCTTTACTCATATGATTATCTTTGTTTAGCAAACGTTTGTAGATCGACTGATTATCTTGATCTTATCTTTAATCTTAGGATAAGCTTTAGTCATCTAATTATATTGATCGCCCAACTATTGTTAATCAACTGATAATCAATAATCATTTGATTATCTTTCCTCACTCAACTTTGTTGATCGGCTGAATTTCTTTGGTGATAGTACACTTACGTTCATTTGAATAGAGCAGAATATTTATAAATTCTACATGGAATAAGAAAACGTAGAGAGCGATATATGGCGCCAAAGGAGTTCTTTCATTAATAATATGGTGACTCTAAATATATTTGAGACTCAGAACCGGCTAGATATAGTTAATTCACACATTTTGAAAGCTATGGATCTGCAGTCAAAGATCGATTCAATAGATCCTGACAGTACTAGCAGCGCAATGCTTGAGGAAACATGTTTTCTAGCCCGATCATCATACATTTCTACCCTAAGTGCGTACCACGCATCCGAAAACGTACATCCAGTTTCTTACTATTGTCACGTGCCCAAACTAAAGTTGCCTAAATTCTGCGGTAAGCACTCTGAATATAGACGATTCATCGATCTTTTTAATAGTTTGGTAGACTCTGATCGCTCGCTGTCAAATAATGAAAAACTCAATCATTTGATTTCGTGTTTATCAGATGAGGCTTTAGGCACCATCAAAGCTTTCAGGTATCTGATGCAAATTACCCGATGGCATTAGAGAGCCTGAGTCGAGTGTACGACAATAAGTGCCTCGTTTTCTTTGAAACTCTCGCCCAGCTATTCGACATTGAGCCGATGGATAAGCCATCGGCAATTGGAATTCGCACAATGGTGGACTCAGTATCGACATTTTTTAAGTCGTTAATATCAGTTGGAGATGAGCAGACTCCTTCATTGACTTGCTACGTACTGGGCAAATTAGATTGGTTAAGAGTGGTCTGTTGGCACAAACATTGCTTGGTTGGGTGGCATCTGGGCGTGCAAGAAGATACGTACCAAAAGCCCATTATGTTGTTCAATGACAAGATGTTCGACTTGATGTCTGTGTAGATCGATTCTGTGAGGTTGAAGCTGTCCCAGAGACAAGTGTTTCGTCAAATTATTCTGCGGAGCACATTGTTTGTGTACAAAGCTTTGGTGACAGCGTTCATAAACTGCCGACAAGACACTTTGGGTTCAACTTGTCTTTCAAAACTGATCCCAAAATGCTGCGCTCGTCATTCTAAATAGCCAAATGACAGGTTCTCTGGTAGAGCTTAGAGTTTCCATAAATTATGAAATCAAGGTTAGGTATTTGAGTTTCATGAACAAGTATCTTGTATTTGGTTGCTTGTTTATCTTAGATGAAAAAGTTCCATCAGGGCCACATTACACCCTTCCACACCAGTGCTTACTGAGACCTGATAGCAGTTCCACCGAAATTCGATTAGTATCTGCCGAGTTGTGTAATACAACATCGTCACACTCTCTCAACGAGTACTTATGTTGGTACCTAAAACTCAGAGGGACTTAAGTCGTTCATCTCGTAGATTCCGTCTGAACCTCATGGCAGATGTCAATCCGATAAATAAGCACGTGCATGAAATACTCGAAGTGGGCGAATATCAATTGGCAAAATGGTTTTCAAATCATCTTAACATATTAGAACCGCCTTCTTGATAGACTATTGTTTTTCAATGCTGCCGACTCGACAAAATCGCATGGTATGAGGTGAAGACCAAGATTAGATACTTATCAGTATCAATTGGAAGGTATCATCGCCAAAATAAGTCCCACCAAGCGAAAACATTGTCAGTTGTTCGCTAAAATATATACACGTAAGACCGATGTCGAATAAAGAGTGCGCGTTTCTGGACTGATTCAGAAATCAAACTACTGTTGTATGCCAAACAAGCATATGGCCACCGTATTGTAGGGTATACAATATGCAAAGTGGTCATATGCCCAAATGGGCCTAAGAGTATTGCGAGCACATATGTACATAGTGGCACTGCGTTTATATAAGCTGCGTTTATACAAGCATAACAATATATAAGTGCCGCAATACGATCCTCCATTATATGTGAACTGGCCTGTGGGATCTGCAGTGTGAACATTATAACGTTCTCGTCCAAGTGCTAGTCTTTGGTACATTCCAACGAATACCCCTTCTGCATGTTCATATAAATATATACAAACATACGGCATACCACATACTCCCGTTTTGCCGCTCCTTGCGCGACAGAACTCTTTATATACACTTTATGTGTTTAGGCTTAGAGAAAAATCCAATTGATATAAAGATTCATTCGAAAACTACTCTCAAACCTAAGTGGATGAATTATTACCATTACATGGCGACCGTGACATGTGTCACGAGTACGGAATCTATCAGATCAAAACACTGTGTCGTCAGCCAGTGTGAGCGTAAGTGTGCCGCGTTATGCGAATGATGTAAGACGCAGTCAAAAGATGCTATAACATCAATATAATAAATACGCTAAGTTAATGTAATGTAACTAATCACCGAGACAAAAAAAACAAAAACGCGAAAGCAAAAAAATAAAATGAAAAAAAAGTACAGTCGAGCACGCCCGACCGTAGAATACTCTCTGCATTTTATTCCCGATTATTTTAATAAATTCGATATCCGGGAATATCAACTGATAGTACTTGCAGTAAAACACGTTGAAACAAAAACATCTAATTGTATGTATGCACACACATACATTTGGCATTATATGTATGCACGTACATATGTATGTGTGTATATATAATACATATACAATTGGTCGGCACGGTCAGCATTCACTGGCAGCGCTG
The DNA here is from genome assembly GCA_018903735.1 of Drosophila cardini. Taxonomy (NCBI): domain Eukaryota; kingdom Metazoa; phylum Arthropoda; class Insecta; order Diptera; family Drosophilidae; genus Drosophila; species Drosophila cardini. The sequence goes on along the minus strand of JAEIGM010000041.1, from coordinate 33,738 downwards.
CCGCTAGCAAGCAGCGAAAACGTTCGCTCACATGTTTGTATGTTTCTATCTCGCTCGCACACATGCATTGATATTGTGTTCAATTATAAACTTTGTTGCGTGTCTGGCTCTTTTGTTTATTGTCCGATTTATCTGCAACTTTCAGGACAGATTGATATATTTTGTCACCAAACGAAATTACACTACTGTAGGATAAGAACATATGCCTTAAAATCGGCATTGAAGTTTGAAAATTATTTTAGTTCTTGTGGGAAAAGGGAGCGTGGCAGTCCAAAATTTTTAATAACGATGCATTTAGGGCGTCTCAAGGAACCTACATACCAAAATTGGTGTTCCTAAGTGCCATAGTTACTGAGATATTCGCCTGAAACATCAATTTTTTACGAGGTGTGTCTAGTTTTTTGATCATTTTGGGCGAATGGGGCGTGGCATCAAAAAAAAAGATTCTTGTATTGATTGACTTAATATCGAGTCGATAGCGACTAAATTCAAACTTGTAGTTCTTACCATCTCTGAAATCTGTTTGTTCAGACGGACAGACGGACAGACAGACAGACGGACATGGCTATATCGACTCGGCTTGTGATGCTGATCAAGAATATATATACTTTATGGGGTCGGCCACGCCTCCTTCTGCCTGTTACATACTTTTCACAAACCCAATATACTCTCTCTTGCAGAGAGTATAAAAATGATCACTTTTACACATTTTTGATGCCACAAAACCAGATCAACTTAGTGAATAGATTTCTAGCTTTTTTTAGATTAACCAAAATATTGTTGATTAGGTTTCAAATAGATTCCAAAATAGTAAGCATGGTCTAATGTAGTAAATGTGGTTGAAGTATTAGATACCACACCGCATTTGCAAACCCAGACCCAGTTCTTAACGTACTAACAGTTTTGGTAACTATAAATTTGCTTCTAAAAGCATACCTTTTATATAAGAAAACTTTGGAAAAAAGGTACATTAGCAGTGCAAATGGTTTAGATAGGACATAGCAATATTTCCTTTTACAAAGAACATCATTGATAAAATACAATCATATTATAACACCAACCCAGATTTCATCCTGAATTCCATACAAATTTTACGAAAATTTAACGAATTAATTACACTTTATGAATTCGAATGCGAATACATGTAAACTTTAGACAGGCAATTCAGTCCTCTGATAGGTTTCACTACAATTGAAGAAAAATGAAAAATTTTAATTACACTATTATATGTACAGGTAAATTTATTTAATGAATGTAATCCCATACTTGGAGATACAAAAATTGCGTTTGCATCGTTAACAATCCATGACACTATGGAATGGAGCATATTAGCGAAAAAACAAGAAATAAAGGTTATCTTCGGCTCGCTGAAGATTAAATACCCTTGCAGTCATGCAAGTTGCGTTCATTGGATTCAGTTACCAATGGTTTCTATGGATGCTGTATGATATAGTCGTCCGATTTAGATGAGATTTGGTCAGTATATAGGGAATAATAGCAAAGGAGTAGTGCGTGAATTTAAGTGAAATCGCTGAATAGACATTAAAAATTTTCATACTAAGCCTTTGAACCGATTGTTCCTATGACAGCTATATGATATAGTAGTTCGATCCGAATGAAATTTGGTCAACAACTAGGGAATGATAGCAAATGCTTATGGCTTGGTTTGTTTGGTTGAAATCGCTCAATCGACACTGAAAATTTTTATACTAAGCATTTTCATCATTTTCAACCGATTGTTCCTATGGCAGCTATATGATAAAGTGGTCCGATTCGGATGAAATTTGGTTTGCACATGGGATTTAGTTCTAAATGCATATAGGCTTAATTTAGTTGAAATAGCTCAAAAAATTTTTTGTCAACCGATTGTTGCTATGGGAGCTATATGATATAGTCATCCGATCCGGCCGATTTTAACATATGATCTGCCTGCTGAGAGAATACACATCTGTACCAAGTTTCATCAAGATAGCTTTAAAACTGAGAGACTAGTTCGCATAGAAACAGACGGACAGACAGACGGACATGGCTATATCGACTCGCCTGTTGATGCTGATCAAGAATATTGGACATTGGAGTCGATAGAGATTTGGAACAAACTATTGCTATAACCATACTGGACAAAATGGACCAGGTGACCAAAGATAGGGAATATGTGAAGCAGTTATCTGCTTCAGTTCCAGATTTCGATGGTAACAAGCTGTCCCTTAACTGCTTTTTAACAGCGTTAAGAATCTCCGACAAAATAAAAGGAGAACAAGAAGATTTAGCCGTGGAAGTTATTAAATCGAAAATAACAGCCACGATTCTCCACAAGGTTTAAAAGAAACCACAATACAAGGAATAATATGTAAGCTTAGTGATAATGTCAAAGGAGATTCCTCTGATGTCGTCAAGGCTCAAATACAAAGCATTAAACAAAAAGAAAGAACAGCAACTCAATATACGACTGATATTAACAGATTGCGTAAGAAACTGGAAGCATCGTATATCGACGAGGGCTAAGTCCCCGAAAATGCTGACAAATTTTCCACTGAAGAATCAATATTAGCCATGATTCACAGTTGTGAACAAGAAAATCTGCGTATTATACTTGAAACTGGTAGTCTAAGTACTTTCAACGATGCAATGGGTAAAAACATCCATTGCAGCACGGATATTACTGAAAGGTGCTAGCGCAGTATTATACTATAGAGGCAAAAAGTTTAGCATTTGTAGAATTATCTACAGGAAAGTACATAATCCCTCCCGACTGTCATTTAGTCGAAGAAACCAATCCCTAGCGACAGCATTTTAGGTATAGATTTCAATAAAAAATTAAATACATACTAGTGACACTCTAATACTATAGCCAAATAACATAAAAGTTCCCATAGAAATACCAATCACACACACACCTGTGATGCTAATGCCACAATATTACCAGCTCGCGCTGAAGTTGTCCGACTAATTAATTTAACATAGACAGAACATGTTGCTCTGATCCCGAATTAAGAAATTGATGAAGGAATTTTTATTGGAAATACAATTTCCAATAAAGATAAAAATTTATGCACACAGTACACTGATATATTCGAACTTGAAACCGAATCAAAAACAACAAATAAATTTTACGATCAAGAACTAAGATTAATGGATAAGAACCCAGTATACATAAAAAACTATAGAGCTCCACACGCGCATAAAAAAGAAATCAATAAACAGGTAGAAAAACTCATTCTGGACAAAATAGTTGAACACTCAATTTCAGTGTAAAATAGTTCAATACAACTTGTACCCAAAAAATGTCTCCCGGGATCTGAAAACAGTAGATGGCGATTAGTCATTGACTATCGTCAAATAAATAAAAAATTGCTGTTCGGTAAAATCCCACTTATAAGGATAGATAATATTCTGGATCAATTGGACAGAGCCAAACATTATTCATGCCTGGACTTTATGTCTGGATTTCATCAAATAGAAGTAAAATAACAATCTTGGAATTTAACGCGATTCTTTACCAGCAATGGCTTATACCAATTTAAAAGATTACCATATGGTCTTAAGACCACGGGCTCCGCGCGTGTTATTGTATCGACACCGTTTGAAAACCACTGGAAAGATCCAGTAAAGCTTTTGGCACATAATTGCAATTGAGTTTCAAGGGCCAATCGTAGTAAAGAGATTTGTATGCAGATTGTTTGAACATAAATTTAATTGTTACTAAATCTGAATGTAAGCTAATGTACATTTTTATACTCTCTGCAAGAGAGAGTATATTCGGTTTGTGAAAAGTATGTAACAGGCAGAAGGACGTGTGGCAGACCCCATAAAGTATATATATTCTTGATCAGCATCACTAGGTGAGTCGATATAGACATGTCCGTCTGTCTGTCTGTCCGTCTGTCTGTCTGACCGTCTGTCTGTCATGTATGTATATGATAACTGATGGCATTTATTTTTTTTTATCGATCTTTTAAAACTAGTCCCAGGGATTACATTTGATCTTGTGAGCCGCACCGGAAGAAGGGAGAGAAGCCAACGATTGGTGTGACCAATCACAAATACTATTCGATAGTTCTTAACCTAACAATAATTAAATACTAGACTTACGATTTATATTCAAAGTGGTTTAACACACACAATCGATGTATTCAGGCCGTCCTGACAGGGAATCCACCTCGATTCGAATTCTAGCTACGTAAGACTAGTTAGCGTATCACATTTCTAGTGGTGCATTAGCTTAGACGTCAGACTCGCAATTTATGTCGGGCACAAGCCAAAGCTTCAGTTTAGAGGCTTCCAGCACACCATCATAAGGCAGTTGGGTGAGCTGGGAACCATGTACGTCCCGAACGAAATAACGGTCGTTTGGTAATTTTTTGTAAATGACATATAGATCGCGGTATCGGTAATTGAGTTTCTTGTTCGTGCTTGCAGACGTTTCGACATTTTTAATGACTACAAAGTCACCCTCTACCTTAATATTCTGTGTTATATTCCTGGGAATTGAAAATGTTCTGCAGTGCAACATTACGAATTTTTTCTTGAGGAATGACATCATTTGAAAAGTATTACTCAAAAATACAGATAATTCATTGACAACAACACTTGGCGGTTCGACGCCGAAAAGAAGGACGGAGGAAGAGAATTTTGTTGTCGAATGGACGGAGTTATGATTAAAAGGCTCAGAAAGTTTACTCAAGATAGGGCTTAAGACACGATTGACACTTTCAACTTTGCACAGTGGGCGATATGACTAATTTAGCTCCGATTAATTCAAATAATTTAAAATTTGTCAGGATATAGGGAAAAATAGCAAATATGTGAATTTAATTGAAATCGTTCCGAAGACACTAAAAATGTTCATACTAAGCATTTTATTCGATTATTCCTATGACAGCTATATGATATAGAGCTTCGATTCGGATTAAATTTTGTCAACATATGGGAAATAATAGCGAATGCAAATTTCGTGAATTTGGTCGATATCGATCAATAGACACTTAAAATTTTCATATTACTCATTTTCAGCATTCTCAAACGATTATTCCTATGAATAGTGATGGCAAGATATATTCATTAATCGATTTTAAAATCATATGATTTATTTAAGCTGGGCGATTTTTAATCGCAATTAATCGAATAAAAATGAAAATAATCGATTCATAAACTGATTAAGCAAAATTCAAGAAATATAATAAACAGCACAAAAAAAATAAAATATTCATTTGTAAAATATTGAACAGGTGCTCAGTAGTTCACCAGTCCATTTACTCTGTTAAAAAAACACAAGTATTTGAAAAAAAGCGCCCCACTTGTACTGAAGTAATGTCTTAAAGCTCAGCTATTTCCATTCATGTGTTTCATAAATGAAATCAAAGTCATCCGGGATTGGAAATTCATTTTTTTAAAGCGTGGAAATGGTGCTCTGAGCGAAGCGATTATTTTAACAATTAGTCGATTAGCGTTCCGATTAACTTAAGCTCATTTTGCGATATAATTAAATCGTTTATTGAAAGAAAATAATCGCTTGTTATGTATCATATGATTAATTGTGCCATCACAAGTCCCGATAGCATTAGTCGTTTCCAAGTTATGGTTCTCTGATAATTGTTTTTCACAATTTGCGGGGGTGGTAGGGGGCGCGGCAACAATTTGCAATCAACTTTTTCTGCGTACACTACAGACGGGCTCTCATGCCAAATTTGGTGGCTTTAACTCTTCTAGTTTAGAAGATCTAGGTGTTCATACAGACGGACGGTCAGACGAACATCGTTATACCAACTCGGCTGTTGATGCTGATTAAGAATATACTTAAGGAGTGCTGTTCATCTATAATTAAACCTCTTTCAATTCTTTTTAACCTCTCTTTGGAATCCTCTGAATCTTACATTATTCCTCTGCATAAAAAAGGTTGTAAGTCGGATACATCCAACTACAGGGGAATTCCGAAGTTGCCCGCAATTCCTAAGCTCTTTAAAAAGATAACTACTTCGAATTTGCAACACCTCTGCAAGTCAATTATCTCCTCTGCCCAACACGGTTTTATTAAGAGTCGGTCGACTTCGACCAATCTATTGGAACTTACCGTTTTTGTAAATGAGGCATTCCTTAATAGAATGCAAACTGATGTCCTCTATACTGATTTCAGTAAAGCGTTTGACTCTGTTAATCATAACCTTCTTCTGCATAAACTAAGCATTTTAGGCTTCCCACCTTCCCTTCTTCTGTGGATATCATCATATCTTACAGGTAGGACCCAAAGGGTTATGCTAAGATCAGCCATATCTAAATCGGTCTTCGTTACTTCTGGAGTTCCCCAGGGTAGTCATCTAGGCCCCCTATTTTTTTAATCGTTTAATAAATGACCTTCCTTCTTCACTAGCCCATTGTCGCATACTTATGTATGCCGATGACGTGAAATTTTTATTATCTTATAAGGATCCCCCAGATCATACGCTTCTTCAAGATGATTTAAATTCTATGCACAACTGGTGTACTAGTCACTTGAACCTACATTTTTCTAAATGCCTGTTTATGACGTTTAACAGGGAGACTCCTTTCTTAGCCAGCTATCACATTGACAATATACCTTTAAAACGTATATTATCAGTCGATGACCTCGGTGTTATTTTTGATCATAAATTAAGTTTCACACATCATATTTCCACTGTAGTTAATAAAGCTAAGGGAACTCTTGGATTTATTAAACGCTGGTCTAAGGAATTTAATGATCCATTTGTCACCAAACTTCTTTACACATCCCTAGTCCGTCCCATTCTTGAGTATTGTTCATGTGTCTGGTCTCCTCAACAGCTTTAATTGAGTCAGTGCAGAAGCAGTTTTTATACTAACAGACTCTTGCTTCTGAATCTTCCATCCCTTACTAATCGGAGAAGAGTTCTTGGAGTAATCTTCCTCCATAAATTAATAATCGTGGTATCTGCTCCCCATCTCTTTTAGAACTCCTTAAATTAAATATTTCCACCAGGACCACTAGGTACTGCACCCCTTTATCTCTTCCTACATGCCCTATTGACTACGCTTTCCACAATCGTTTTCGGGTATTATGCGCTAATTATAATGAACATTATAGATTGATTGAGACTTCTCTCTCCCTCTATCATCTCAAAGCTTCTTTTTACATCCAACTTCGATATATCTCTGATTTCCAAGGGCAGTAGAATGGAGTCTCTGCCATTCATTCTTCCCATTAAATAAGAGATCTTTCGAATTAGTTTTGGCATAGTACTTGTTGATCTGGTTGGGATTTTCTGGGTTTTTCCCAACCCTTGCAACAAATGTTGGATCAAAGACTGACATTATTTATACGAAGCCTTTGATTCTGTAAAGCACTCAATGGTACTTCAAAAGATTGGACTTCTCGGTTTCCGAATAATCTACTTTTATGCACTTTTAGCTTCTTTTATAACCTGATATTTTAAGCATGAAAGGATGCTATAGTCGCCCCGCGACTTTAAGATATTTGCTACTCAGTATTAATATGTTACTCACAAATGGGGTATGATAATAATAATAGTGTAATTGTTTGGGCGATGGATCCTAGTGAATTTGAGGCCTTGGTAAGCACAGAAAATGTTTATGCAAATTAAATTTTAGAGAATTAATCAGATCGATCATTCCTATGAGAGCTATACGATATAGTCATCCGATTTGGTTGAAACTTGGTAAGTATGTTTATATTATTGATTATGTATTCTGTGTGAGAACAAGAATCGTATTATAGAATAGATCGACCTGGAAAGATCCAACTAGAATCGTCAAATTCCCTGAATCGACGTTTAATAAACCTATGAGCATCCTAAACCTATTCACTGTTTTCACAATGTATTTGCCAAATGTATGCTCATGGTCCCAGAGTTTTCCAAAATCATTAACCAAAATATCAAAATCATTTAAGCATTACTAAAATTTATTCGTTGAGTAAGCACAGTGAAGGAAGTCGCAGATTCTATAGAAGGTCATCATTTTATATTTGAAGTTATTTAGATATAATTAATTATGCTGGGGCCAGGGGGAAAAGCCATGTTTGTCTACTAGTAAAAGTACTTAATATGAAAGAGAAATGGCTTAAATTTATTATCAGTCTCGTTTGTGCCCTCGCAGAGAACAACACAGGATTATTTTTCCACAAAAATCATATTTAATAAAATGTTTTGCTTTTTTGTGAAAAAAAAAAAATTTGTATTTTGGCTAGAGCGTTGCTCTGATAAAATAAATTCACTTTTGAATTGTTTGTGCCTGAGGCCCGATATTTCTACTAATAATAATTTTACTAATAATTTTAAAATTTTAGATTTATGGAATTTTATTACATCATTTGGATTGTAGACTCCTGTATTATTGTGGGGTTGTACATTCAGTTTTCGCGTATGTCTCTAAATAGACCACAATTTCCTGATTTCTTGACTAAGGAACAAAAGTCCCATGAATATAAACATTCTGTTGACATTAAAAAGTCTACAAAAGAGGCAGCATTGGCAGCCTCAAAAAAAATCTAAGGAACACTTATTTGATGCAGAAAGAGTTATGGGTTCGGAAGATTCGTCTCCAGGATCTATTGGAATATCAACTGAGGATTGGGTAGATGCCTCTGATTCACCTTTAGTTTAGAAAATCACCACTTAATCTAGTAATCTTGAAACGATGAATCGTTTCGCTATATTTGCAATTGATCATACAGCAAACTGTGATCCCGAAAATCAGCTTTCAGCTGAAGAAAGGAAAATTCTTGATGTCATTACTCGCATTCCATTAATGAAAAGCAATGATTCTGTTGTATGTTCTTCGTTAGTTGGAGATACGAATTATTCTACTGCAATTGATGTACTAAAGACACTGTCATTAATACCTTGGCAAATTGTCAAGTCTAAGAAGCGTGGTAGCAGTCCACCTGTTCAACCAAGCAAAAAAGGAAAGTTGCCAGCTGTTTCCAAGCCACTTTCACCTTTGAAGACCAACTTTAATTTAACTCTGAATGATAACATGTTTGAGGGTCTTGAGAATGCTTACCCTGTAGTTTCGGAATCTAGTTCGTCTCAAGTAATGACAGTTAAAAAACCACCAAAACCCAGGCCAATTACTATTCCTGGTGTTACGGAAGATTCCATTAACCGTGTTGTTATCAGTGATTCTTTTTAGTTTAAGGTAGCCTCTTTCGTTATATTACTGATCTGTTCTGTATCAACTGTTAACGCAACCATGCTGCCTCTTTCAAGGGTTGTCGTATTTATCAACAAAAGCTAAAATCACGTTCATCGGGAATAACCATTTTACCCAGCATTAAACGCAATTGTCTTCGTCAGCAGCATATCCCTTCTGCTATGGTTTGCAATGGCATTTTTTTTTGCAGATGTTCTTTAGGGAAAAGCTAGCTTGAGAAATCAAAACCGTGCTCCTCCTACCGTACGCCTGCTCCACCTCGCTGCACTCATCCCTAAGCTGGTCTAATGTGTACACCTCGAGGGCATACACATAACGTGCCAGATCATCACGGAGCCCCTTCTTGATGATCTTGATGAGACGAGCCTCAGGCAGGGGTTCCCGCAACCTCGATGCCAGTTTCCGCATAGCGTACACGAAGTCATCGGCGCTCTCACCGCCTCTCTGCCTTCGCTGCATCAACTCATGCATCTTATCGTGCTCGGTCTGGGTTCCCCTGAATCCAGCCAACAAAGCACGCTTCAGCTCGTCCCATCGCTCCACTCGAAACTGCCGCACGTGTACCAGTCCCTGGCTCTTCCTTTGAGGAGGAGGTGGAAACATCGTAGTACCTCATCCCAAGGGCACCTATACTGACGCTGGAGAAACTCCACACGGAAAATAAAATCTTCCACGGAAGATTTGTTCGGGTCTCCGTCGAAAGACACGTCCCATCTTTCGATTTTCGCCCACATCTGCCGGCCTACACCACTTTCGTCTGCTCGGTAAGCCCTCTCGTCTCCCGTGTACTCATTGGCCCGTCTGTCTTCTACCCTCCACTGAGACGTCGTTGGATTCCGCCAAGTCCGCGTTTGCGGATCGGCTGGCCTAAAACGAACAGGCTCATCCGGCGTCACCAGGCGTGGTGGCTTCGCAAACGGATTTGGTGGGCCCTCTGCCGAACCTCCGCTTCTCCTCATACCTAAATCTGCCCCTGGCTCTGGCCCTACATCATCGTCGAATGCCATCAGCTCGTCCTCTTTGGTGCCGGCATGGAAGCGAGGCAAGCCCTCGGCTACCGTCGGCTCTTGCCGTTCACGAGACAGATGGTCTGCGATCGGCCGGAGAACATCGTTGATCGCCTATATCACCTCCATGAAGCCTAGCCGCATCTCTTGCTGGATGGTCTGGCATATTCCCTCAGCTTGGGACTTCATGAAGGTGAGATGCGCCTGTGCAAGCATTGCATTCACTGCTGATGCCTCCTCCGATCGCAGTTCTGGCTTTGGCTCCTCCCCTTTCGCCCTTGTCGTCTCCGGCGGCGGTGTTCTTGCCAGTGCACCATACCCCCCTTGCGGAAGATCGCTCTCCCATGAGCTCTCCCTTTGGACGGCTTTTTGTCGGGTATTATACCCATGCGCACCTTCTCCTTCAGCCATGGTGGTAATATTCGACAATCTTTTCTTAAAACTATATAAATCCCTACTGATTAACCCCCCTATACGAACTAACGAAAAATGATAACAAAACAATAAATGAATAAATAATAAAGATCGAATTTAAATTAATAAATCCTAAATAAGACAACAAAACAAGAATGAATAAATAAATAATATAGAAATAAATAATAAATAAATAAATAATAAACAAAAACAAGTATAAATAAATAAATACTTCGCAACAAATATCCACAAACAGAACAATTTACCTCGTTTCAACATATAATATAAGATGGGGATTGCATTCTGCCGGTTCGAGCTGACTAAACCTACGTCAACCATATGGTTCGACAGAAATGGCCAAACATTTAATGCACAAAAAAACAAAACACGAGAGGTCTGTCGACATGTCAGATCGTCAGCTGAGCTGAGGATCGACAGTCAAGAGGCCTCCGTGGGCTAGACTTACTCTTTGTTCTGTTTTCTTTTGGTTCTGGCTGCCCACGGTGGGATAGTGTCCCATGATGCAGCGCGTACTAGAGTTAGTCCCTGTACGGGTCACCATAGGCCACTATACACCACCAACCAGCCAACCATCGTCGTCACGATGCATCACGTGCTGGAGTTTCAAACCCAGCACGGACCACCATGATCAGCCGATAGTTTTGGCCGGACAACCAGTACCAGAAAACACAAAAAGACGCTTTACTTTACATTATATTTAACATTTAAAACAAAACGACAGAGATGTTTGATTTGCAGGTCGTATCCTTCGTGTGCAATTAAAGGCGAGCGTATACGCTCCCGACAAGACTCCATTCAGGACCGATCTGCAAACCAAAACATACTAACACGTGAGATTCGACAATCTTATGTGTTATTTATTTTCTTCTGGGTCGTATGCTACGACGAGGCACACCTCGTCGAGCTCCATTTCCAAAACTTGGGCGCCATATTGTTACGACTCGGCTTGCCTTTCCAGGGGCGACCGCGGCTAGCTCATTCGCCTCAGGGCGGGGTTGTTAACCAATGCCCACCGAGCGTACAATCCACAATCATCGATTGGGGAACCTCGACATTACCACCACTACGTTACACAAACACTAACAACACTAAACAACTATCGGCCATCTCTATCGGCGGCATCGATATTATTACCGCAACGTACCCACCCTACCTGTGGCGGCAACATTCAAATTACTAGTTGCGCCACCCATTACAAAAGTTCACGTCAGCTCTTCTACTCCTGGCTATGCAATCCCCCTCCCATTAACAACTTACTCACACATATTCATTTCAACAAATTTACACATATTTATTTACCCTAATCTTTAACATGTTCTGTGCTTATTAATATATATTTGCCTCTCTTTATTTAATTTACTTTTGCTTCATTCATTTTCTTTATTATCTAGTCTTAATATTTATTTTTATATCTGTCTATTTTATTCTATGTCTCTCCTTTTTAATTTATAATTGTTATTCAAATTTCATTTTATTTGCGTTTATCTATCCTTATTTTGTCGCCTCTCTTCTTTCTCCGTTATCCCTTTCGCATTCTTTCCTTTTATTTATGTGTATTAGTCTTTTATATATGTACACATTCTTTTATTTATGTTTTCTATTGTGTGCGGGGGGGTCTCGGGGGTACCTAATACGACCTATGAGCTCAAAGGGGCATAGGGGGCCGGACATTGCCAATTCATTTTGGCGTGCATCAAGAAAAAAGTATTTATTTATGACGCACTGATTTTTATGAAATTGTTGACGCAGCAAATAATTTAAAAGAAAGAACAAAAGGATGGACACGAATCAAGAGAATCACACACAACAATTTATATAAATATAAAAGCGGAAATTAATGCTCTTACAATAATAGGCCAATATATATATAAATTAATAAATAAGCAAACAAAAAGGAAATTATCGAATTTGGTTTTCTTAACAAAACTACAAAATCTAGATTCTAATACTTCATATTTATAATACAAAAAATAATATCTGCTGTCGGGAGCGACACAGCTCACCACGTTCGTTCCACTGTGCCTGAGTGCACAGCTGTTGCGGCGTGACGTCACCGTCCCGGCTGCTGTGGCGTTACTGCGGCTGTCGCTTGTTGTTGTTGTCGTCGCTGCAGTATCGTGGCTGCTGCAGTAATGTTTTTGTTGTTGTTGTTGTTGGTTTTGGCTGTTAGTTTGTTTTATATTGTTCTTTAAGTGTCGTCCGACACTGTGGTTATTGTTGTTGCGTTTCGTTTCACGTTTTATTTAACAAATTTTTATTTTGTTGTTGTTGTGTCTCGTTTTACGTATTTATTTAACAAATTTTAATTTTGTCGTTGTTGTGTGCGTAACTGCGTGTGCGTTCGATGTAATTATTCTTTATTTAAGTTTCGTTTATATGTCACTAGTATGTGTCTCGCGCGTTTCATATATATGTACATATATATATATGTGGATTTTTGTGCCTTCGATTTTATGTTTAAATTAAATGTCTTCTATTTAATTTGTTATACACTGGCACAGGACACCATACGGAACGCCACTTAACAACACAACACAAAAGACTTCATAAATTTAACGCACAACACAAATGTCTATTAAATCTTTTATTAATCCGGCCGCGCAAAGTTTTTCTTCTCTTAATCCGGCCGCGCAACCGCCTCGTGCCGATTTCCAAAACCAACTCCCCGCTTGAAACTCAAGCCACCTGTTGCTATGCAATTTTTGATTTTTTCATCCTTTTTGCCCTCTTCGCAACGGTGTCTTCGAGTCAACGGCCGTCTGCCCTTGGCCGATATTCTCTCCCTCTCTCTTTCTTCTAATCTAACTCTCCTTCCTTATTCCTACTCTTCTACTCTAACTCTTATATTTTACTCTTCTATTTTAAACTACTCCCTTCCCCGCCGAGTATGGCCACCACCAGCTGAGCCGAACAGTGTGCGATGAATTCGCAACACTTATCGATATTTCGATTCCGCTCAGCCCCAGATGCAACACATCAAATCAAATATCGATATTATCAACAACTGAATTCAAATACGCTATAGATATGGACATAATGACCAAATATCGCATTCGAGATCATATCGCAATTGTAATTACTATCGTGTTGAATATCGATATATGATTTATCGTATCGAATGCATACATGTGCGTGCATCGTCCGCGAGCAGCGCTGTCGCTACACAAGCAGCGAAAACGTTCGCTCACATGTTTATATGCTTCTGTCTCGCTTGCACACATGCATTTACATTGCGTGCAATTGTTAACTTTGTTACGTGTCTAGCTCTTTTGTTTATTGTCCGATTTGTATGCAACTTCCAGCATAGTTTGTGATACTTTGTCTCCAAACGAATTTGAAATTACAATACCGTTCGATAAGTGCATATGCCTTAAAAATGGCATTGAAGTTTGAAAATTATTTGATTCGTGTGGGAAAACGGGGCGTGGCAGTCCAAAAATTTTAATGAAAATGCATTTATGCTGTCTTTGGCAACCTGTGTACCAAAAATGGTACTCCTTAGTGCTATAGTTACTGAGATATTCGCTTAAAACATCAATTTTTTCCTAGGTGACCATAGTTTTTTACAATTTGCGGGGGCGGTAAGGGGCGTGGCAAAGATTTGAAATAAACTTGATCTGCTCGCGAAGCAGACGGACTTTCATTCCAAACTTGGTGGCTCTAGCTCTTGTAGTTTAAAAGATCTAGGTGATCATACAGACGGACGGACAGACGGACAGACGGACATTGCTATATCGTCTCGGCTGTTGATGCTGATCAAGAATATATATACTTTATGGGGTCTGCCATGTCTCCTTCTCCCTGTCTGTGTGAACAAAAGGAACTCAGAGACTATAAGAGCTAGAAAGGCCCGAGTGGTCGCAAACGAAAGATAAAATGCTCAAGCAGTACAAGTTTGTTTTTGTTTTTTGACACGCCCACTTTAGGGTGTTCTATGTGCATACAAAGGTAAAAATAGCATGTTTTAGTATAGAAAACTTTTTTGTTAGCAATGCTAAACCAAATTGACACAGAAAGTACACGTCTAGGACAATCGGTCAAAAATACGCTCCAAATATTAATTTATATGAATAACTTTTACGTTGGCCAATCAATCGTAATGAAACTTACACAGAATATATATGTCAATATTATAAACATATTGACCAAGTTTCATTCAAATCGGACAACTATGTCGTATAGCTCCCATAGGGACAATCGGTCAAAAATACGCTCCAAATATTAATTTATATGAATAACTTTTACGTTGGCCAATCAATCGTAATGAAACTTACACAGAATATATATGTCAATATTATAAACATATTGACTAAGTTTCATCCAAATCGGACAACTATATCGTATAGCTCCCATAGGGACAATTGGTCAAAAGTACGCTCCAAATATGAATTTATATGAATAACTTTTATATTTGTCAATAATATATATTTGAATATATTTGTCAATAATGTAAACATGCTGACCAAGTTTCATTCAAATCGGACGACTATATCGTATAGCTCCCATAGGGACGATCGGGTAAAAATACGCGGTAAATATGAATTTGTATGAAAATTTTCTGTATTTTCCAAGTCATCTGAATTAAAACCAATAGGGTCGATTGCCTAAACGATTGTACTATTATTATTATCATATCCCAATGTTAATAATATAATTAAACTGAGTAACGGGTATCCTAAAGTCGCGAGGCGACTATAGCATTCTTTCTTGTTTTATCTATAATGGAATTTCCAACAATCACTTCTCCATTTATGAAAAACATGAGTTATCTTCGGATCATCTTCCACTTATAGCCACGCTTGGTAGTGGTGCTCTTCAAATTACGGCTATGGTTAGACTTACTCCACCAGGATGCAATATTCCTCTTTTTCAAAGCATTTTATCAAATGCATTGAACCTTAACATTGAATTATTATCGAAGGTAGATGTAGATTTGGACATTCAATTATTATTCAATAAGATGAAAGAAGCAGCCGAAGAGACCAAAAGAGACTTAGAAAGGAGTACCTATGAACTATGGATCCTGTTGTCAACAGACTATACCGATGAATTGCTAATAGAGTGAAAAATAGAGTCGTTATAAACGTCAGGCAGCGCCAAAGTTTCCTATTCATATGTCCGATGGCACTTGGACCCGGTCCTTTGCGGATAAAGCTCAAGCGTTTGCCATCAACCTTAAACAACGGTTCACTCCTTTTGAAACGGTTTTGTACATAAAATCTCCAAACATCTTGATATGCTATATCAAATGATTCCACCGGTTAGACCAATAACATATTTTGAAGTAAGATTATTCTTCAAGTCCCTAAAAGTAAGGAAGGCCCAGGCAGTGATGGAGTAGACAATAGAACTATTAAGATTCTTCCATTCAAGGCTGTTCTATTTTCGTTAACAATTTTTAATGCGGCATTTCGGTTATGTTACTTTCCCACAGCTTGGAAGAGAGCCCATATGTTGCACAAGCCTGGTGCGACTCGGCCTACTTAGATGTCCAGCCGGGCATGGCATGAAGGTTTACTCTCAAAATCTCAAGATTTGGTCAACCCTCACTTACACCACTTGCTATCCAGCTTTCCGAGTAAGAGATCCTTTAATGTCATACAGGATGGTGTGACATGAAGCCCCAAAAATATCTGTGCTGGAGTGCCACAAGTAAGCGTACTTGGTCCAACATTATACAGCCTATTTACTCATGACATGCCCAAGAAAATGGACGTTCCTAGTGCCAATGTTCAACTGATGGTTGCTACTTTTGCAGATGATACTGCCATTTTGGCAAAAAAATATTGTGTTTATGAAGCAACAGACGTCATTCAAGAATACTTACATCTATTTGAACTTTGGGCATTTAATTGAAACATTGCAACTAACACTACGAAATATGTAACAGTTACACTCACGCTCCGTCCTGGTCTTTTTATACTCTCTGCAAGAGAGAGTATATTGGGTTAGTGCAAAAAAAAACAAGAAAGAATGCTATAGTCGCCTCGCGACTTTAGGATACCCGTTACTCAGTTTAATTATATTATTAACAATGGGATATGATAATAATAATAGTACAATCGTTTAGGCAATCGACCCTATTGGTTTTAATTCAGATGACTTGGAAAATACAGAAAATTTTCATACAAATTCATATTTACCGCGTATTTTTACCCGATCGTCCCTATGGGAGCTATACGATATAGTCGTCCGATTTGAATGAAACTTGGTCAGCATGTTTACATTATTGACAAATATATTCAAATATATATAATTGACAAATATAAAAGTTATTCATATAAATTCATATTTGGAGCGTACTTTTGACCAATTGTCCCTATGGGAGCTATACGATATAGTTGTCCGATTTGGATGAAACTTAGTCAATATGTTTATATTATTGACAGATATATTCTGTGTAAGTTTCACTTCGATTGCTTGGCCAACGCAAAAATTATTCACATAAATTCATATTTGGAGCGAGTTTTTGACCAAATGTCCCTATGGGAGCTATACGATATAGTTGCCCGATTTGGATCAAATTTGGTCAGTATATGTACTCCCTAGACGTGTACTATCTGTGTCAATTTGGTTTAGATAGCATTGCTAACAAAAAAGTTTTCTATACTAAAACATGCTATTTTTACCTGTTTTTACCTTTGTATGCACATAGAACGCCCTAAAGTGGGCGTGTCAAAAACAAAAACAAACTTGTACTGCTTGAGCATTTTATCTTTCGTTTGCGACCACTCGGGCCTTTCTAGCTCTTATAGTCTCTGAGTTCCTTTTGTTCACACAGACGGACAGACGGTCATGGCTATATCGACTCGGCTAGTCATGCTGATCAAGAATATATATACTTTATGGGGTCTGCCATGTCTCCTTCTCCCTGTTACATACATTCCAACGAATACAATATACCCTTTTACTCTACGAGTAACGGGTATAAAAATATACAACTTTAAAATATATCTTATGATTAACCGTGCCATCACTACCTATGACACCTATATAATAATGTGGTCCGATCTAGATGAAATTTTGTTTGCACATGGCACTAAAATGCATATAGACTCAATTTGGTTGAGATAGATCAAAAAACACTTGTGTTCAACGTAATGTTCCTATGGGAGCTTTATGATTTTAACATAGAATACGCATTTGTTCCAAGTATCGTCAAGATACCTTTAAAACTGAGATACTAGTTCACATAGAAACAGACGGACAGACAATCGGACATGGCTAAATCGAATGGGCTTTTGATGCTGATCAAGAATATATGTATATACTTTATGGGGTCGGACACGCCTCCTTCAATGCGTTAAAAAATTCGAGACAAAAATTAAATATCCTCTGCAAGGGTATAAAAGGGAACATGTTGTTCGAACTACCTTAATTAAATTGTACACAAATGAATGTTTTATATTTTTTGTGCTATTATATCTTTAGACCCCGTACTCTAAAAAAGAGTATAGGGGTCTATTAAGTTTGTCTGAAGCGAAATGTGCGTAACAGGCAGAAGGAGGCGTGGCCGACCCCATAAAGTATATATATTCTTGATCAGCATCAACAGCCGAGACGATATAGCAATGTCCGTCTGTCCGTCTGTCCGTCTGTCCGTCCGTCCGTCTGTCCGTCCGTCTGTATGAACACCTGGATTTTCTAAACTACAAGAGCTAGAGCCACCAAATTTGGAATGAAAGTCCGTCTGCTTCGCGAGCAGATCAAGTTTATTTCAAATCTTTGCCACGCCCCCTACCGCCCCCGCAAATTGTAAAAAACTTTTTTCACATCACCATAACTTGAAAACGATTAGAGCTAGAGAGACCAAATTCACACATTATGTGTATGGTACCATTATAACTATCCTCACCAAGTTTGATTCGGATCGGACAACTATAGCCTATAGCTCCCATAGGACAAATCGGTCGAAAATTTGTGATTTGTATGGAGACATGAAGTTTTAGTTGAGCGATTGAGACCAAACTAACACATTATGTATATGGTACCATTATAACTATCCTCATCAAGTTTGGTCCGGATCGGACAACTATAGCCTATAGCTCCCATAGGGACAAATCGGTCGAAAATTGGTGATTTGTATGGAGACATGAAGTTTTAGTTGAGCGATTGCAACCAAACTAACACATAATGTATATGGTACCATTATAACTATCCTCACCAAGTTTGGTCCGGATCGGACAACTATAGCCTATAGCTCCCATAGGACAAATCGGTCGAAAATTGGTGATTTGTATGGAGACATGAAGTTTTAGTTGAGCGATTGCAACCAAACTAACACATAATGTATATGGTACCATTATAACTATCCTCACCAAGTTTGGTCCGGATCGGACAACTATAGCCTATAGCTCCCATAGGACAAATCGGTCGAAAATTTGTGATTTGTATGGAGACATGAAGTTTTAGTTGAGCGATTGAGACCAAACTAACACATTATGTATATGGTACCATTATATCTATCCTCACCAAGTTTGGTCTGGATCGGACAACTATAGCCTATAGCTCCCATAGGACAAATCGGTCGAAAATTGGTGATTTGTATGGAGACATGAAGTTTTAGTTGAGCGATTGCAACCAAACTAACACATTATGTATATGGTACCATTATAACTATCCTCACCAAGTTTGGTCCGGATCGGACAACTATAGCCTATAGCTCCCATAGGACAAATCGGTCGAAAATTGGTGATTTGTAAGGAAAAACGCGCACTAGAAGGAGTACGGGGTCTTTTACAGTCGGCTCGCTCGACTGTAGCCTTTCTTACTTGTTTTAATTTGGTGTTAATCATTTGATTATTCGAAGTTTTAATTAATCATATGATTTTATAATCGATTAATAAACTTTATTTTCTTTTACTACCTGCTAACTCGTGCGCATTGACTTAAATGCTGGTGCTGTTGCCAAGCGATAAGATGTGCATCATGGATGCATCCTGCTACGTAGCACACGATAAGCCAACAACCGGATGCGCATCAAACACAATCCAAATTGTCGGAACATATGACAACGCGTATCACTGCATATTAGGATTCTTTTTTTGATTTTGTCCCTAAGTTTAACTAAACTCTAGAATGGGGAAGGTGAACGCGCACGAAATCCCACCTCCTCTATGAAGTTGACCTCACGCTTAAGTCGGGCATGGGAATATAGCAAGGCCTAAGAGAAACTCTCCTTCTCAAACCATACATTTATATAGTTTAAGTGTGGTTTCAAGCAAACTGTTTCAAGTGATTAGATCAATCCAGGGATGACAGGCAACGGAAAGTTCAGTGAGCAACATAGAGACAAATATATCGTGCATGATTACGACCTTCCTTGAAGCCTTCCAAGCATCTTGTCGACCATCAAATCCGAAAAGGGGTGTTGGCTACACTACTGGAGTACGGAATGTTCCGCACAAATGAAGAACCTCAAGGAACTATTTAAGCAAGCCGAGGATGAACGTGCGATGAGCAAACAGAACTGAAATAAGACAGAAAGAAATTTAAGGAGGAACTTTTAAATCAAATGTGAATAAATGCCCATAAAAGCCAGAATTCGCAAGATGCTGTCTTATTGGCCTTACATTCAAAGTCAACTAAAACTCGATAATAACGCGTGCACAGGTAGTAGCGAAGAAACTCATAAAGCGCTAATATTCGCCCACTTCCTAGGGCGCTACGAGCCGCCAGATGCCACGGACCATCAAAGTATTTAACAAGGTAAATATTAATTCCCACAGTAGATATTCACACCACATTAGTTTCGGTGGGCAATTGACTCTTTTGCAAACATAAAGAGTAATTCTGGTTTAGCCGGTATCATCCCCGGAACCTAGTGGTTGACTATCTCATCAGGAAATTTGATAGAGTCACCAAGATATCAAAGTAACCGCATTGGATCTTCTAACGACATTGTGGGAGGAAATATATTTTATATATATTTTATTTAACAACAACAAAAAAGGGTAATGTATTTTTTTTTATGTTTTGTAGACATCTCATTCAAAAAACTAATATTTTTTTGTTCTTCTTTCATAATTAAAAATGGTGGATGTGTACTCCGTTCTTTCTAGAAAGTTGCACGAGGACTTCGAAACCCAAAATATCAATATTTTTGTGTTTATTAAATTCAGAAATTCTTGGTAAACTTTAAAAAACATTCGCGGAGCAAAATTTATTTCACGTACGAAGTAAATGTTGTAATAAATTTGCCTTTGTCTTTGCTTTGGTTAAAAAATTGTTTTATAATAAATTTAGGGTTCGTGGCAACAATTTTTAATAAACTGGATCTGTTTGCACCATAGACAGACTTTCATTCCAAATTTGATCGCTCCTGCTCTTATAGTCTCTGAGACCTAGGTGTTCATACAGACGGACAAACAGACATTGCTATATCATCTCGGCTGTTGATGCTGATCTAGAATATATTTACTTTAAGGGATCGACCACGCCTCCTTTTACCTGACAAGCATATTTCGCTTTCCTCTGGTTAGGCAACCGTTTGCTTTTTAAAAATCCTGAGATCGACACATGTAGTATGTGCTACAACTATGTAGCAACAGTGGTAGTACGCAATATTCTAAAATGCATTTGAATATAGTAGCATAGTTTCTGGTACAGGATTTAAAAGAGAAATGAAGAAATGCTATAGTATGTCTGATCTAAATCACGAAACTTTTCTGTCCGATAAATTCAGATTAATCAATTTCCACAATAATTTATTTGGTAAAGCATTAGTCCCGCTCTAAAAAGTTAGATATTAGTAAAAGTCCAATACGATGTATATACAATATAATTTTATTAAATTTACACCAAATTTGATTTGGTTATTAACTTCGGGGATAGGACGGTCTATGCACACAGATTTTCATATGCGGCATGCGGTAGTGCAAAATCAAAGATATTCAGCAATTTAGACTCAAATACATCCAACATTTTTTTGACAGCTTTACAGTAGTCCGATTTGAATGAAATTTGGTCAGTATATACCAATATGGTATGCTGAGTGTATTGATGGCACGATTATTCATGATACATTTTTTTTTTTTAATTAACCATTTTATTGTATCGCAAATGAGTTTCGATTAATCAAAACGTTAATCGATTTGTTTATTGCGATTATGCGCATCGCTAAAAAAACTTATTTTTAAGACAAATGGAAATAGCTGAGATTTCAGACAGAAATAAAAGTAAAGAAATCATTGCGCACGGCTTATCTTCTTGAGATACGAGCTGTTCATCCCAAGCTTGTAAGGTGAGGTATTTAAGTCAACTTTAATTTCTCGCAGTGTAAGGGAAAGAAAAACTCACTCGAAAACAAATTCAGTAGCCAAAAGACAATGCTTGTTCTACCTCTCGCTCGCACTTGTTCCTAAACGGACAACGCACAAAGCAAGCGAAGCAAGATCACGCCATAACTCCGTTAATTTCGTTCCAATAGTAAACAGCGTGCACTGGAATATCGACTGTACGTTGGCAGTAGATCTAACCATTGCGTTATATTATTGTGCAGTGAGTTGTGCCACGGTTATGACTGTCCAGAGTCATAAATGTGTATGCTAATAAAAGAATAATTCGAACACGTGACATATTTTGCATAATTGTCTAAAATAAGTTCAAATTGAACAGAAATCGTAAGAAGCAAACTTAAATCGCCCAACAGCAGCGAAAGCTGCGCCATACCCTGCAGCTGTCCCTGAAATAAAAGGTAATAATATAGTTTGCAAAAAGTACAAGTGTTAATCGTTTATATAAATTAGACAGACCGGCTAGTCTCCGCGCCTCTGCGCTCTCGGGCTATCAGCATCGCTTACAAACAGCGGGGATAGTCGGTGTATTTAGGTGTCAGGAGCTCACTACAGTTTAAAGGAAACTATACCGTAGCAGACGAGCCCATCAAAACTGTATGGAGCCGTTCACAGCGGCGTGATGTTGGGATCGTGCCTTCTCAGCTCCTGTCGGATCAACAGATGACCGGAAGGAGACAGTGTACCGTAAACGGGATTGCCACTCAGAAAGTGTCTCAGAAAAGTTCTACAGTGTTGAATGAACTGTATTTAAATAGAGTACCGACGCACTAAACATATCCGGTGCACCGTCAGCGTACCAGCGTCGGGCTCCGCGCGTGTTACTGTAAGACCATCGTTTGGAAACCCCTTAAATGATCCAGTAAAGCTGTTGGCGATTTACTTCAGAGACTGGATTGGTCGACCAAGTCGGTACTGTCTGCTCCCGCATAATATTCATGAAGCTAAATATCAGTCTTTTAATCGAGGATGCTGTGATCTGTTAATGCGATGCACAACTTTATTATGTTTAGCTGTTGGAGTCGCGTATGTTTTCGATATTGCGGGAAAAACGACCATAACAGATTATTTTGTGCGAGCATCGCATAAAACAGATAAAACAATTCTTTATATAATTCTGTGACGGTTCTTCGGAAGTCATACCCGGAATCACAAGCTTCTAGAGCATTTGGAAGTTTGACCAGTACATACAGAAGGAGATCGCACACAGATTAATAGTTTATTACAATTACCGTATGAACTTTAAGAAAGTTAGATCAGAGTGTTACAATAGTATAATGGAACGTAAGAAAAACAACTTCACTATGCAAGCATCGTTTTCACAATCAATGCATCGTGGATGCTTTGCAAAATACTAACAATTGCCCAGTACGCAAGAAACCTTGAGCAAATGTGAATCTAGCCACTGAGCTTGGTGTAGCAGAAAATTCGTCCGATGTCTTATCGCAGCATCTGGACAGCTTAATAATACCAACACAGTTCAATTAGGCAACAGACAGCCCAGTAAATATCGCAGAGGTGCTACTCCACGCAGAGGAATGAGAACTAGGTCTACATTTGCAAAAAAAAACAAGAAAGTTTAATTATATTATTAACAATATAATATATTATTAATAATATTAATAATAGTACAATCGTTTAGGTAATCGGCCCCTTTTGATTTTGATTCAGATGACTTGGGAAACACAGAAAATTTTCATCCGATCGTCCCTATGGGAGCTATACGATATAGTCGTCCGATTTGAATGAAACTTGGTCAACATATTTATATTATTGACAGATATATTCTGTGTAAGTTTCCCTTCGATTTCTTGGCCAATGAAAAGTTATTCACATAAATTCATATTTGGAGCGTATTTTTGACCGATTGTCCCTATGGGAGCTATACGATATAGTCGTCCGATTTGGATGAAACTTAGTCAATATGTTTATATTATTGACAGATATATTCTGTGTAAGTTTCACTTCGATTGATTGGACAACGCAAAAGTTATTCATATAAATTCATATTTGGAGCGTATTTTTTACCGTTTGTCCCTATGGGAGCTATATGATATAGTTGTCCGATTTGGATCAAACTTGGTCAGTATATGTAATTCCTAGACGTGTACTTTCTGTGTCAATTTGGTTTAGCATTTCTAACAAAAAAGTTTTCTATACTAAAACATGCTATTTTTACCTGGTTTTACCTTTGTATGCACATAGAACGCCCTAAAGTGGGCGTGTCAAAAAAAACAAACATGTACTGCTTGGGCATTTTATCTTTCGTTTGCGATCACTCGGACCTTTCTTGCTCTTGTAGTCTCTGAGATCCTTTTGTTCACACAGACGGACAGACGGACGGACGGACAGACGGACATGGCTATATCGACTCGGCTAGTCATGCTGATCAAGAATATATAAACTTTATGGGGTCTGCCATGTCTCCTTCTCCCTCATACATACATTGCAACGAATACAATATACCCTTTTACTCTACGAGTAACGGGTATAACAAGAAAGAATGCTATAGGATACCCGTTACTCAGTTTAATTATAATATTAACAATGGGATACGATAATAATAATAGTACAATCGTTTAGGCAATCGACCCTAATGAGTTTAATTCAGATGGCTTGGGAAACACAGAAAAGTTTCATACAAATTCATATTTACAGCGTATTTTTGACCGATCGTCCCTATGGGAGCTATACGATATAGTTGTCCGATTTGGATGAAACCTGGTCAGCATGTTTATATTATTGACAAATATATTCTGCGTGAGTTTCACTTCGATTGCTTGGCCAACGCAATAGTTATTCATATAAATTCATATTTGTAGCGTATTTTTGACCGATTGTCCCTATGGGAGCTATACGACATAGTTGTCCGATTTGAATGAAACTTGGTCAATATGTTTATAATATTGACATATATATTCTGTGTAAGTTTCACTACGATTGATTGGCCAACGTAAAAGTTATTCATATAAATTAATATTTGGAGCGTATTTTTGACCGATTGTCCTAGACGTGTACTTTCTGTGTCAATTTGGTTTAGCATTGCTAACAAAAAAGTTTTCTATACTAAAACATGCTATTTTTACCTTTGTATGCACATAGAACGCCCTAAAGTGGGCGTGTCAAAAACAAAAACAAACTTGTACTGCTTGGGCATTTTATCTTTCGTTTGCGACCACTCGGGCCTTTCTAGCTCTTATAGTCTATGAGATCCTTTTGTTCACACAGATGGACAGACGGACATAGCTATATCGACTCGGCTAGTCATGCTGATCAAGAATATATATACTTATGGGGTCTGCCATGCCTCCTTCTCCCTGTTACATACATTCCAACGAATACAATATACCCTTTTACTCTATGAGTAACGGGTATAAAAATATACAACTTTAAAATATATCTTATGATTAACCGTGCCATCACTACCTATGACACCTATATAATAATGTGGTCCGATCTAGATGAAATTTGGTTTGCACATGGCACTAAAATGCATATAGACTCAATTTGGTTGAGATAGATCAAAAAAACTACTGTTCAACGTAATGTTCCTATGGGAGCTTTATGATTTTAACATAGAATACACATTTGTTCCAAGTATCGTCAAGATACCTTTAAAACTGAGATACTAGTTCACATAGAAACAGACGGACAGACAATCGGACATGGCTAAATCGAATGGGCTTTTGATGCTGATCAAGAATATATGTATATACTTTATGGGGTCGGACATATATTTATATTTTTTGTGCTATTATATCTTTTTAATTTAGTGTTAATCATTTGATTATTCGAAGTTTTAATTAATCATATGATTTTATAATCGATTAATAAACTTTATTTTCTTTTACTACCGTCTAACTCGTGCGCATTGACTTAAATGCTGGTGCTGTTGCCAAGCGATAAGATGTGCATCATGGAAGCATCCTGCTACGTAGCACACGATAAGCCAACAACCGGATGCGCATCAAACACAATCCAAATTGTCGGAACATATGACAACGCGTATCACTGCATATTAGGATTCTTTTTTTGATTTTGTCCCTAAGTTTAACTAAACTCTAGAATGGGGAAGGTGAACGCGCACGAAATCCCACCTCCTCTATGAAGTTGACCTCACGCTTAAGTCGGGCATGGGAATATAGCAAGGCCTAAGAGAAACTCTCCTTCTCAAACCATACATTTATACAGTTTAGGTGTGGTTTCAAGCAAACTGTTTCAAGTGATTAGAGAAATCCAGGGACTGGCAACGGAAAGTTCAGTGAGCGACATAGAGACAAATATATCGTGCATGATCACGACCTTCCTTGAAGCCTTCCAAGCATCTTGTCGACCATCAAATCCGAAAGGGGGTGTTGGCTACACTAGTGGAGTACGGAATTTTCCGCACAAATGCAGAACCTCAAGGAACTATTTAGGCAAGCCGAGGATGAACGTGCGATGAGCAAACAGAACTGAAATAAGACAGAAAGAAATTTAAGGAGGAACTTTAAATTCAAATGTGAATAAATGCCTGTAAAAGCCAGAATTCGCAAGATGCTGTCTTATTGGCCTTACATTCAAAGTCAGCTCAAACTCGATAATAACGCGTGCACAGGTAGTAGCGAAGAAACTCATAAAGCGCTAATATTCGCCCACTTCCTAGGGCGCTACGAGCCGCCAGATGCCACGGACCATCAAAGTATTTAACAAGGTAAATATTAATTCCCACAGTAGATATTCACACCACATTAGTTTCGGTAGACAATTGACTCTTTTGCAAACATAAAGTGTAATTCTGGTTTAGCCGGTATCATCCCCGGAACCTAGTGGTTGACTATCTCATCAGGAAATTTGATAATCATAATTATCACGGGCCCATCAACTCTTAGCCCCTTAATGAAAAGGAGATCAGAGATGCGTTAGTGGGCAGAAGACGCCGATTTGCATATTAGCACGGACAATACCGACTTCATCATTTTCACCAAGATATCAAAGTAACCGCATTGGATCTTCTAACGACATTGTAGGAGGAAATATATTTTATATATATTTTATTTAACAAAAACAAAAAAGGGAAATGTATTTTTTTTTATGTTTTGTAGACATCTCATTCAAAAAAATAATATTTTTTTTGTTCTTCTTTCATAATTAAAAATGACGGATTTGTACTCCGTTCTTCCTAGAAAGTTGCACGAGGACTTCGGAAATACAAAATATCAATATTTTTGTATTTATTAAATTCAGAAATTCTTGGTAAACCTTAAAAAACATTCGCGGAGCAAAATTCATTTCACGTACAAAGTAAATGTTGTAATAAATTTGCCTTTGACTTTGCTTTGGTTAAAAAATTTTTTTATAATAAATTTATGGGCGGTGGTAACAATTTTAAATAAACTGGATCTGTTTGCACCATAGACGGACTTTCATTCCAAATTTAGAGTCCGATTTGAATGAAATTTGGTCAGTATATACCAATATGGTATGCTGAGTGTATTGATGGCACGATTATTCATGATACATTTTTTTTTTAATTAACCATTTTATTGTATCGCAAATGAGTTTCGATTAATCAAAACGTTAATCGATTTGTTTATTGCGATTATGCGCATCGCTAAAAAACTTATTTTTAAGACAAATGGAAATAGCTGAGATTTCAGACAGAAATGAAAGTAAAGAAATCATTGCGCACGGCTTATCTTCTGGAGATACGAGCTGTTCATCCCAAGCTTGTAAGGTGAGGTATTTAAGTCAACTTTAATTTCTCGCAGTGTAAGGGAAAGAAAAACTCACTCGAAAACAAATTCAGTAGCCAAAGGACAATGCATGTTCTACCTCTCGCTCGCACTTGTTCCTAAACGGACAACGCACAAAGCAAGCGAAGCAAGATCATGCCATAACTCCGTTAATTTCGTTCCAATAGCAAACAGCGTGCACTGGAATATCGACTTACGTTGGCAGTAGATCTAACCATTGCGTTATTTTATTGTGCAGTGAGTTGTGCCACGGTTATGACTGTCCAGCGTCATAAATGTGTATGTTAATAAAAGAATAATTCGAACACGTGACATATTTTGCATAATTGTCTAAAATAAGTTCAAATTGAACAGAAATCGTAAGAAGCAAAATGAAATCGCCCAACAGTAGCGAAAGCTGCGCCATACCCTGCAGCTGTCACTGAAATAAAAGGTAATAATATATTTTGTAAAAAGTGCAAGTGTTAATCGTTTATATAAATTAGACAGGCCGACTAGTCTCCGCGCCTCTGCGCTCCCGGGCTATCAGCATCGCTTACAAACAGCGGGGATAGTCGGTGTATTTGGGTGTCAGGAGCTCACTACAGTTTAAAGGAAACTATACCGTAGCAGACGAGCCCATCAAAACTGTATGGAGCCGTTCACAGCGGCGTGATGTTGGAATCGTGCCTTCTCAACTCCTGCCGGATCAACAGGTGACCGGAAGGAGACAGTGTGCCGTAAACGGGATTGCCACTCAGAAAGTGTCTCAGAAAAGTTCTACAGTGTTGAATGAACTGTATTTAAATAGAGTACCGACGCAGTAAACATATCCGGTGCACCGTCAGCGTACCAGCGTTGGGCTCCGCGCGTGTTACTGTAAGACCATCGTTTGGAAACCCCTTAAATGATCCAGTAAAGCTGTTGGCGATTTACTTCAGAGACTGGATTGGTCGACCAAGTCGGTACTGTCTGCTCCCGCATAATATTCATGAAGCTAAATATCAGTCTTTTAATCGAGGATGCTGTGATCTGTTAATGCGATGCACAACTTTATTATGTTTAGCTGTTGGAGTCGCGTATGTTTTCGATATTGCGGGAAAAACGACCATAACAGATTATTTTGTGCGAGCATCGCATAAAACAGATAAAACAATTCTTTATATAATTCTGTGACGGTTCTTCGGAAGTCATACCCGGAATCACAAGCTTCTAGAGCATTTGGAAGTTTGACCAGTACATACAGAAGGAGATCGCACACAGATTTATAGTTTATTACAATTACCGTATGAACTTTAAGCAAGTTAGATCAGAGTGTTACAATAGTATAGTGGAACGTAAGAAAAACAACTTCACTATGCAAGCATCGTTTTCACAATCAATGCATCGTGGATGCTTTACAAAATACTAACAATTGCCCAGTATGCAAGAAACCTTGAGCAAATGTGAATCTAGCCACTGAGCTTGGTGTAGCAGAAAATGCGTCCGATGTCTTATCGCAACATCTGGACAGCTTAATAATACCAACACAGTTCAATTAGGCACCAGACAGCCCAGTAAATATCGCAGAGGTGCTACTCCACGCAGAGGAATGAGAACTAGGTCTACATTTGCAAAAAAAAACAAGAAAGTTTAATTATATTATTAACAATATAATATATTATTAATAATATTAATAATAGTACAATCGTTTAGGTAATCGGCCCCTTTTGATTTTGATTCAGATGACTTGGGAAACACAGAAAATTTTCATCCGATCGTCCCTATGGGAGCTATACGATATAGTTGTCCGATTTGAATGAAACTTGGTCAACATATTTATATTATTGACAGATATATTCTGTGTAAGTTTCCCTTCGATTTCTTGGCCAATGAAAAGTTATTCACATAAATTCATATTTGGAGCGTATTTTTTGACCGATTGTCCCTATGGGAGCTATACGATATAGTCGTCCGATTTGGATGAAACTTAGTCAATATGTTTATAATATTGACATATATATTCTGTGTAAGTTTCATTACGATTGATTGGCCAACGTAAAAGTTATTCATATAAATTAATATTTGGAGCGTATGCTTGACCGATTGTCCTAGACGTGTACTTTCTGTGTCAATTTGGTTTAGCATTGCTAACAAAAAAGTTTTCTATACTAAAACATGCTATTTTTACCTGTTTTTACCTTTGTATGCACATAGAACGCCCTAAAGTGGGCGTGTCAAAAAACAAAAACAAACTTGTACTGCTTGGGCATTTTATCTTTCGTTTGCGATCACTCGGACCTTTCTTGCTCTTGTAGTCTCTGAGATCCTTTTGTTCACACAGACGGACAGACGGACGGACGGACAGACGGACATGGCTATATCGACTCGACTAGTCATGCTGATCAAGAATATATAAACTTTATGGGGTCTGCCATGTCTCCTTCTCCCTCATACATACATTGCAACGAATACAATATACCCTTTTACTCTACGAGTAACGGGTATAACAAGAAAGAATGCTATAGTCGCCACGCGACTTTAGGATACCCGTAACTCAGTTTAATTATATTATTAACAATGGGATACGATAATAATAATAGTACAATCGTTTAGGCAATCGACCCTATTGGTTTTAATTCAGATGACTTGGAAAATACAGAAAATTTTCATACAAATTCATATTTACAGCGTATTTTTGACCGATCGTCCCTATGGGAGCTATACTATATAGTTGTCCGATTTGGATGAAACCTGGTCAGCATGTTTATATTATTGACAAATATATTCTGCGTGAGTTTCACAAAGATTGCTTGGCCAACGCAATAGTTATTCATATAAATTCATATTTGGAGCGTATTTTTGACCGATTGTCCCTATGGGAGCTATACGACATAGTTGTCCGATTTGAATGAAACTTGGTCAATATGTTTATAATATTGACATATATATTCTGTGTAAGTTTCATTACGATTGATTGGCCAACGTAAAAGTTATTCATATAAATTAATATTTGGAGCGTATTTTTGACCGATTGTCCTAGACGTGTACTTTCTGTGTCAATTTGGTTTAGCATTGCTAACAAAAAAGTTTTCTATACTAAAACATGCTATTTTTACCTGTTTTTACCTTTGTATGCTCATAGAACGCCCTAAAGTGGGCGTGTCAAAAAAAAAACAAACTTGTACTGCTTGGGCATTTTATCTTTCGTTTGCGACCACTCGGGCCTTTCTAGCTCTTATAGTCTATGAGATCCTTTTGTTCACACAGATGGACAGACGGACATAGCTATATCGACTCGGCTAGTCATGCTGATCAAGAATATATATACTTATGGGGTCTGCCATGCCTCCTTCTCCCTGTTACATACATTCCAACGAATACAATATACCCTTTTACTCTATGAGTAACGGGTATAAAAATATACAACTTTAAAATATATCTTATGATTAACCGTGCCATCACTACCTATGACACCTATATAATAATGTGGTCCGATCTAGATGAAATTTGGTTTGCACATGGCACTAAAATGCATATAGACTCAATTTGGTTGAGATAGATTTTATGATTTTAACATAGAATACACATTTGTTCCAAGTATCGTCAAGATACCTTTAAAACTGAGATACTAGTTCAAATAGAAACAGACGGACAGACAATCGGACATGGCTAAATCGAATGGGCTTTTGATGCTGATCAAGAATATATGTATATCCTTTATGGGGTCGGACACGCCTCCTTCAATGCGTTAAAAAATTCGAGACAAAAATTAAATATCCTCTGCAAGGGTATAAAAGGGAACATGTTGTTCGAACTACCTTAATTAAATTTTAGACAAATGAATGTTTTACATTTTTTGTGCTATTATATTTTTTTAATTTGGTGTTAATCATTTGATTAATCGAAGTTTTAATTAATCATATGATTTTATAATCGATTAATAAACTTTATTTTCCTTTACTACCGTCGAACTCGTGCGCATTGACTTAAATGCTGGTGCTGTTGCCAAGCGATAAGATGTGCATCATGGAAGCATCCTGCTACGTAGCACACGATAAGCCAACAACCGGATGCGCATCAAACACAATCCAAATTGTCGGAACATATGACAACGCGTATCACTGCATATTAGGATTCTTTTTTTGATTTTGTCCCTAAGTTTAACTAAACTCTAGAATGGGGAAGGTGAACGCGCACGAAATCCCACCTCCTCTATGAAGTTGACCTCACGCTTAAGTCGGGCATGGGAATATAGCAAGGCCTAAGAGAAACTCTCCTTCTCAAACCATACATTAATACAGTTTAGGTGTGGTTTCAAGCAAACTGTTTCAAGTGATTAGAGAAATCCAGGGACTGGCAACGGAAAGTTCAGTGAGCGACATAGAGACAAATATATCGTGCATGATCACGACCTTCCTTGTTGGCCACACTAGTGGAGTACGGAATTTTCCGCACAAATGCAGAACCTCAAGGAACTATTTAGGCAAGCCGAGGATGAACGTGCGATGAGCAAACAGAACTGAAATAAGACAGAAAGAAATTTAAGGAGGAACTTTAAATTCAAATGTGAATAAATGCCTGTAAAAGCCAGAATTCGCAAGATGCTGTCTTATTGGCCTTACATTCAAAGTCAGCTCAAACTCGATAATAACGCGTGCACAGGTAGTAGCGAAGAAACTCATAAAGCGCTAATATTCGCCCACTTCCTAGGGCGCTACGAGCCGCCAGATGCCACGGACCATCAAAGTATTTAACAAGGTAAATATTAATTCCCACAGTAGATATTCACACCACATTAGTTTCGGTGGACAATTGACTCTTTTGCAAACATAAAGTGTAATTCTGGTTTAGCCGGTATCATCCCCGGAACCTAGTGGTTGACTATCTCATCAGGAAATTTGATAATCATAATTATCACGGGCCCATCAACTCTTAGCCCCTTAATGAAAAGGACTATCAAAGAGATGCGTTAGTGGGCAGAAGACGCCGATTTGCATATTAGCACGGACAATACCGACTTCATCATTTTCACCAAGATATCAAAGTAACCGCATTGGATCTTCTAACGACATTGTAGGAGGAAATATATTTTATATATATTTTATTTAACAAAAACAAAAAAGGGAAATGTATTTTTTTTATGTTTTGTAGACATCTCATTCAAAAAAAAATAATATTTTTTTTGTTCTTCTTTCATAATTAAAAATGACGGATTTGTACTCCGTTCTTCCTAGAAAGTTGCACGAGGACTTCAAAATACAAAATATCAATATTTTTGTATTTATTAAATTCAGAAATTCTTGGTAAACCTTAAAAAACATTCGCGGAGCAAAATTCATTTCACGTACAAAGTAAATGTTGTAATAAATTTGCCTTTGTCTTTGCTTTGGTTAAAAAATTTTTTTATAATAAATTTATGGGCGGTGGTAACAATTTTAAATAAACTGGATCTGTTTGCACCATAGACGGACTTTCATTCCAAATTTAGAGTCCGATTTGAATGAAATTTGGTCAGTATATACCAATATGGTATGCTGAGTGTATTGATGGCACGATTATTCATGATACATTTTTTTTTTAATTAACCATTTTATTGTATCGCAAATGAGTTTCGATTAATCAAAAACGTTAATCGATTTGTTTATTGCGATTATGCGCCTAAAAAACTTATTTTAAGACAAATGGAAATAGCTGAGATTTCAGACAGAAATGAAAGTAAAGAAATCATTGCGCACGGCTTATCTTCTGGAGATAGAGCTGTTCATCCCAAGCTTGTAAGGTGAGGTATTTAAGTCAACTTTAATTTCTCGCAGTGTAAGGGAAAGAAAACTCACTCGAAAACAAATTCAGTAGCCAAAGGACAATGCATGTCTACCCCTCGCTCGCACTTGTTCCTAAAACGCACAAAGCACGAAGCAAGATCATGCCATAACTCCGTTAATTTCGTTCCAATAGCAAACAGCGTGCACTGGAATATCGACTTACGTTGGCAGTAGATCTAACCATTGCGTTATTTTATTGTGCAGTGAGTTGTGCCACGGTTATGACTGTCCAAGGCCATAAATGTGTATGTTAATAAAGAATAATCCGAACACGTGACATATTTTGCATAATTGTCTAAAATAAGTTCAAATTGAACAG
>JAEIGM010000306.1:0-40881 GCA_018903735.1 Drosophila cardini | reverse complement strand
TTGACAGAGATAGCTAAGATCAAGGCCCGAAATGTGAGGATTCGAAAATAACGTCTAAAATCGTCTAAGACCTCTAGAAACGCCAGAAAATGCAAAAACAAAAAATAAATGAAAAAATTTTAAATTGACGAAATCAAGATTATTTTGATGCAGAGTCGATATAAATGAAAATTATTGAATTAAATGGTATTCCGATTCAAAATCGGTTGAGTTTTGACAGAGATAGCTAAGATCAAGGCCCGAAATGTGAGGATTCGAAAATAACGTCTAAAATCCTCTAAGACCTCTAGAAACGCCAGAAAATGCAAAAACAAAAAATAAATGAAAAAATTTTAAATTGACGAAATCAAGATTATTTTGATGCAGAGTCGATATAAATGAAAATTATTGAATTAAATGGTATTCCGATTCAAAATCGGTTGAGTTTTGACAGAGATAGCTAAGATCAAGGCCCGAAATGTGAGGATTCGAAAATAACGTCTAAAATCCTCTAAGACCTCTAGAAACGCCAGAAAATGCAAAAACAAAAAATAAATGAAAAAATTTTAAATTGACGAAATCAAGATTATTTTGATGCAGAGTCGATATAAATGAAAATTATTGAATTAAATGGTATTCCGATTCAAAATCGGTTGAGTTTTGACAGAGATAGCTAAGATCAAGGCCCGAAATGTGAGGATTCGAAAATAACGTCTAAAATCCTCTAAGACCTCTAGAAACGCCAGAAAATGCAAAAACAAAAAATAAATGAAAAAATTTTAAATTGACGAAATCAAGATTATTTTGATGCAGAGTCGATATAAATGAAAATTATTGAATTAAATGGTATTCCGATTCAAAATCGGTTGAGTTTTGACAGAGATAGCTAAGATCAAGGCCCGAAATGTGAGGATTCGAAAATAACGTCTAAAATCTCTAAGACCTCTAGAAACCCAAAATCAAATAGGATTCGAAAATAACGTCTAAAATCCTCTAAGACCTCTAGAAACGCCAGAAAATGCAAAAACAAAAAATAAATGAAAAAATTTTAAATTGACGAAATCAAGATTATTTTGATGCAGAGTCGATATAAATAAAAATTATTGAATTAAATGGTATTCCGATTCAAAATCGGTTGAGTTTTGACAGAGATAGCTAAGATCAAGGCCCGAAATGTGAGGATTCGAAAATAACGTCTAAAATCCTCTAAGACCTCTAGAAACGCCAGAAAATGCAAAAACAAAAAATAAATGAAAAAATTTTATATTGACGAAATCAAGATTATTTTGATGCAGAGTCGATATAAATGAAAATTATTGAATTAAATGGTATTCCGATTCAAAATCGGTTGAGTTTTGACAGAGATAGCTAAGATCAAGGCCCGAAATGTGAGGATTCGAAAATAACGTCTAAAATCGTCTAAGACCTCTAGAAACGCCAGAAAATGCAAAAACAAAAAATAAATGAAAAAATTTTAAATTGACGAAATCAAGATTATTTTGATGCAGAGTCGATATAAATGAAAATTATTGAATTAAATGGTATTCCGATTCAAAATCGGTTGAGTTTTGACAGAGATAGCTAAGATCAAGGCCCGAAATGTGAGGATTCGAAAATAACGTCTAAAATCGTCTAAGACCTCTAGAAACGCCAGAAAATGCAAAAACAAAAAATAAATGAAAAAATTTTAAATTGACGAAATCAAGATTATTTTGATGCAGAGTCGATATAAATGAAAATTATTGAATTAAATGGTATTCCGATTCAAAATCGGTTGAGTTTCGACAGAGATAGCTAAGATCAAGGCCCGAAATGTGAGGATTCGAAAATAACGTCTAAAATCCTCTAAGACCTCTAGAAACGCCAGAAAATGCAAAAACAAAAAATAAATGAAAAAATTTTAAATTTACGAAATCAAGATTATTTTGATGCAGAGTCGATATAAATGAAAATTATTGAATTAAATGGTATTCCGATTCAAAATCGGTTGAGTTTTGACAGAGATAGCTAAGATCAAGGCCCGAAATGTGAGGATTCGAAAATAACGTCTAAAATCCTCTAAGACCTCTAGAAACGCCAGAAAATGCAAAAACAAAAAATAAATGAAAAAATTTTAAATTGACGAAATCAAGATTATTTTGATGCAGAGTCGATATAAATGAAAATTATTGAATTAAATGGTATTCCGATTCAAAATCGGTTGAGTTTTGACAGAGATAGCTAAGATCAAGGCCCGAAATGTGAGGATTCGAAAATAACGTCTAAAATCGTCTAAGACCTCTAGAAACGCCAGAAAATGCAAAAACAAAAAATAAATGAAAAAATTTTAAATTGACGAAATCAAGATTATTTTGATGCAGAGTCGATATTAATGAAAATTATTGAATTAAACGGTATTCCGATTCAGAATCGGTTGAGTTTTGACAGAGACAGTTAAAATCAAGGCCCGAAATGTGAGGATTCGAAAATAACGTCTAAAATCGTCTAAGACCTCTAGAAACGCCAGAAAATGCAAAAACAAAAAATAAATGAAAAAATTTTAAATTGACGAAATCAAGATTATTTTGATGCAGAGTCGATATAAATAAAAATTATTGAATTAAATGGTATTCCGATTCAAAATCGGTTGAGTTTTAACAGAGATAGCTAAGATCAAGGCCCGAAATGTGAGGATTCGAAAATAACGTCTTAAATCCTCTAGAAACGCCAGAAAATGCAAAAACAAAAAATAAATGAAAAAATTTTATATTGAAGAAATCAAGATTATTTTGATGCAGAGTCGATATAAATGAAAATTATTGAATTAAATGGTATTCCGATTCAAAATCGGTTGAGTTTTGACAGAGATAGCTAAGATCAAGGCCCGAAATGTGAGGATTCGAAAATAACGTCTAAAATCGTCTAAGACCTCTAGAAACGCCAGAAAATGCAAAAACAAAAAATAAATGAAAAAATTTTAAATTGACGAAATCAAGATTATTTTGATGCAGAGTCGATATAAATGAAAATTATTGAATTAAATGGTATTCCGATTCAAAATCGGTTGAGTTTTGACAGAGATAGCTAAGATCAAGGCCCGAAATGTGAGGATTCGAAAATAACGTCAAAATCCTCTAAGACCTCTAGAAACGCCAGAAAATGCAAAAACAAAAAATAAATGAAAAAATTGTAAATTGACGAAATCAAGATTATTTTGATGCAGAGTCGATATAAATGAAAATTATTGAATTAAATGGTATTCCGATTCAAAATCGGTTGAGTTTTGACAGAGATAGCTAAGATCAAGGCCCGAAATGTGAGGATTCGAAAATAACGCCTAAAATCCTCTAAGACCTCTAGAAACGCCAGAAAATGCAAAAACAAAAAATAAATGAAAAAATTTTAAATTGACGAAATCAAGATTATTTTGATGCAGAGTCGATATAAATGAAAATTATTGAATTAAATGGTATTCCGATTCAAAATCGGTTGAGTTTTGACAGAGATAGCTAAGATCAAGGCCCGAAATGTGAGGATTCGAAAATAACGTCTAAAACCCTCTAAGACCTCTAGAAACGCCAGAAAATGCAAAAACAAAAAATAAATGAAAAAATTTTAAATTGACGAAATCAAGATTATTTTGATGCAGAGTCGAT
Source organism: Drosophila cardini (assembly GCA_018903735.1). Taxonomy (NCBI): domain Eukaryota; kingdom Metazoa; phylum Arthropoda; class Insecta; order Diptera; family Drosophilidae; genus Drosophila; species Drosophila cardini. Next base: position 37,267 of record JAEIGM010000306.1, on the reverse strand, counting down.
ATAAATGAAAATTATTGAATTAAATGGTATTCCGATTCAAAATCGGTTGAGTTTTGACAGAGATAGCTAAGATCAAGGCCCGAAATGTGAGGATTCGAAAATAACGTCTAAAATCCTCTAAGACCTCTAGAAACGCCAGAAAATGCAAAAACAAAAAATAAATGAAAAAATTTTAAATTGACGAAATCAAGATTATTTTGATGCAGAGTCGATATAAATGAAAATTATTGAATTAAACGGTATTCTGATTCAAAATCGGTTGAGTTTTGACAGAGATAGCTAAGATCAAGGCCCGAAATGTGAGGATTCGAAAATAACGTCTAAAATCGTCTAAGACCTCTAGAAACGCCAGAAAATGCAAAAACAAAAAATAAATGAAAAAATTTTAAATTGACGAAATCAAGATTATTTTGATGCAGAGTCGATATAAATGAAAATTATTGAATTAAATGGTATTCCGATTCAAAATCGGTTGAGTTTTGACAGAGATAGCTAAGATCAAGGCCCGAAATGTGAGGATTCGAAAATAACGTCTAAAATCCTCTAAGACCTCTAGAAACGCCAGAAAATGCAAAAACAAAAAATAAATGAAAAAATTTTAAATTGACGAAATCAAGATTATTTTGATGCAGAGTCGATATAAATGAAAATTATTGAATTAAATGGTATTCCGATTCAAAATCGGTTGAGTTTTGACAGAGATAGCTAAGATCAAGGCCCGAAATGTGAGGATTCGAAAATAACGTCTAAAATCGTCTAAGACCTCTAGAAACGCCAGAAAATGCAAAAACAAAAAATAAATGAAAAAATTTTAAATTGACGAAATCAAGATTATTTTGATGCAGAGTCGATATAAATAAAAATTATTGAATTAAATGGTATTCCGATTCAAAATCGGTTGAGTTTTGACAGAGATAGCTAAGATCAAGGCCCGAAATGTGAGGATTCGAAAATAACGTCTAAAATCCTCTAAGACCTCTAGAAACGCCAGAAAATGCAAAAACAAAAAATAAATGAAAAAATTTTAAATTGACGAAATCAAGATTATTTTGATGCAGAGTCGATATAAATGAAAATTATTGAATTAAATGGTATTCCGATTCAAAATCGGTTGAGTTTTGACAGAGATAGCTAAGATCAAGGCCCGAAATGTGAAGATTCGAAAATAACGTCTAAAATCGTCTAAGACCTCTAGAAACGCCAGAAAATGCAAAAACAAAAAATAAATGAAAAAATTTTAAATTGACGAAATCAAGATTATTTTGATGCAGAGTCGATATAAATGAAAATTATTGAATTAAATGGTATTCCGATTCAAAATCGGTTGAGTTTTGACAGAGATAGCTAAGATCAAGGCCCGAAATGTGAGGATTCGAAAATAACGTCTAAAATCCTCTAAGACCTCTAGAAACGCCAGAAAATGCAAAAACAAAAAATAAATGAAAAAATTTTAAATTGACGAAATCAAGATTATTTTGATGCAGAGTCGATATAAATGAAAATTATTGAATTAAATGGTATTCCGATTCAAAATCGGTTGAGTTTTGACAGAGATAGCTAAGATCAAGGCCTGAAATGTGAGGATTCGAAAATAACGTCTAAAATCGTCTAAGACCTCTAGAAACGCCAGAAAATGCAAAAACAAAAAATAAATGAAAAAATTTTAAATTGACGAAATCAAGATTATTTTGATGCAGAGTCGATATAAATGAAAATTATTGAATTAAATGGTATTCCGATTCAAAATCGGTTGAGTTTTGACAGAGATAGCTAAGATCAAGGCCCGAAATGTGAGGATTCGAAAATAACGTCTAAAATCCTCTAAGACCTCTAGAAACGCCAGAAAATGCAAAAACAAAAAATAAATGAAAAAATTTTAAATTGACGAAATCAAGATTATTTTGATGCAGAGTCGATATAAATGAAAATTATTGAATTAAATGGTATTCCGATTCAAAATCGGTTGAGTTTTGACAGAGATAGCTAAGATCAAGGCCCGAAATGTGAGGATTCGAAAATAACGTCTAAAATCCTCTAAGACCTCTAGAAACGCCAGAAAATGCAAAAACAAAAAATAAATGAAAAAATTTTAAATTGACGAAATCAAGATTATTTTGATGCAGAGTCGATATAAATGAAAATTATTGAATTAAACGGTATTCCGATTCAAAATCGGTTGAGTTTTGACAGAGATAGCTAAGATCAAGGCCCGAAATGTGAGGATTCGAAAATAACGTCTAAAATCGTCTAAGACCTCTAGAAACGCCAGAAAATGCAAAAACAAAAAATAAATGAAAAAATTTTAAATTGACGAAATCAAGATTATTTTGATGCAGAGTCGATATAAATGAAAATTATTGAATTAAATGGTATTCCGATTCAAAATCGGTTGAGTTTTGACAGAGATAGCTAAGATCAAGGCCCGAAATGTGAGGATTCGAAAATAACGTCTAAAATCGTCTAAGACCTCTAGAAACGCCAGAAAATGCAAAAACAAAAAATAAATGAAAAAATTTTAAATTGACGAAATCAAGATTATTTTGATGCAGAGTCGATATAAATAAAAATTATTGAATTAAATGGTATTCCGATTCAAAATCGGTTGAGTTTTGACAGAGATAGCTAAGATCAAGGCCCGAAATGTGAGGATTCGAAAATAACGTCTAAAATCCTCTAAGACCTCTAGAAACGCCAGAAAATGCAAAAACAAAAAATAAATGAAAAAATTTTATATTGACGAAATCAAGATTATTTTGATGCAGAGTCGATATAAATGAAAATTATTGAATTAAATGGTATTCCGATTCAAAATCGGTTGAGTTTTGACAGAGATAGCTAAGATCAAGGCCCGAAATGTGAGGATTCGAAAATAACGTCTAAAATCGTCTAAGACCTCTAGAAACGCCAGAAAATGCAAAAACAAAAAATAAATGAAAAAATTTTAAATTGACGAAATCAAGATTATTTTGATGCAGAGTCGATATAAATGAAAATTATTGAATTAAATGGTATTCCGATTCAAAATCGGTTGAGTTTTGACAGAGATAGCTAAGATCAAGGCCCGAAATGTGAGGATTCGAAAATAACGTCTAAAATCGTCTAAGACCTCTAGAAACGCCAGAAAATGCAAAAACAAAAAATAAATGAAAAAATTTTAAATTGACGAAATCAAGATTATTTTGATGCAGAGTCGATATAAATGAAAATTATTGAATTAAATGGTATTCCGATTCAAAATCGGTTGAGTTTCGACAGAGATAGCTAAGATCAAGGCCCGAAATGTGAGGATTCGAAAATAACGCCTAAAATCCTCTAAGACCTCTAGAAACGCCAGAAAATGCAAAAACAAAAAATAAATGAAAAAATTTTAAATTGACGAAATCAAGATTATTTTGATGCAGAGTCGATATAAATGAAAATTATTGAATTAAATGGTATTCCGATTCAAAATCGGTTGAGTTTTGACAGAGATAGCTAAGATCAAGGCCCGAAATGTGAGGATTCGAAAATAACGTCTAAAATCCTCTAAGACCTCTAGAAACGCCAGAAAATGCAAAAACAAAAAATAAATGAAAAAATTTTAAATTGACGAAATCAAGATTATTTTGATGCAGAGTCGATATAAATGAAAATTATTGAATTAAATGGTATTCCGATTCAAAATCGGTTGAGTTTTGACAGAGATAGCTAAGATCAAGGCCCGAAATGTGAGGATTCGAAAATAACGTCTAAAATCGTCTAAGACCTCTAGAAACGCCAGAAAATGCAAAAACAAAAAATAAATGAAAAAATTTTAAATTGACGAAATCAAGATTATTTTGATGCAGAGTCGATATAAATAAAAATTATTGAATTAAATGGTATTCCGATTCAAAATCGGTTGAGTTTTGACAGAGATAGCTAAGATCAAGGCCCGAAATGTGAGGATTCGAAAATAACGTCTAAAATCGTCTAAGACCTCTAGAAACGCCAGAAAATGCAAAAACAAAAAATAAATGAAAAAATTTTAAATTGACGAAATCAAGATTATTTTGATGCAGAGTCGATATAAATGAAAATTATTGAATTAAATGGTATTCCGATTCAAAATCGGTTGAGTTTTGACAGAGATAGCTAAGATCAAGGCCCGAAATGTGAGGATTCGAAAATAACGTCTAAAATCCTCTAAGACCTCTAGAAACGCCAGAAAATGCAAAAACAAAAAATAAATGAAAAAATTTTAAATTGACGAAATCAAGATTATTTTGATGCAGAGTCGATATAAATGAAAATTTTTGAATTAAATGGTATTCCGATTCAAAATCGGTTGAGTTTTGACAGAGATAGCTAAGATCAAGGCCCGAAATGTGAGGATTCGAAAATAACGTCTAAAATCCTCTAAGACCTCTAGAAACGCCAGAAAATGCAAAAACAAAAAATAAATGAAAAAATTTTAAATTGACGAAATCAAGATTATTTTGATGCAGAGTCGATATAAATGAAAATTATTGAATTAAATGGTATTCCGATTCAAAATCGGTTGAGTTTTGACAGAGATAGCTAAGATCAAGGCCCGAAATGTGAGGATTCGAAAATAACGTCTAAAATCGTCTAAGACCTCTAGAAACGCCAGAAAATGCAAAAACAAAAAATAAATGAAAAAATTTTAAATTGACGAAATCAAGATTATTTTGATGCAGAGTCGATATAAATGAAAATTATTGAATTAAATGGTATTCCGATTCAAAATCGGTTGAGTTTTGACAGAGATAGCTAAGATCAAGGCCCGAAATGTGAGGATTCGAAAATAACGTCTAAAATCGTCTAAGACCTCTAGAAACGCCAGAAAATGCAAAAACAAAAAATAAATGAAAAAATTTTAAATTGACGAAATCAAGATTATTTTGATGCAGAGTCGATATAAATGAAAATTATTGAATTAAATGGTATTCCGATTCAAAATCGGTTGAGTTTTGACAGAGATAGCTAAGATCAAGGCCCGAAATGTGAGGATTCGAAAATAACGTCTAAAATCCTCTAAGACCTCTAGAAACGCCAGAAAATGCAAAAACAAAAAATAAATGAAAAAATTTTAAATTGACGAAATCAAGATTATTTTGATGCAGAGTCGATATAAATGAAAATTATTGAATTAAATGGTATTCCGATTCAAAATCGGTTGAGTTTTGACAGAGATAGCTAAGATCAAGGCCCGAAATGTGAGGATTCGAAAATAACGTCTAAAATCCTCTAAGACCTCTAGAAACGCCAGAAAATGCAAAAACAAAAAATAAATGAAAAAATTTTAAATTGACGAAATCAAGATTATTTTGATGCAGAGTCGATATAAATGAAAATTATTGAATTAAATGGTATTCCGATTCAAAATCGGTTGAGTTTTGACAGAGATAGCTAAGATCAAGGCCCGAAATGTGAGGATTCGAAAATAACGTCTAAAATCCTCTAAGACCTCTAGAAACGCCAGAAAATGCAAAAACAAAAAATAAATGAAAAAATTTTAAATTGACGAAATCAAGATTATTTTGATGCAGAGTCGATATAAATAAAAATTATTGAATTAAATGGTATTCCGATTCAAAATCGGTTGAGTTTTGACAGAGATAGCTAAGATCAAGGCCCGAAATGTGAGGATTCGAAAATAACGTCTAAAATCGTCTAAGACCTCTAGAAACGCCAGAAAATGCAAAAACAAAAAATAAATGAAAAAATTTTAAATTGACGAAATCAAGATTATTTTGATGCAGAGTCGATATAAATGAAAATTATTGAATTAAATGGTATTCCGATTCAAAATCGGTTGAGTTTTGACAGAGATAGCTAAGATCAAGGCCCGAAATGTGAGGATTCGAAAATAACGTCTAAAATCCTCTAAGACCTCTAGAAACGCCAGAAAATGCAAAAACAAAAAATAAATGAAAAAATTTTAAATTGACGAAATCAAGATTATTTTGATGCAGAGTCGATATAAATGAAAATTATTGAATTAAATGGTATTCCGATTCAAAATCGGTTGAGTTTTGACAGAGATAGCTAAGATCAAGGCCCGAAATGTGAGGATTCGAAAATAACGTCTAAAATCCTCTAAGACCTCTAGAAACGCCAGAAAATGCAAAAACAAAAAATAAATGAAAAAATTTTAAATTGACGAAATCAAGATTATTTTGATGCAGAGTCGATATAAATGAAAATTATTGAATTAAATGGTATTCCGATTCAAAATCGGTTGAGTTTTGACAGAGATAGCTAAGATCAAGGCCCGAAATGTGAGGATTCGAAAATAACGTCTAAAATCGTCTAAGACCTCTAGAAACGCCAGAAAATGCAAAAACAAAAAATAAATGAAAAAATTTTAAATTGACGAAATCAAGATTATTTTGATGCAGAGTCGATATAAATGAAAATTATTGAATTAAATGGTATTCCGATTCAAAATCGGTTGAGTTTCGACAGAGATAGCTAAGATCAAGGCCCGAAATGTGAGGATTCGAAAATAACGTCTAAAATCCTCTAAGACCTCTAGAAACGCCAGAAAATGCAAAAACAAAAAATAAATGAAAAAATTGTAAATTGACGAAATCAAGATTATTTTGATGCAGAGTCGATATAAATGAAAATTATTGAATTAAATGGTATTCCGATTCAAAATCGGTTGAGTTTTGACAGAGATAGCTAAGATCAAGGCCCGAAATGTGAAGATTCGAAAATAACGTCTAAAATCCTCTAAGACCTCTAGAAACGCCAGAAAATGCAAAAACAAAAAATAAATGAAAAAATTTTATATTGACGAAATCAAGATTATTTTGATGCAGAGTCGATATAAATGAAAATTATTGAATTAAATGGTATTCCGATTCAAAATCGGTTGAGTTTTGACAGAGATAGCTAAGATCAAGGCCCGAAATGTGAGGATTCGAAAATAACGTCTAAAATCGTCTAAGACCTCTAGAAACGCCAGAAAATGCAAAAACAAAAAATAAATGAAAAAATTTTAAATTGACGAAATCAAGATTATTTTGATGCAGAGTCGATATAAATGAAAATTATTGAATTAAATGGTATTCCGATTCAAAATCGGTTGAGTTTTGACAGAGATAGCTAAGATCAAGGCCCGAAATGTGAGGATTCGAAAATAACGTCTAAAATCCTCTAAGACCTCTAGAAACGCCAGAAAATGCAAAAACAAAAAATAAATGAAAAAATTTTAAATTGACGAAATCAAGATTATTTTGATGCAGAGTCGATATAAATGAAAATTATTGAATTAAATGGTATTCCGATTCAAAATCGGTTGAGTTTTGACAGAGATAGCTAAGATCAAGGCCCGAAATGTGAGGATTCGAAAATAACGTCTAAAATCCTCTAAGACCTCTAGAAACGCCAGAAAATGCAAAAACAAAAAATAAATGAAAAAATTTTAAATTGACGAAATCAAGATTATTTTGATGCAGAGTCGATATAAATGAAAATTATTGAATTAAATGGTATTCTGATTCAAAATCGGTTGAGTTTTGACAGAGATAGCTAAGATCAAGGCCCGAAATGTGAGGATTCGAAAATAACGTCTAAAATCGTCTAAGACCTCTAGAAACGCCAGAAAATGCAAAAACAAAAAATAAATGAAAAAATTGTAAATTGACGAAATCAAGATTATTTTGATGCAGAGTCGATATAAATGAAAATTATTGAATTAAATGGTATTCCGATTCAAAATCGGTTGAGTTTCGACAGAGATAGCTAAGATCAAGGCCCGAAATGTGAGGATTCGAAAATAACGCCTAAAATCCTCTAAGACCTCTAGAAACGCCAGAAAATGCAAAAACAAAAAATAAATGAAAAAATTTTAAATTGACGAAATCAAGATTATTTTGATGCAGAGTCGATATAAATGAAAATTATTGAATTAAATGGTATTCCGATTCAAAATCGGTTGAGTTTTGACAGAGATAGCTAAGATCAAGGCCCGAAATGTGAGGATTCGAAAATAACGTCTAAAATCCTCTAAGACCTCTAGAAACGCCAGAAAATGCAAAAACAAAAAATAAATGAAAAAATTTTAAATTGACGAAATCAAGATTATTTTGATGCAGAGTCGATATAAATGAAAATTATTGAATTAAATGGTATTCTGATTCAAAATCGGTTGAGTTTTGACAGAGATAGCTAAGATCAAGGCCCGAAATGTGAGGATTCGAAAATAACGTCTAAAATCGTCTAAGACCTCTAGAAACGCCAGAAAATGCAAAAACAAAAAATAAATGAAAAAATTGTAAATTGACGAAATCAAGATTATTTTGATGCAGAGTCGATATAAATGAAAATTATTGAATTAAATGGTATTCCGATTCAAAATCGGTTGAGTTTTGACAGAGATAGCTAAGATCAAGGCCCGAAATGTGAGGATTCGAAAATAACGTCTAAAATCGTCTAAGACCTCTAGAAACGCCAGAAAATGCAAAAACAAAAAATAAATGAAAAAATTTTAAATTGACGAAATCAAGATTATTTTGATGCAGAGTCGATATAAATGAAAATTATTGAATTAAATGGTATTCCGATTCAAAATCGGTTGAGTTTCGACAGAGATAGCTAAGATCAAGGCCCGAAATGTGAGGATTCGAAAATAACGTCTAAAATCCTCTAAGACCTCTAGAAACGCCAGAAAATGCAAAAACAAAAAATAAATGAAAAAATTTTAAATTGACGAAATCAAGATTATTTTGATGCAGAGTCGATATAAATGAAAATTATTGAATTAAATGGTATTCCGATTCAAAATCGGTTGAGTTTTGACAGAGATAGCTAAGATCAAGGCCCGAAATGTGAGGATTCGAAAATAACGTCTAAAATCCTCTAAGACCTCTAGAAACGCCAGAAAATGCAAAAACAAAAAATAAATGAAAAAATTTTAAATTGACGAAATCAAGATTATTTTGATGCAGAGTCGATATAAATGAAAATTATTGAATTAAATGGTATTCCGATTCAAAATCGGTTGAGTTTTGACAGAGATAGCTAAGATCAAGGCCCGAAATGTGAGGATTCGAAAATAACGTCTAAAATCCTCTAAGACCTCTAGAAACGCCAGAAAATGCAAAAACAAAAAATAAATGAAAAAATTTTAAATTGACGAAATCAAGATTATTTTGATGCAGAGTCGATATAAATGAAAATTATTGAATTAAATGGTATTCCGATTCAAAATCGGTTGAGTTTTGACAGAGATAGCTAAGATCAAGGCCCGAAATGTGAGGATTCGAAAATAACGTCTAAAATCCTCTAAGACCTCTAGAAACGCCAGAAAATGCAAAAACAAAAAATAAATGAAAAAATTTTAAATTGACGAAATCAAGATTATTTTGATGCAGAGTCGATATAAATGAAAATTATTGAATTAAATGGTATTCCGATTCAAAATCGGTTGAGTTTTGACAGAGATAGCTAAGATCAAGGCCCGAAATGTGAGGATTCGAAAATAACGTCTAAAATCGTCTAAGACCTCTAGAAACGCCAGAAAATGCAAAAACAAAAAATAAATGAAAAAATTTTAAATTGACGAAATCAAGATTATTTTGATGCAGAGTCGATATAAATGAAAATTATTGAATTAAATGGTATTCCGATTCAAAATCGGTTGAGTTTTGACAGAGATAGCTAAGATCAAGGCCCGAAATGTGAGGATTCGAAAATAACGTCTAAAATCCTCTAAGACCTCTAGAAACGCCAGAAAATGCAAAAACAAAAAATAAATGAAAAAATTTTAAATTGACGAAATCAAGATTATTTTGATGCAGAGTCGATATAAATGAAAATTATTGAATTAAATGGTATTCCGATTCAAAATCGGTTGAGTTTTGACAGAGATAGCTAAGATCAAGGCCCGAAATGTGAGGATTCGAAAATAACGTCTAAAATCCTCTAAGACCTCTAGAAACGCCAGAAAATGCAAAAACAAAAAATAAATGAAAAAATTTTAAATTGACGAAATCAAGATTATTTTGATGCAGAGTCGATATAAATGAAAATTATTGAATTAAATGGTATTCTGATTCAAAATCGGTTGAGTTTTGACAGAGATAGCTAAGATCAAGGCCTGAAATGTGAGGATTCGAAAATAACGTCTAAAATCGTCTAAGACCTCTAGAAACGCCAGAAAATGCAAAAACAAAAAATAAATGAAAAAATTGTAAATTGACGAAATCAAGATTATTTTGATGCAGAGTCGATATAAATGAAAATTATTGAATTAAATGGTATTCCGATTCAAAATCGGTTGAGTTTCGACAGAGATAGCTAAGATCAAGGCCCGAAATGTGAGGATTCGAAAATAACGCCTAAAATCCTCTAAGACCTCTAGAAACGCCAGAAAATGCAAAAACAAAAAATAAATGAAAAAATTTTAAATTGACGAAATCAAGATTATTTTGATGCAGAGTCGATATAAATGAAAATTATTGAATTAAATGGTATTCTGATTCAAAATCGGTTGAGTTTTGACAGAGATAGCTAAGATCAAGGCCCGAAATGTGAGGATTCGAAAATAACGTCTAAAATCCTCTAAGACCTCTAGAAACGCCAGAAAATGCAAAAACAAAAAATAAATGAAAAAATTTTAAATTGACGAAATCAAGATTATTTTGATGCAGAGTCGATATAAATGAAAATTATTGAATTAAATGGTATTCTGATTCAAAATCGGTTGAGTTTTGACAGAGATAGCTAAGATCAAGGCCTGAAATGTGAGGATTCGAAAATAACGTCTAAAATCGTCTAAGACCTCTAGAAACGCCAGAAAATGCAAAAACAAAAAATAAATGAAAAAATTTTAAATTGACGAAATCAAGATTATTTTGATGCAGAGTCGATATAAATGAAAATTATTGAATTAAATGGTATTCCGATTCAAAATCGGTTGAGTTTCGACAGAGATAGCTAAGATCAAGGCCCGAAATGTGAGGATTCGAAAATAACGTCTAAAATCGTCTAAGACCTCTAGAAACGCCAGAAAATGCAAAAACAAAAAATAAATGAAAAAATTTTAAATTGACGAAATCAAGATTATTTTGATGCAGAGTCGATATAAATGAAAATTATTGAATTAAATGGTATTCCGATTCAAAATCGGTTGAGTTTTGACAGAGATAGCTAAGATCAAGGCCCGAAATGTGAAGATTCGAAAATAACGTCTAAAATCCTCTAAGACCTCTAGAAACGCCAGAAAATGCAAAAACAAAAAATAAATGAAAAAATTTTATATTGACGAAATCAAGATTATTTTGATGCAGAGTCGATATAAATGAAAATTATTGAATTAAATGGTATTCCGATTCAAAATCGGTTGAGTTTTGACAGAGATAGCTAAGATCAAGGCCCGAAATGTGAGGATTCGAAAATAACGTCTAAAATCGTCTAAGACCTCTAGAAACGCCAGAAAATGCAAAAACAAAAAATAAATGAAAAAATTTTAAATTGACGAAATCAAGATTATTTTGATGCAGAGTCGATATAAATGAAAATTATTGAATTAAATGGTATTCCGATTCAAAATCGGTTGAGTTTTGACAGAGATAGCTAAGATCAAGGCCCGAAATGTGAGGATTCGAAAATAACGTCTAAAATCCTCTAAGACCTCTAGAAACGCCAGAAAATGCAAAAACAAAAAATAAATGAAAAAATTTTAAATTGACGAAATCAAGATTATTTTGATGCAGAGTCGATATAAATGAAAATTATTGAATTAAATGGTATTCCGATTCAAAATCGGTTGAGTTTTGACAGAGATAGCTAAGATCAAGGCCCGAAATGTGAGGATTCGAAAATAACGTCTAAAATCCTCTAAGACCTCTAGAAACGCCAGAAAATGCAAAAACAAAAAATAAATGAAAAAATTTTAAATTGACGAAATCAAGATTATTTTGATGCAGAGTCGATATAAATGAAAATTATTGAATTAAATGGTATTCTGATTCAAAATCGGTTGAGTTTTGACAGAGATAGCTAAGATCAAGGCCTGAAATGTGAGGATTCGAAAATAACGTCTAAAATCGTCTAAGACCTCTAGAAACGCCAGAAAATGCAAAAACAAAAAATAAATTAAAAAATTGTAAATTGACGAAATCAAGATTATTTTGATGCAGAGTCGATATAAATGAAAATTATTGAATTAAATGGTATTCCGATTCAAAATCGGTTGAGTTTCGACAGAGATAGCTAAGATCAAGGCCCGAAATGTGAGGATTCGAAAATAACGCCTAAAATCCTCTAAGACCTCTAGAAACGCCAGAAAATGCAAAAACAAAAAATAAATGAAAAAATTTTAAATTGACGAAATCAAGATTATTTTGATGCAGAGTCGATATAAATGAAAATTATTGAATTAAATGGTATTCCGATTCAAAATCGGTTGAGTTTTGACAGAGATAGCTAAGATCAAGGCCTGAAATGTGAGGATTCGAAAATAACGTCTAAAATCCTCTAAGACCTCTAGAAACGCCAGAAAATGCAAAAACAAAAAATAAATGAAAAAATTTTAAATTGACGAAATCAAGATTATTTTGATGCAGAGTCGATATAAATGAAAATTATTGAATTAAATGGTATTCCGATTCAAAATCGGTTGAGTTTTGACAGAGATAGCTAAGATCAAGGCCCGAAATGTGAAGATTCGAAAATAACGTCTAAAATCGTCTAAGACCTCTAGAAACGCCAGAAAATGCAAAAACAAAAAATAAATGAAAAAATTTTAAATTGACGAAATCAAGATTATTTTGATGCAGAGTCGATATAAATGAAAATTATTGAATTAAATGGTATTCCGATTCAAAATCGGTTGAGTTTTGACAGAGATAGCTAAGATCAAGGCCCGAAATGTGAGGATTCGAAAATAACGTCTAAAATCCTCTAAGACCTCTAGAAACGCCAGAAAATGCAAAAACAAAAAATAAATGAAAAAATTTTAAATTGACGAAATCAAGATTATTTTGATGCAGAGTCGATATAAATGAAAATTATTGAATTAAATGGTATTCCGATTCAAAATCGGTTGAGTTTTGACAGAGATAGCTAAGATCAAGGCCCGAAATGTGAGGATTCGAAAATAACGTCTAAAATCCTCTAAGACCTCTAGAAACGCCAGAAAATGCAAAAACAAAAAATAAATGAAAAAATTTTAAATTGACGAAATCAAGATTATTTTGATGCAGAGTCGATATAAATGAAAATTATTGAATTAAATGGTATTCTGATTCAAAATCGGTTGAGTTTTGACAGAGATAGCTAAGATCAAGGCCTGAAATGTGAGGATTCGAAAATAACGTCTAAAATCGTCTAAGACCTCTAGAAACGCCAGAAAATGCAAAAACAAAAAATAAATGAAAAAATTGTAAATTGACGAAATCAAGATTATTTTGATGCAGAGTCGATATAAATGAAAATTATTGAATTAAATGGTATTCCGATTCAAAATCGGTTGAGTTTCGACAGAGATAGCTAAGATCAAGGCCCGAAATGTGAGGATTCGAAAATAACGCCTAAAATCCTCTAAGACCTCTAGAAACGCCAGAAAATGCAAAAACAAAAAATAAATGAAAAAATTTTAAATTGACGAAATCAAGATTATTTTGATGCAGAGTCGATATAAATGAAAATTATTGAATTAAATGGTATTCCGATTCAAAATCGGTTGAGTTTTGACAGAGATAGCTAAGATCAAGGCCTGAAATGTGAGGATTCGAAAATAACGTCTAAAATCGTCTAAGACCTCTAGAAACGCCAGAAAATGCAAAAACAAAAAATAAATGAAAAAATTTTAAATTGACGAAATCAAGATTATTTTGATGCAGAGTCGATATAAATGAAAATTATTGAATTAAATGGTATTCCGATTCAAAATCGGTTGAGTTTTGACAGAGATAGCTAAGATCAAGGCCCGAAATGTGAGGATTCGAAAATAACGTCTAAAATCCTCTAAGACCTCTAGAAACGCCAGAAAATGCAAAAACAAAAAATAAATGAAAAAATTTTAAATTGACGAAATCAAGATTATTTTGATGCAGAGTCGATATAAATGAAAATTATTGAATTAAATGGTATTCCGATTCAAAATCGGTTGAGTTTTGACAGAGATAGCTAAGATCAAGGCCCGAAATGTGAGGATTCGAAAATAACGTCTAAAATCCTCTAAGACCTCTAGAAACGCCAGAAAATGCAAAAACAAAAAATAAATGAAAAAATTTTAAATTGACGAAATCAAGATTATTTTGATGCAGAGTCGATATAAATGAAAATTATTGAATTAAATGGTATTCCGATTCAAAATCGGTTGAGTTTTGACAGAGATAGCTAAGATCAAGGCCCGAAATGTGAGGATTCGAAAATAACGTCTAAAATCGTCTAAGACCTCTAGAAACGCCAGAAAATGCAAAAACAAAAAATAAATGAAAAAATTTTAAATTGACGAAATCAAGATTATTTTGATGCAGAGTCGATATAAATGAAAATTATTGAATTAAATGGTATTCCGATTCAAAATCGGTTGAGTTTTGACAGAGATAGCTAAGATCAAGGCCCGAAATGTGAGGATTCGAAAATAACGTCTAAAATCCTCTAAGACCTCTAGAAACGCCAGAAAATGCAAAAACAAAAAATAAATGAAAAAATTTTAAATTGACGAAATCAAGATTATTTTGATGCAGAGTCGATATAAATGAAAATTATTGAATTAAATGGTATTCCGATTCAAAATCGGTTGAGTTTTGACAGAGATAGCTAAGATCAAGGCCCGAAATGTGAGGATTCGAAAATAACGTCTAAAATCCTCTAAGACCTCTAGAAACGCCAGAAAATGCAAAAACAAAAAATAAATGAAAAAATTTTAAATTGACGAAATCAAGATTATTTTGATGCAGAGTCGATATAAATGAAAATTATTGAATTAAATGGTATTCCGATTCAAAATCGGTTGAGTTTTGACAGAGATAGCTAAGATCAAGGCCCGAAATGTGAGGATTCGAAAATAACGTCTAAAATCCTCTAAGACCTCTAGAAACGCCAGAAAATGCAAAAACAAAAAATAAATGAAAAAATTGTAAATTGACGAAATCAAGATTATTTTGATGCAGAGTCGATATAAATGAAAATTATTGAATTAAATGGTATTCCGATTCAAAATCGGTTGAGTTTCGACAGAGATAGCTAAGATCAAGGCCCGAAATGTGAGGATTCGAAAATAACGCCTAAAATCCTCTAAGACCTCTAGAAACGCCAGAAAATGCAAAAACAAAAAATAAATGAAAAAATTTTAAATTGACGAAATCAAGATTATTTTGATGCAGAGTCGATATAAATGAAAATTATTGAATTAAATGGTATTCCGATTCAAAATCGGTTGAGTTTTGACAGAGATAGCTAAGATCAAGGCCCGAAATGTGAGGATTCGAAAATAACGTCTAAAATCCTCTAAGACCTCTAGAAACGCCAGAAAATGCAAAAACAAAAAATAAATGAAAAAATTTTAAATTGACGAAATCAAGATTATTTTGATGCAGAGTCGATATAAATGAAAATTATTGAATTAAATGGTATTCCGATTCAAAATCGGTTGAGTTTTGACAGAGATAGCTAAGATCAAGGCCCGAAATGTGAGGATTCGAAAATAACGTCTAAAATCCTCTAAGACCTCTAGAAACGCCAGAAAATGCAAAAACAAAAAATAAATGAAAAAATTTTAAATTGACGAAATCAAGATTATTTTGATGCAGAGTCGATATAAATGAAAATTATTGAATTAAATGGTATTCCGATTCAAAATCGGTTGAGTTTTGACAGAGATAGCTAAGATCAAGGCCCGAAATGTGAGGATTCGAAAATAACGTCTAAAATCCTCTAAGACCTCTAGAAACGCCAGAAAATGCAAAAACAAAAAATAAATGAAAAAATTTTAAATTGACGAAATCAAGATTATTTTGATGCAGAGTCGATATAAATGAAAATTATTGAATTAAATGGTATTCCGATTCAAAATCGGTTGAGTTTTGACAGAGATAGCTAAGATCAAGGCCCGAAATGTGAGGATTCGAAAATAACGTCTAAAATCGTCTAAGACCTCTAGAAACGCCAGAAAATGCAAAAACAAAAAATAAATGAAAAAATTTTAAATTGACGAAATCAAGATTATTTTGATGCAGAGTCGATATAAATGAAAATTATTGAATTAAATGGTATTCCGATTCAAAATCGGTTGAGTTTTGACAGAGATAGCTAAGATCAAGGCCCGAAATGTGAGGATTCGAAAATAACGTCTAAAATCCTCTAAGACCTCTAGAAACGCCAGAAAATGCAAAAACAAAAAATAAATGAAAAAATTTTAAATTGACGAAATCAAGATTATTTTGATGCAGAGTCGATATAAATGAAAATTATTGAATTAAATGGTATTCCGATTCAAAATCGGTTGAGTTTTGACAGAGATAGCTAAGATCAAGGCCCGAAATGTGAGGATTCGAAAATAACGTCTAAAATCGTCTAAGACCTCTAGAAACGCCAGAAAATGCAAAAACAAAAAATAAATGAAAAAATTTTAAATTGACGAAATCAAGATTATTTTGATGCAGAGTCGATATAAATGAAAATTATTGAATTAAATGGTATTCCGATTCAAAATCGGTTGAGTTTTGACAGAGATAGCTAAGATCAAGGCCCGAAATGTGAGGATTCGAAAATAACGTCTAAAATCCTCTAAGACCTCTAGAAACGCCAGAAAATGCAAAAACAAAAAATAAATGAAAAAATTTTAAATTGACGAAATCAAGATTATTTTGATGCAGAGTCGATATAAATAAAAATTATTGAATTAAATGGTATTCCGATTCAAAATCGGTTGAGTTTTGACAGAGATAGCTAAGATCAAGGCCCGAAATGTGAGGATTCGAAAATAACGTCTAAAATCTTCTAAGACCTCTAGAAACGCCAGAAAATGCAAAAACAAAAAATAAATGAAAAAATTTTATATTGACGAAATCAAGATTATTTTGATGCAGAGTCGATATAAATGAAAATTATTGAATTAAATGGTATTCCGATTCAAAATCGGTTGAGTTTTGACAGAGATAGCTAAGATCAAGGCCCGAAATGTGAGGATTCGAAAATAACGTCTAAAATCGTCTAAGACCTCTAGAAACGCCAGAAAATGCAAAAACAAAAAATAAATGAAAAAATTTTAAATTGACGAAATCAAGATTATTTTGATGCAGAGTCGATATAAATGAAAATTATTAAATTAAATGGTATTCCGATTCAAAATCGGTTGAGTTTTGACAGAGATAGCTAAGATCAAGGCCCGAAATGTGAGGATTCGAAAATAACGTCTAAAATCCTCTAAGACCTCTAGAAACGCCAGAAAATGCAAAAACAAAAAATAAATGAAAAAATTTTAAATTGACGAAATCAAGATTATTTTGATGCAGAGTCGATATAAATGAAAATTATTGAATTAAATGGTATTCTGATTCAAAATCGGTTGAGTTTTGACAGAGATAGCTAAGATCAAGGCCCGAAATGTGAGGATTCGAAAATAACGTCTAAAATCGTCTAAGACCTCTAGAAACGCCAGAAAATGCAAAAACAAAAAATAAATGAAAAAATTGTAAATTGACGAAATCAAGATTATTTTGATGCAGAGTCGATATAAATGAAAATTATTGAATTAAATGGTATTCCGATTCAAAATCGGTTGAGTTTTGACAGAGATAGCTAAGATCAAGGCCCGAAATGTGAGGATTCGAAAATAACGTCTAAAATCCTCTAAGACCTCTAGAAACGCCAGAAAATGCAAAAACAAAAAATAAATGAAAAAATTTTAAATTGACGAAATCAAGATTATTTTGATGCAGAGTCGATATAAATGAAAATTATTGAATTAAATGGTATTCCGATTCAAAATCGGTTGAGTTTTGACAGAGATAGCTAAGATCAAGGCCCGAAATGTGAGGATTCGAAAATAACGTCTAAAATCCTCTAAGACCTCTAGAAACGCCAGAAAATGCAAAAACAAAAAATAAATGAAAAAATTTTAAATTGACGAAATCAAGATTATTTTGATGCAGAGTCGATATAAATGAAAATTATTGAATTAAATGGTATTCCGATTCAAAATCGGTTGAGTTTTGACAGAGATAGCTAAGATCAAGGCCCGAAATGTGAGGATTCGAAAATAAGGTCTAAAATCCTCTAAGACCTCTAGAAACGCCAGAAAATGCAAAAACAAAAAATAAATGAAAAAATTTTAAATTGACGAAATCAAGATTATTTTGATGCAGAGTCGATATAAATGAAAATTATTGAATTAAATGGTATTCCGATTCAAAATCGGTTGAGTTTTGACAGAGATAGCTAAGATCAAGGCCCGAAATGTGAGGATTCGAAAATAACGTCTAAAATCCTCTAAGACCTCTAGAAACGCCAGAAAATGCAAAAACAAAAAATTAAATGAAAAAATTGTAAATTGACGAAATCAAGATTATTTTGATGCAGAGTCGATATAAATGAAAATTATTGAATTAAATGGTATTCTGATTCAAAATCGGTTGAGTTTTGACAGAGATAGCTAAGATCAAGGCCCGAAATGTGAGGATTCGAAAATAACGTCTAAAATCCTCTAAGACCTCTAGAAACGCCAGAAAATGCAAAAACAAAAAATAAATGAAAAAATTTTAAATTGACGAAATCAAGATTATTTTGATGCAGAGTCGATATAAATGAAAATTATTGAATTAAATGGTATTCTGATTCAAAATCGGTTGAGTTTTGACAGAGATAGCTAAGATCAAGGCCCGAAATGTGAGGATTCGAAAATAACGTCTAAAATCCTCTAAGACCTCTAGAAACGCCAGAAAATGCAAAAACAAAAAATAAATGAATAAATTTTAAATTGACGAAATCAAGATTATTTTGATGCAGAGTCGATATAAATGAAAATTATTGAATTAAACGGTATTCTGATTCAAAATCGGTTGAGTTTTGACAGAGATAGCTAAGATCAAGGCCCGAAATGTGAGGATTCGAAAATAACGTCTAAAATCCTCTAAGACCTCTAGAAACGCCAGAAAATGCAAAAACAAAAAATAAATGAAAAAATTTTAAATTGACGAAATCAAGATTATTTTGATGCAGAGTCGATATAAATGAAAATTATTGAATTAAATGGTATTCTGATTCAAAATCGGTTGAGTTTTGACAGAGATAGCTAAGATCAAGGCCCGAAATGTGAGGATTCGAAAATAACGTCTAAAATCCTCTAAGACCTCTAGAAACGCCAGAAAATGCAAAAACAAAAAATAAATGAAAAAATTTTAAATTGACGAAATCAAGATTATTTTGATGCAGAGTCGATATAAATGAAAATTATTGAATTAAATGGTATTCTGATTCAAAATCGGTTGAGTTTTGACAGAGATAGCTAAGATCAAGGCCCGAAATGTGAGGATTCGAAAATAACGTCTAAAATCGTCTAAGACCTCTAGAAACGCCAGAAAATGCAAAAACAAAAAATAAATGAAAAAATTTTAAATTGACGAAATCAAGATTATTTTGATGCAGAGTCGATATAAATGAAAATTATTGAATTAAATGGTATTCCGATTCAAAATCGGTTGAGTTTTGACAGAGATAGCTAAGATCAAGGCCCGAAATGTGAGGATTCGAAAATAAGGTCTAAAATCGTCTAAGACCTCTAGAAACGCCAGAAAATGCAAAAACAAAAAATAAATGAAAAAATTTTAAATTGACGAAATCAAGATTATTTTGATGCAGAGTCGATATAAATGAAAATTATTGAATTAAATGGTATTCCGATTCAAAATCGGTTGAGTTTTGACAGAGATAGCTAAGATCAAGGCCCGAAATGTGAGGATTCGAAAATAACGTCTAAAATCGTCTAAGACCTCTAGAAACGCCAGAAAATGCAAAAACAAAAAATAAATGAAAAAATTTTAAATTGACGAAATCAAGATTATTTTGATGCAGAGTCGATATAAATGAAAATTATTGAATTAAATGGTATTCCGATTCAAAATCGGTTGAGTTTTGACAGAGATAGCTAAGATCAAGGCCCGAAATGTGAGGATTCAAAAATAACGTCTAAAATCCTCTAAGACCTCTAGAAACGCCAGAAAATGCAAAAACAAAAAATAAATGAAAAAATTTTAAATTGACGAAATCAAGATTATTTTGATGCAGAGTCGATATAAGTGAAAATTATTGAATTAAATGGTATTCCGATTCAAAATCGGTTGAGTTTTGACAGAGATAGCTAAGATCAAGGCCCGAAATGTGAGGATTCGAAAATAACGTCTAAAATCCTCTAAGACCTCTAGAAACGCCAGAAAATGCAAAAACAAAAAATAAATGAAAAAATTTTAAATTGACGAAATCAAGATTATTTTGATGCAGAGTCGATATAAATGAAAATTATTGAATTAAATGGTATTCCGATTCAAAATCGGTTGAGTTTTGACAGAGATAGCTAAGATCAAGGCCCGAAATGTGAGGATTCGAAAATAACGTCTAAAATCCTCTAAGACCTCTAGAAACGCCAGAAAATGCAAAAACAAAAAATAAATGAAAAAATTTTAAATTGACGAAATCAAGATTATTTTGATGCAGAGTCGATATAAATGAAAATTATTGAATTAAATGGTATTCCGATTCAAAATCGGTTGAGTTTTGACAGAGATAGCTAAGATCAAGGCCCGAAATGTGAGGATTCGAAAATAACGTCTAAAATCGTCTAAGACCTCTAGAAACGCCAGAAAATGCAAAAACAAAAAATAAATGAAAAAATTTTAAATTGACGAAATCAAGATTATTTTGATGCAGAGTCGATATAAATGAAAATTATTGAATTAAATGGTATTCCGATTCAAAATCGGTTGAGTTTTGACAGAGATAGCTAAGATCAAGGCCCGAAATGTGAGGATTCGAAAATAACGTCTAAAATCCTCTAAGACCTCTAGAAACGCCAGAAAATGCAAAAACAAAAAATAAATGAAAAAATTTTAAATTGACGAAATCAAGATTATTTTGATGCAGAGTCGATATAAATGAAAATTATTGAATTAAATGGTATTCCGATTCAAAATCGGTTGAGTTTTGACAGAGATAGCTAAGATCAAGGCCCGAAATGTGAGGATTCGAAAATAACGTCTAAAATCCTCTAAGACCTCTAGAAACGCCAGAAAATGCAAAAACAAAAAATAAATGAAAAAATTTTAAATTGACGAAATCAAGATTATTTTGATGCAGAGTCGATATAAATGAAAATTATTGAATTAAATGGTATTCCGATTCAAAATCGGTTGAGTTTTGACAGAGATAGCTAAGATCAAGGCCCGAAATGTGAGGATTCGAAAATAACGTCTAAAATCCTCTAAGACCTCTAGAAACGCCAGAAAATGCAAAAACAAAAAATAAATGAAAAAATTTTAAATTGACGAAATCAAGATTATTTTGATGCAGAGTCGATATAAATGAAAATTTTTGAATTAAATGGTATTCTGATTCAAAATCGGTTGAGTTTTGACAGAGATAGCTAAGATCAAGGCCCGAAATGTGAGGATTCGAAAATAACGTCTAAAATCCTCTAAGACCTCTAGAAACGCCAGAAAATGCAAAAACAAAAAATAAATGAAAAAATTTTAAATTGACGAAATCAAGATTATTTTGATGCAGAGTCGATATAAATGAAAATTATTGAATTAAATGGTATTCCGATTCAAAATCGGTTGAGTTTTGACAGAGATAGCTAAGATCAAGGCCCGAAATGTGAGGATTCGAAAATAACGTCTAAAATCCTCTAAGACCTCTAGAAACGCCAGAAAATGCAAAAACAAAAAATAAATGAAAAAATTTTAAATTGACGAAATCAAGATTATTTTGATGCAGAGTCGATATAAATGAAAATTTTTGAATTAAATGGTATTCTGATTCAAAATCGGTTGAGTTTTGACAGAGATAGCTAAGATCAAGGCCCGAAATGTGAGGATTCGAAAATAACGTCTAAAATCCTCTAAGACCTCTAGAAACGCCAGAAAATGCAAAAACAAAAAATAAATGAAAAAATTTTAAATTGACGAAATCAAGATTATTTTGATGCAGAGTCGATATAAATGAAAATTATTGAATTAAATGGTATTCCGATTCAAAATCGGTTGAGTTTTGACAGAGATAGCTAAGATCAAGGCCTGAAATGTGAGGATTCGAAAATAAGGTCTAAAATCCTCTAAGACCTCTAGAAACGCCAGAAAATGCAAAAACAAAAAATAAATGAAAAAATTTTAAATTGACGAAATCAAGATTATTTTGATGCAGAGTCGATATAAATGAAAATTATTGAATTAAATGGTATTCCGATTCAAAATCGGTTGAGTTTTGACAGAGATAGCTAAGATCAAGGCCCGAAATGTGAGGATTCGAAAATAACGTCTAAAATCGTCTTAGACCTCTAGAAACGCCAGAAAATGCAAAAACAAAAAATAAATGAAAAAATTTTAAATTGACGAAATCAAGATTATTTTGATGCAGAGTCGATATAAATGAAAATTATTGAATTAAATGGTATTCCGATTCAAAATCGGTTGAGTTTTGACAGAGATAGCTAAGATCAAGGCCCGAAATGTGAGGATTCGAAAATAACGTCTAAAATCGTCTAAGACCTCTAGAAACGCCAGAAAATGCAAAAACAAAAAATAAATGAAAAAATTTTAAATTGACGAAATCAAGATTATTTTGATGCAGAGTCGATATAAATGAAAATTATTGAATTAAATGGTATTCCGATTCAAAATCGGTTGAGTTTTGACAGAGATAGCTAAGATCAAGGCCCGAAATGTGAGGATTCAAAAATAACGTCTAAAATCCTCTAAGACCTCTAGAAACGCCAGAAAATGCAAAAACAAAAAATAAATGAAAAAATTTTAAATTGACGAAATCAAGATTATTTTGATGCAGAGTCGATATAAATGAAAATTATTGAATTAAATGGTATTCCGATTCAAAATCGGTTGAGTTTTGACAGAGATAGCTAAGATCAAGGCCCGAAATGTGAGGATTCGAAAATAACGTCTAAAATCCTCTAAGACCTCTAGAAACGCCAGAAAATGCAAAAACAAAAAATAAATGAAAAAATTTTAAATTGACGAAATCAAGATTATTTTGATGCAGAGTCGA
Source organism: Drosophila cardini (assembly GCA_018903735.1). Lineage (NCBI taxonomy): Eukaryota > Metazoa > Arthropoda > Insecta > Diptera > Drosophilidae > Drosophila > Drosophila cardini. The sequence goes on along the minus strand of JAEIGM010000306.1, from coordinate 14,050 downwards.
TATAAATGAAAATTATTGAATTAAATGGTATTCCGATTCAAAATCGGTTGAGTTTTGACAGAGATAGCTAAGATCAAGGCCTGAAATGTGAGGATTCGAAAATAACGTCTAAAATCCTCTAAGACCTCTAGAAACGCCAGAAAATGCAAAAACAAAAAATAAATGAAAAAATTTTAAATTGACGAAATCAAGATTATTTTGATGCAGAGTCGATATAAATGAAAATTATTGAATTAAATGGTATTCCGATTCAAAATCGGTTGAGTTTTGACAGAGATAGCTAAGATCAAGGCCCGAAATGTGAGGATTCGAAAATAACGTCTAAAATCCTCTAAGACCTCTAGAAACGCCAGAAAATGCAAAAACAAAAAATAAATGAAAAAATTTTAAATTGACGAAATCAAGATTATTTTGATGCAGAGTCGATATAAATGAAAATTATTGAATTAAATGGTATTCCGATTCAAAATCGGTTGAGTTTTGACAGAGATAGCTAAGATCAAGGCCCGAAATGTGAGGATTCGAAAATAACGTCTAAAATCCTCTAAGACCTCTAGAAACGCCAGAAAATGCAAAAACAAAAAATAAATGAAAAAATTTTAAATTGACGAAATCAAGATTATTTTGATGCAGAGTCGATATAAATGAAAATTATTGAATTAAATGGTATTCCGATTCAAAATCGGTTGAGTTTTGACAGAGATAGCTAAGATCAAGGCCCGAAATGTAAGGATTCGAAAATAACGTCTAAAATCGTCTAAGACCTCTAGAAACGCCAGAAAATGCAAAAACAAAAAATAAATGAAAAAATTTTAAATTTACGAAATCAAGATTATTTTGATGCAGAGTCGATATAAATGAAAATGATTGATTTTAAGGTTGGTTTAAGAGATAGCTAAGATAAGGCCCGAAATGTGAGGATTCGAAAATAAGGTCTAAAATCCTCTAAGACCTCTAGAAACGCCAGAAAATGCAAAAACAAAAAATAAATGAAAAAATTTTAAATTGACGAAATCAAGATTATTTTGATGCAGAGTCGATATAAATGAAAATTATTGAATTAAATGGTATTCCGACAATCGATTCAGTTTGAAAAGATAGCTAAGATCAAGGCCCGAAATGTAAGGATTCGAAAATAACGTCTAAAATCGTCTAAGACCTCTAGAAACGCCAGAAAATGCAAAAACAAAAAATAAATGAAAAAATTTTAAATTTACGAAATCAAGATTATTTTGATGCAGAGTCGATATAAATGAAAATGATTGAATTTGTTTTTTTTTTAAAAATTGGTTGAGTTTTGACAGAGATAGCTAAGATCAAGGCCCGAAATGTGAGGATTCGAAAATAAGGTCTAAAATCCTCTAAGACCTCTAGAAACGCCAGAAAATGCAAAAACAAAAAATAAATGAAAAAATTTTAAATTGACGAAATCAAGATTATTTTGATGCAGAGTCGATATAAATGAAAATTATTGAATTAAATGGTATTCCGATTCAAAATCGGTTGAGTTTTGACAGAGATAGCTAAGATCAAGGCCCGAAATGTGAGGATTCGAAAATAACGTCTAAAATCCTCTAAGACCTCTAGAAACGCCAGAAAATGCAAAAACAAAAAATAAATGAAAAAATTTTAAATTGACGAAATCAAGATTATTTTGATGCAGAGTCGATATAAATGAAAATTATTGAATTAAATGGTATTCCGATTCAAAATCGGTTGAGTTTTGACAGAGATAGCTAAGATCAAGGCCCGAAATGTGAGGATTCGAAAATAACGTCTAAAATCCTCTAAGAGCTCTAGAAACGCCAGAAAATGCAAAAACAAAAAATAAATGAAAAAATTTTAAATTTACGAAATCAAGATTATTTTGATGCAGAGTCGATATAAATGAAAATTATTGAATTAAATGGTATTCCGATTCAAAATCGGTTGAGTTTCGACAGAGATAGCTAAGATCAAGGCCCGAAATGTGAGGATTCGAAAATAACGCCTAAAATCGTCTAAGACCTCTAGAAACGCCAGAAAATGCAAAAACAAAAAATAAATGAAAAAATTTTAAATTGACGAAATCAAGATTATTTTTATGCAGAGTCGATATAAATGAAAATTATTGAATTAAATGGTATTCCGATTCAAAATCGGTTGAGTTTTGACAGAGATAGCTAAGATCAAGGCCCGAAATGTGAGGATTCGAAAATAAGGTCTAAAATCCTCTAAGACCTCTAGAAACGCCAGAAAATGCAAAAACAAAAAATAAATGAAAAAATTTTAAATTGACGAAATCATGATTATTTTGATGCAGAGTCGATATAAATGAAAATTATTGAATTAAATGGTATTCCGATTCAAAATCGGTTGAGTTTTGACAGAGATAGCTAAGATCAAGGCCCGAAATGTGAGGATTCGAAAATAATGTCTAAAATCGTCTAAGACCTCTAGAAACGCCAGAAAATGCAAAAACAAAAAATAAATGAAAAAATTTTAAATTTACGAAATCAAGATTATTTTGATGCAGAGTCGATATAAATGAAAATTATTGAATTAAATGGTATTCCGATTCAAAATCGGTTGAGTTTTGACAGAGAAAGCTAAGATCAAGGCCCGAAATGTGAGGATTCGAAAATAACGTCTAAAATCGTCTAAGACCTCTAGAAACGCCAGAAAATGCAAAAACAAAAAAAAAATGAAAAAATTTTAAATTGACGAAATCAAGATTATTTTGATGCAGAGTCGATATAAATGAAAATTATTGAATTAAATGGTATTCCGATTCAAAATCGGTTGAGTTTCGACAGAGATAGCTAAGATCAAGGCCCGAAATGTAAGGATTCGAAAATAACGTCTAAAATCGTCTAAGACCTCTAGAAACGCCAGAAAATGCAAAAACAAAAAATAAATGAAAAAATTTTAAATTGACGAAATCAAGATTATTTTGATGCAGAGTCGATATAAATGAAAACTATTGAATTAAATGGTATTCCGATTCAAAATCGGTTGAGTTTTGACAGAGATAGCTAAGATCAAGGCGTGAAATGTGAGGATTCGAAAATAACGTCTAAAATCCTCTAAGACCTCTAGAAACGCAGGAAAATGCAAAAACAAAAAATAAATGAACATTTTTTAATAGAAACGCAGGAAAATGCAAAAACAAAAAATAAATGAACATTTTTTAAATTGACGAAATCAAGATTATTTTGATGCAGAGTCGATATAAATGAAAATTATTGAATTAAATGGTATTCCGATTCAAAATCGGTTGAGTTTTGACAGAGATAGCTAAGATCAAGGCCCGAAATGTGAGGATTCGAAAATAACGTCTAAAATCCTCTAAGACCTCTAGAAACGCCAGAAAATGCAAAAACAAAAAATAAATGAAAAAATTTTAAATTTACGAAATCAAGATTATTTTGATGCAGAGTCGATATAAATGAAAATTATTGAATTAAATGGTATTCCGATTCAAAATCGGTTGAGTTTTGACAGAGATAGCTAAGATCAAGGCCCGAAATGTGAGGATTCGAAAATAACGTCTAAAATCCTCTAAGACCTCTAGAAACGCCAGAAAATGCAAAAACAAAAAATAAATGAAAAAATTTTAAATTGACGAAATCAAGATTATTTTGATGCAGAGTCGATATAAATGAAAATTATTGAATTAAATGGTATTCCGATTCAAAATCGGTTGAGTTTTGACAGAGATAGCTAAGATCAAGGCCCGAAATGTAAGGATTCGAAAATAACGTCTAAAATCGTCTAAGACCTCTAGAAACGCCAGAAAATGCAAAAACAAAAAATAAATGAAAAAATTTTAAATTTACGAAATCAAGATTATTTTGATGCAGAGTCGATATAAATGAAAATGTGAGGCCCGAAATGTGAGGATTCGAAAATAAGGTCTAAAATCCTCTAAGACCTCTAGAAACGCCAGAAAATGCAAAAACAAAAAATAAATGAAAAAATTTTAAATTGACGAAATCAAGATTATTTTGATGCAGAGTCGATATAAATGAAAATTATTGAATTAAATGGTATTCCGATTCAAAAGATAGCTAAGATCAAGGCTCGAAATGTGAGGATTCGAAAATAACGTCTAAAATCGTCTAAGACCTCTAGAAACGCCAGAAAATGCAAAAACAAAAAATAAATGAAAAAATTTTAAATTGACGAAATCAAGTTTATTTTGATGCAGAGTCGATATAAATGAAAATTATTGAATTAAATGGTATTCCGATTCAAAATCGGTTGAGTTTTGACAGAGATAGCTAAGATCAAGGCCCGAAATGTGAGGATTCGAAAATAACGTCTAAAATCCTCTAAGACCTCTAGAAACGCCAGAAAATGCAAAAACAAAAAATAAATGAAAAAATTTTAAATTGACGAAATCAAGATTATTTTGATGCAGAGTCGATATAAATGAAAATTATTGAATTAAATGGTATTCCGATTCAAAATCGGTTGAGTTTTGACAGAGATAGCTAAGATCAAGGCCCGAAATGTGAGGATTCGAAAATAACGTCTAAAATCCTCTAAGAGCTCTAGAAACGCCAGAAAATGCAAAAACAAAAAATAAATGAAAAAATTTTAAATTTACGAAATCAAGATTATTTTGATGCAGAGTCGATATAAATGAAAATTATTGAATTAAATGGTATTCCGATTCAAAATCGGTTGAGTTTCGACAGAGATAGCTAAGATCAAGGCCCGAAATGTGAGGATTCGAAAATAACGCGTAAAATCGTCTAAGACCTCTAGAAACGCCAGAAAATGCAAAAACAAAAAATAAATGAAAAAATTTTAAATTGACGAAATCAAGATTATTTTTATGCAGAGTCGATATAAATGAAAATTATTGAATTAAATGGTATTCCGATTCAAAATCGGTTGAGTTTTGACAGAGATAGCTAAGATCAAGGCCCGAAATGTGAGGATTCGAAAATAAGGTCTAAAATCCTCTAAGACCTCTAGAAACGCCAGAAAATGCAAAAACAAAAAATAAATGAAAAAATTTTAAATTGACGAAATCATGATTATTTTGATGCAGAGTCGATATAAATGAAAATTATTGAATTAAATGGTATTCCGATTCAAAATCGGTTGAGTTTTGACAGAGATAGCTAAGATCAAGGCCCGAAATGTGAGGATTCGAAAATAATGTCTAAAATCGTCTAAGACCTCTAGAAACGCCAGAAAATGCAAAAACAAAAAATAAATGAAAAAATTTTAAATTTACGAAATCAAGATTATTTTGATGCAGAGTCGATATAAATGAAAATTATTGAATTAAATGGTATTCCGATTCAAAATCGGTTGAGTTTTGACAGAGATAGCTAAGATCAAGGCCCGAAATGTGAGGATTCGAAAATAACGTCTAAAATCGTCTAAGACCTCTAGAAACGCCAGAAAATGCAAAAACAAAAAATAAATGAAAAAATTTTAAATTGACGAAATCAAGATTATTTTGATGCAGAGTCGATATAAATGAAAATTATTGAATTAAATGGTATTCCGATTCAAAATCGGTTGAGTTTTGACAGAGATAGCTAAGATCAAGGCCCGAAATGTGAGGATTCGAAAATAACGTCTAAAATCCTCTAAGACCTCTAGAAACGCCAGAAAATGCAAAAACAAAAAATAAATGAAAAAATTTTAAATTGACGAAATCAAGATTATTTTGATGCAGAGTCGATATAAATGAAAATGTGAGGCCCGAAATGTGAGGATTCGAAAATAAGGTCTAAAATCCTCTAAGACGTCTAGAAACGCCAGAAAATGCAAAAACAAAAAATAAATGAAAAAATTTTAAATTGACGAAATCAAGATTATTTTGATGCAGAGTCAATATAAATGAAAATTATTGAATTAAATGGTATTCCGATTCAAAAGATAGCTAAGATCAAGGCTCGAAATGTGAGGATTCGAAAATAACGTCTAAAATCGTCTAAGACCTCTAGAAACGCCAGAAAATGCAAAAACAAAAAATAAATGAAAAAATTTTAAATTGACGAAATCAAGTTTATTTTGATGCAGAGTCGATATAAATGAAAATTATTGAATTAAATGGTATTCCGATTCAAAATCGGTTGAGTTTTGACAGAGATAGCTAAGTTCAAGGCCCGAAATGTGAGGATTCGAAAATAACGTCTAAAATCCTCTAAGACCTCTAGAAACGCCAGAAAATGCAAAAACAAAAAATAAATGAAAAAATTTTAAATTGACGAAATCAAGATTATTTTGATGCAGAGTCGATATAAATGAAAATTATTGAATTAAATGGTATTCCGATTCAAAATCGGTTGAGTTTTGACAGAGATAGCTAAGATCAAGGCCCGAAATGTGAGGATTCGAAAATAACGTCTAAAATCCTCTAAGACCTCTAGAAACGCCAGAAAATGCAAAAACAAAAAATAAATGAAAAAATTTTAAATTGACGAAATCAAGATTATTTTGATGCAGAGTCGATATAAATGAAAATTATTGAATTAAATGGTATTCCGATTCAAAATCGGTTGAGTTTTTACAGAGATAGCTAAGATCAAGGCCCGAAATGTGAGGATTCGAAAATAACGTCTAAAATCCTCTAAGACCTCTAGAAACGCCAGAAAATGCAAAAACAAAAAATAAATGAAAAAATTTTAAATTGACGAAATCAAGATTATTTTTATGCAGAGTCGATATAAATGAAAATTATTGAATTAAATGGTATTCCGATTCAAAATCGGTTGAGTTTTGACAGAGATAGCTAAGATCAAGGCCCGAAATGTGAGGATTCGAAAATAACGTCTAAAATCGTCTAAGACCTCTAGAAACGCCAGATAATGCAAAAACAAAAAATAAATGAAAAAATTTTAAATTGACGAAATCAAGATTATTTTGATGCAGAGTCGATATAAATGAAAATTATTGAATTAAATGGTATTCCGATTCAAAATCGGTTGAGTTTTGACAGAGATAGCCAAGATCAAGGCCCGAAATGTGAGGATTCGAAAATAACGTTAAAAATCCTCTAAGACCTCTAGAAACGCCAGAAAATGCAAAAACAAAAAATAAATGAAAAAATTTTAAATTGACGAAATCAAGATTATTTTGATGCAGAGTCGATATAAATGAAAATTATTGAATTAAATGGTATTCCGATTCAAAATCGGTTGAGTTTTGACAGAGATAGCTAAGATAAAAGTGAGGATTCGAAAATAAGGTCTAAAATCCTCTAAGACCTCTAGAAACGCCAGAAAATGCAAAAACAAAAAATAAATGAAAAAATTTTAAATTGACGAAATCATGATTATTTTGATGCAGAGTCGATATAAATGAAAATTATTGAATTAAATGGTATTCCGATTCAAAATCGGTTGAGTTTTGACAGAGATAGCTGAGATCAAGGCCCGAAATGTGAGGATTCGAAAATAACGTCTAAAATCCTCTAAGACCTCTAGAAACGCCAGAAAATGCAAAAACAAAAAATAAATGAAAAAATTTTAAATTGACGAAATCAAGATTATTTTGATGCAGAGTCGATATAAATGAAAATTATTGAATTAAATGGTATTCCGATTCAAAATCGGTTGAGTTTTGACAGAGATAGCCAAGATCAAGGCCCGAAATGTGAGGATTCGAAAATAACGTTAAAAATCCTCTAAGACCTCTAGAAACGCCAGAAAATGCAAAAACAAAAATAAATGAAAAAATTTTAAATTGACGAAATCAAGATTATTTTGATGCAGAGTCGATATAAATGAAAATTATTGAATTAAATGGTATTCCGATTCAAAATCGGTTGAGTTTTGACAGAGATAGCTAAGATGTGAGGATTCGAAAATAAGGTCTAAAATCCTCTAAGACCTCTAGAAACGCCAGAAAATGCAAAAACAAAAAATAAATGAAAAAATTTTAAATTGACGAAATCATGATTATTTTGATGCAGAGTCGATATAAATGAAAATTATTGAATTAAATGGTATTCCGATTCAAAATCGGTTGAGTTTTGACAGAGATAGCTAAGCAACCCGCTAAGATCAAGGCCCGAAATGTGAGGATTCGAAAATAACGTCTAAAATCGTCTAAGACCTCTAGAAACGCCAGAAAATGCAAAAACAAAAAATAAATGAAAAAATTTTAAATTGACGAAATCAAGATTATTTTGATGCAGAGTCGATATAAATGAAAATTATTGAATTAAATGGTATTCCGATTCAAAATCGGTTGAGTTTTGACAGAGATAGCCAAGATCAAGGCCCGAAATGTGAGGATTCGAAAATAACGTTAAAAATCCTCTAAGACCTCTAGAAACGCCACAAAATGCAAAATCAAAAAATAAATGAAAAAATTTTAAATTGACGAAATCAAGATTATTTTGATGCAGAGTCGATATAAATGAAAATTATTGAATTAAATGGTATTCCGATTCAAAATCGGTTGAGTTTTGACAGAGATAGCTAAGATCAAGGCCCGAAATGTGAGGATTCGAAAATAAGGTCTAAAATCCTCTAAGACCTCTAGAAACGCCAGAAAATGCAAAAACAAAAAATAAATGAAAAAATTTTTAAATTGACGAAATCAAGATTATTTTGATGCAGAGTCGATATAAATGAAAATTATTGAATTAAATGGTATTCCGATTCAAAATCGGTTGAGTTTTGACAGAGATAGCTAAGATCAAGGCCCGAAATGTGAGGATTCGAAAATAACGTCTAAAATCCTCTAAGACCTCTAGAAACGCCAGAAAATGCAAAAACAAAAAATAAATGAAAAAATTTTAAATTGACGAAATCAAGATTATTTTGATGCAGAGTCGATATAAATGAAAATTATTGAATTAAATGGTATTCCGATTCAAAATCGGTTGAGTTTTGACAGAGATAGCCAAGATCAAGGCCCGAAATGTGAGGATTCGAAAATAACGTTAAAAATCCTCTAAGACCTCTAGAAACGCCAGAAAATGCAAAAACAAAAAATAAATGAAAAAATTTTTAAATTGACGAAATCAAGATTATTTTGATGCAGAGTCGATATAAATGAAAATTATTGAATTAAATGGTATTCCGATTCAAAATCGGTTGAGTTTTGACAGAGATAGCTAAGATCAAGGCCCGAAATGTGAGGATTCGAAAATAAGGTCTAAAATCCTCTAAGACCTCTAGAAACGCCAGAAAATGCAAAAACAAAAAATAAATGAAAAAATTTTAAATTGACGAAATCAAGATTATTTTGATGCAGAGTCGATATAAATGAAAATTATTGAATTAAATGGTATTCCGATTCAAAATCGGTTGAGTTTCGACAGAGATAGCTAAGATCAAGGCCCGAAATGTGAGGATTCGAAAATAACGTCTAAAATCCTCTAAGACCTCTAGAAACGCCAGAAAATGCAAAAACAAAAAATAAATGAAAAAAATTTTAAATTGACGAAATCAAGATTATTTTGATGCAGAGTCGATATAAATGAAAATTATTGAATTAAATGGTATTCCGATTCAAAATCGGTTGAGTTTTGACAGAGATAGCTAAGATCAAGGCCCGAAATGTGAGGATTCGAAAATAACGTCTAAAATCCTCTAAGACCTCTAGAAACGCCAGAAAATGCAAAAACAAAAAATAAATGAAAAAATTTTAAATTGACGAAATCAAGATTATTTTGATGCAGAGTCGATATAAATGAAAATTATTGAATTAAATGGTATTCCGATTCAAAATCGGTTGAGTTTTGACAGAGATAGCCAAGATCAAGGCCCGAAATGTGAGGATTCGAAAATAACGTCAAAAATCCTCTAAGACCTCTAGAAACGCCAGAAAATGCAAAAACAAAAAATAAATGAAAAAAATTTTAAATTGACGAAATCAAGATTATTTTGATGCAGAGTCGATATAAATGAAAATTATTGAATTAAATGGTATTCCGATTCAAAATCGGTTGAGTTTTGACAGAGATAGCTAAGATCAAGGCCCGAAATGTGAGGATTCGAAAATAACGTCTAAAATCCTCTAAGACCTCTAGAAACGCCAGAAAATGCAAAAACAAAAAATAAATGAAAAAATTTTAAATTGACGAAATCAAGATTATTTTGATGCAGAGTCGATATAAATGAAAATTATTGAATTAAATGGTATTCCGATTCAAAATCGGTTGAGTTTTGACAGAGATAGCTAAGATCAAGGCCCGAAATGTGAGGATTCGAAAATAACGTCTAAAATCGTCTAAGACCTCTAGAAACGCCAGAAAATGCAAAAACAAAAAATAAATGAAAAAATTTTAAATTGACGAAATCAAGATTATTTTGATGCAGAGTCGATATAAATGAAAATTATTGAATTAAATGGTATTCCGATTCAAAATCGGTTGAGTTTTGACAGAGATAGCCAAGATCAAGGCCCGAAATGTGAGGATTCGAAAATAACGTCTAAAATCCTCTAAGACCTCTAGAAACGCCAGAAAATGCAAAAACAAAAAATAAATGAAAAAATTTTAAATTGACGAAATCAAGATTATTTTGATGCAGAGTCGATATAAATGAAAATTATTGAATTAAATGGTATTCCGATTCAAAATCGGTTGAGTTTTGACAGAGATAGCCAAGATCAAGGCCCGAAATGTGAGGATTCGAAAATAACGTCTAAAATCCTCTAAGACCTCTAGAAACGCCAGAAAATGCAAAAACAAAAAATAAATGAAAAAATTTTAAATTGACGAAATCAAGATTATTTTGATGCAGAGTCGATATAAATGAAAATTATTGAATTAAATGGTATTCCGATTCAAAATCGGTTGAGTTTTGACAGAGATAGCCAAGATCAAGGCCCGAAATGTGAGGATTCGAAAATAACGTCTAAAATCCTCTAAGACCTCTAGAAACGCCAGAAAATGCAAAAACAAAAAATAAATGAAAAAATTTTAAATTGACGAAATCAAGATTATTTTGATGCAGAGTCGATATAAATGAAAATTATTGAATTAAATGGTATTCCGATTCAAAATCGGTTGAGTTTTGACAGAGATAGCTAAGATCAAGGCCCGAAATGTGAGGATTCGAAAATAACGTCTAAAATCCTCTAAGACCTCTAGAAACGCCAGAAAATGCAAAAACAAAAAATAAATGAAAAAATTTTAAATTGACGAAATCAAGATTATTTTGATGCAGAGTCGATATAAATGAAAATTATTGAATTAAATGGTATTCCGATTCAAAATCGGTTGAGTTTTGACAGAGATAGCTAAGATCAAGGCCCGAAATGTGAGGATTCGAAAATAACGTCAAAAATCCTCTAAGACCTCTAGAAACGCCAGAAAATGCAAAAACAAAAAATAAATGAAAAAATTTTAAATTGACGAAATCAAGATTATTTTGATGCAGAGTCGATATAAATGAAAATTATTGAATTAAATGGTATTCCGATTCAAAATCGGTTGAGTTTTGACAGAGATAGCTAAGATCAAGGCCCGAAATGTGAGGATTCGAAAATAACGTCAAAAATCCTCTAAGACCTCTAGAAACGCCAGAAAATGCAAAAACAAAAAATAAATGAAAAAATTTTAAATTGACGAAATCAAGATTATTTTGATGCAGAGTCGATATAAATGAAAATTATTGAATTAAATGGTATTCCGATTCAAAATCGGTTGAGTTTTGACAGAGATAGCTAAGATCAAGGCCCGAAATGTGAGGATTCGAAAATAACGTCTAAAATCCTCTAAGACCTCTAGAAACGCCAGAAAATGCAAAAAACAAAAAATAAATGAAAAAATTTTAAATTGACGAAATCAAGATTATTTTGATGCAGAGTCGATATAAATGAAAATTATTGAATTAAATGGTATTCCGATTCAAAATCGGTTGAGTTTTGACAGAGATAGCTAAGATCAAGGCCCGAAATGTGAGGATTCGAAAATAACGTCTAAAATCCTCTAAGACCTCTAGAAACGCCAGAAAATGCAAAAACAAAAAATAAATGAAAAAATTTTAAATTGACGAAATCAAGATTATTTTGATGCAGAGTCGATATAAATGAAAATTATTGAATTAAATGGTATTCCGATTCAAAATCGGTTGAGTTTTGACAGAGATAGCTAAGATCAAGGCCCGAAATGTGAGGATTCGAAAATAACGTCTAAAATCCTCTAAGACCTCTAGAAACGCCAGAAAATGCAAAAACAAAAAATAAATGAAAAAATTTTAAATTGACGAAATCAAGATTATTTTGATGCAGAGTCGATATAAATGAAAATTATTGAATTAAATGGTATTCCGATTCAAAATCGGTTGAGTTTTGACAGAGATAGCTAAGATCAAGGCCCGAAATGTGAGGATTCGAAAATAAGGTCTAAAATCCTCTAAGACCTCTAGAAACGCCAGAAAATGCAAAAACAAAAAATAAATGAAAAAATTTTAAATTGACGAAATCAAGATTATTTTGATGCAGAGTCGATATAAATGAAAATTATTGAATTAAATGGTATTCCGATTCAAAATCGGTTGAGTTTTGACAGAGATAGCTAAGATCAAGGCCCGAAATGTGAGGATTCGAAAATAACGTCTAAAATCCTCTAAGACCTCTAGAAACGCCAGAAAATGCAAAAACAAAAAATAAATGAAAAATTTTGTAAATTGACGAAATCAAGATTATTTTGATGCAGAGTCGATATAAATGAAAATTATTGAATTAAACGGTATTCCGATTCAAAATCGGTTGAGTTTTTGACAGAGATAGCTAAGATCAAGGCCTGAAATGTGAGGATTCGAAAATAACGTCTAAAATCCTCTAAGACCTCTAGAAACGCCAGAAAATGCAAAAACAAAAAATAAATGAAAAATTTTTAAATTGACGAAATCAAGATTATTTTGATGCAGAGTCGATATAAATGAAAATTATTGAATTAAATGGTATTCCGATTCAAAATCGGTTGAGTTTTTGACAGAGATAGCTAAGATCAAGGCCTGAAATGTGAGGATTCGAAAATAACGTCTAAAATCCTCTAAGACCTCTAGAAACGCCAGAAAATGCAAAAACAAAAAATAAATGAAAAATTTTTAAATTGACGAAATCAAGATTATTTTGATGCAGAGTCGATATAAATGAAAATTATTGAATTAAATGGTATTCCGATTCAAAATCGGTTGAGTTTTGACAGAGATAGCTAAGATCAAGGCCCGAAATGTGAGGATTCGAAAATAACGTCTAAAATCCTCTAAGACCTCTAGAAACGCCAGAAAATGCAAAAACAAAAAATAAATGAAAAAAATTTTAAATTGACGAAATCAAGATTATTTTGATGCAGAGTCGATATAAATGAAAATTATTGAATTAAATGGTATTCCGATTCAAAAATCGGTTGAGTTTGACAGAGATAGCTAAGATCAAGGCCCGAAATGTGAGGATTCGAAAATAACGTCTAAAATCCTCTAAGACCTCTAGAAACGCCAGAAAATGCAAAAACAAAAAATAAATGAAAAAATTTTAAATTGACGAAATCAAGATAATTTTGATGCAGAGTCGATATAAATGAAAATTATTGAATTAAATGGTATTCCGATTCAAAATCGGTTGAGTTTTGACAGAGATAGCTAAGATCAAGGCCCGAAATGTGAGGATTCGAAAATAACGTCTAAAATCCTCTAAGACCTCTAGAAACGCCAGAAAATGCAAAAACAAAAAATAAATGAAAAATTTTAAATTGACGAAATCAAGATTATTTTGATGCAGAGTCGATATAAATGAAAATTATTGAATTAAATGGTATTCCGATTCAAAATCGGTTGAGTTTTGACAGAGATAGCTAAGATCAAGGCCCGAAATGTGAGGATTCGAAAATAACGTCTAAAATCCTCTAAGACCTCTAGAAACGCCAGAAAATGCAAAAACAAAAAATAAATGAAAAAAATTGTAAATTGACGAAATCAAGATTATTTTGATGCAGAGTCGATATAATGAAAAAATTATTGAATTAAAGAATAATGGAATTATTGAATTAACCGATTCAAAATCGGTTGAGTTTCGACAGAGATAGCTAAGATCCAAGGCCCGCAATGTGAGGATTCGAAAATAGCCTAAAATCCTCTAA